>JAQQTP010000058.1:14200000-14552500 GCA_029884605.1 Ormosia emarginata
CAACCTTAAACCAATATAATACCTATGCCCAGATCAGTAATAAATTGACAAATCTTTATCCATACTGATGTGTGGGGTCCAGCTTCTGTTTCTAACATTTCTGGTGCAAAATAGTTTGTGTCATTCATTGATGATTGCACTCGTGTTACTTGGATTTTTCTAATGAAAGATAAATCAGACGTGTACCATTTATTCATCCAGCTTTATCATATGATCAAAACTCAATTTGATAAAACAATTAAACGTCTGAGGTCTGATAATGGTAGAGAATATGTGAATCAAAATTTCTCCACCTTTCTTAAACAACATGGCATTATTCATGAACTTACTTGTGTTGATACCCCCCAACAAAACGGGGTTCTTTGAAAGGAAAAATCGACACTTGCTTGAAATTACTAGAGCCTTCTTGTTTCAAATGTACATTTCCAAACTCATTGGGGGGAAGCTATTTTCTAGCTGCATATTTAATAAATCGGTTACCCTCTAGAATTCTTGGTGGTCGAGTCTGTTCATGTCATGAAAACATTCTTTCCATCTGTTCCTATTATGCAAAGTCTTGAATCTCGTGTTTTTGGGTTTGTGTTGCTTTTGTTCATGTCCACGTCAGCATCGGGGCAAACTTGACCCTCGTGCTATTAAATGCATGTTCATTGGTTATGCCCGGACAAGAAGGGATACAAATGTTATCACCCGCTTCTCGTCGAGTGTATGTCTCCATGGATGTCACCTTCCAAGAAAATCGGTCTTTCTTCGGTTCCTCTCGGCTTCGGGGGAGAATAATACATCGATTCGAGAAAAGTGAGATCTTTCCGAGAAAGCAACATTCCCTTGCTCCAATATTCGGATATGCCTTCGATACGGGGAGAATTAGCTCACGAGACTAGAGCAAGAGCAAGCTCGCCAAAACTAGTATATAAGAGGAAAAAACAACGAACGATCCACCAGTAGCAACCCCAAATATCCGAACCCATGGTAAGTACTGAAAACACTAGTCTCATTCATTTTGAATCTATTCATTCTGATCCTATTCCTTTGGATAATTGTGATCCTAATGTTGATGATGACCTTCCTATTGCATTGAGAAAAGGGAAAAGATCTTGTGCTAAGTATCCTATTTCCAAATTTGTTTCCTCCACAAACCTTTCTTTGCGGCACCAAAGCTTTATTGCAGCCATTGACTCTATCAGAATCCCTAGAACAGTACAAGAAGCATTGAAGGATAAGAATTGGGTTCAAGCCATGAATGAGGAGATGCAAGCTCTGGAAAGAAACGGAACATGGGAAATTGTTGAGAAACCAAAGGAAAAGAAACCAGTGGGGAGTAGATGGATCTACACTGTAAAGTACCGGTCAGATGGTACTCTAGACAGGTATAAAGCAAGATTAGTGGCAAAGGGATACACTCAGACCTATGGCATTGATTATGAGGAGACATTTGCTCCAGTGGCAAAGATGAACACTGTTCGTATTTTACTCTCTCTTGCTGCCCACTCTGGGTGGGAACTACGACAGTTTGATGTCAAAAATGCTTTCTTGCATGGAGACTTAGAGGAGGAGGTGTACATGGAGATTCCCCCAGGGTTTGGTCCCACAAGTGGAAAAAACAAAGTTTGCAGATTGAGGAAGGCTCTATATGGGCTAAAACAGTCTCCCCGGACATGGTTTGGAAGATTTACAAAAGCTATGATATTGCTGGGTTACAAGCAATGCCAAGGAGATCATACACTTTTCTTCAAACATTCACAAAAAGGAAAAGTGACTATACTTCTTGTTTATGTTGATGATATAATTATTACGAGGAGATGACCTAGTTGAGAGACAATTGCTCAAGGAAAATTTATTTGCAGAATTTGAGATGAAGGACCTTGGGAAACTGAAGTATTTCTTGGGGATTGAAGTGGCTTACTCAAAACAAGGCATTTTCATCTCTCAAAGGAAGTATGTGCTTGATCTATTGGAGGAAACAGGGAAACTTGGATGTAAACCTGCGAGTGTTCCCATCGAGCAAAATCACAGGATGAGCACCGAAGAAGAGAGTGCCAAGGTTGACAAGGTCCAATATCGAGAGTCGTGGGAAAGTTGATTTACTTGGCACCACTAGACCGGATCTAGCATATGCGGTCGGTGTTGTGAGTCGGTTCATGCATGATCCGAGGGAGAGACACTTACAGTCGTAGAATATATCTTTGCGGTATCTCAAAGCCGCTCCAGGAAGAGGACTCTTGTTCAAGAGAAGTGGAAATTTTACTATGGAGGCTTATACTGATGCAGACTATGCAGGTTCGGTAAGTGACAGAAGATCCACATCAGGCTATTGCATGTTCTTATGTGGGAACCTTGTTACCTGGAGAAGTAAGAAGCAAAATGTAGTGGCTCGATCAAGCGCAGAGGCAGAATTTAGAGCTATGACACAAGGAATCTGTGAATTGTTATGGATGAAAATTGTGCTTGATGACTTGAAGATAAAGTGTGAAGGCCCTATGAAGTTGTTTTGTGATAATAAATCAGCTATCAGCATTGCTCATAATCCCGTTCAGCATGATAGGACAAAACACATTGAGATAGATCGACACTTTATCAAAGAAAAGTTGGATAGTGGAATGATAACAACAGCCTATATTCCCTCTGGGCAGCAACTAGCAGATGTGTTAACGAAGGGTTTGCCAACGGATCGATTCAACCAACTTACTTGCAAGTTGGGAATGATTGATATCCATTTCCCAACTTGAGGGGGAGTGTTGGAATCCACCGTCCATATTCATGGACTGCCATTAAGAGTTTAGGAAATAACTATTGTATCTAATTAAGTGCATGTATTCTTTGGTTCATGAACTTAGGAAATGTTTCTTACTTTAGGGAATAAGTGCCACATTTATTTGTCTTGTAATTATCAATTGTATTTAATTCTTCTTGTATATAAATACAACTCCATTCTGCTGTGTAAAATAACACAAGCAAATCAGAAATTACTTGTTTTGTTCCTCCTTTCAATTCTTTATTTTGGAAACATTTCACTAGAACATGCTAAGGTATCCTTAGATTTTTCTTTCCAAGACATGAGTCACCTGACAATTAAAATTAAACATTTAAATTTTAAGGCTGACATTCTATAAGTAGGACTATGCACCATGTGACTAGGGAACTGATGTGGGTGTATCATCTTGTCCAAGAGGTTGATTTGAGTGTTTCTTATGGAGTGATAATCAGGGAGCATTTCATAATACAACTCATCCAGTGTTTTATAATGGAATTAAACACACAGAAGTTGACTTGAATGCCAATTCATTCATGATAAGTACCAGGGAGTCAGGGAATAGTAGATGAGGTTGGACTTGTTCAATTTATTAGACTAGTAGCTACTTGGATCATTACACTTTCTTACAGGCATTTTATCTGCCTTTGATGGATCAGAGTATTAGTCACAGCTGCACAAAACTCCCACATCATGATCTCCTTAGGTTGTTTCTTGGGAGACTTACAGTTAATGAGTAGTTTGGCACCTTGTTTATAGGGACAAAATAACCAATCAAAGTTGTTCAGTTTATTTTGGTTATTTACGTTTAACAAAATAACCAATCTAGTGGTTATTTGATCCTTGTCTGTAAATAAGTTTCCAAAATGCTCCCTAACAGCAAGTCCCCCTTGTTTCTTCCTGTTGATTATGAGGACTGAGTTTTAAGTGAAATATACTACATAAGATGAAAACCTATTTTCTTTCACTAATTAAAAACATAATGACAACATATGGATTTATGGAGATATTAACAATAGAAAGTAATCAACAAAATGCAGATTGAATAGAAGCTACACATAAGAATTAATAACTGCAATAAATATATTTAGTAGTCAAACCTTAGCTAACCGGATGAAAGCTTTTTCCCAAGCGATTGCTTTCCCATTCTCATCTCCAGCTTTCATAATTGCATTATTGACAGGGTATGTGATAATAAATGCAGAAGCCTAGAATAGGGCAATCAGCATAGCGTAATACATAAACAGACATCTAAGCCAAAAACCAAGATCTTACCTCAGAATAATTGTTTCCAGAAAACCCTCCCAAGGCCGTAGTTGGCTCAAGGGGAGCCTTAAATGCACTAAAGCATGTTTCTGTAGAAGTATAATGCTGAAAATGATAAATTAAAATAATCAGAGTCAATTAAAAAATCGAAGTCAGCATATACCAGATAGCTGGACAAATCATAAGGACACTTTTAAAAGCCAAAAACACAAGCTAGGAGATAATTCAGTATACTCCTTTAGAAGTAATTATGTACTATAGAAGCACCAAGGAGGCCTTTACATGCACACGCATTGGATGCAATAGGTTACAACATCCAGGAAGAAAAAAGAAATGAAAAAGCAGGTTTTCAATCCATATCTATACAATTCTTTCAGCTGGAGTTTAGTATATTTATTGGACTAAAGTGTATCTAAGACATTAATATTTTTGTTTTTCTATTTTTGTCTTTTACATGAAGGAAATAGCTTTACATTAAACCCATCTGAATAACTAACGCAAGGTAACCCGTAATCAGATTAATGCAGTTTACCTGAAAACAATACTCAGCATGTTCAACACCTCCATAGTTGTCATAATTGTCAGGGTCCATTTGAAAATACTATCAGAACAAAAATTAAGAAAAAAAACGGAAATCAAATGAAGGCATCTGTGTTATGCTAAAAAAAAGTAGTAGATTGAAATGGAACTGAATAAGAAAAGCCAGCTGTTTGTACTACACACGCAAAGCCATATAATTACATGTGCAACACAAAAATTCAAAAGTACTTCACTAATCTTTTGGAGGGTGGGGGTTTGGACCTGCAAAATGCTTTGAGTGGCACAGTCCTCGCCTAAAGGCTTCAAGCAAATGTCACTCAGAGATACCAACAAACCAGAATAATTTGCACGAATTCCATCAACCTGTCAGAATAATGAAATGGAAAAATATTTTTAACAAGGAAGCCCCCACCACAAAGCATACAACAGCTCCAAATCAAATTATTGTAAGTAAAAAGAACAGAAAACAGAATCCAAAGCACCTTTTCCTGTATTTCGAAAAGCAATTCAATATTGTCATCTGTTATAATACTCGGTGGTTTCCCATGCTCAGATTCAGGGATTGTCGCTATTATGAGCTGAAGCATAAGCAAACAGTATTGCAAATGCGATTTATTTCAGATAGAATTATAGCATGGAAATAAGAAGGAAACATAACAAACATCAATCAGGAAACCAAGGTTGACTTCAAATTATGTCAAGCAACATGTTTGGATAGAATGGGAAAACTTTCTTGACACTTGGAAGACATGGACAAGAAAAAGAAATGGAACCTATTATTAATACTAAAAATTGCATCACCATCAAGATTATAACAAAATCAAAATGAATGTTATCTAATAAATAACAAAGACATTATTGGACATTATCTTTGTGGAATTCCGTACTCTACACGCTGATTCCTAGGAATTAGATTATGCTGATCTCTAGGGATTAGTTTCTACAAATTAGGTTGATTTGTTTCCTAGAATAAAGGGATATGGGCATTAGCTTTACTGATTCCCATTTTAGCTGTAGTTTCTATTTTTAACTCCTTGATTTAAGGGAGTGTTTCACCCCTTCCTTTCTATTTATTTGTGTATGTTTCAATCAGAAATAATGAGGAAAATTAATTACCATTTTTCACAATCTTCTTCAAGGAGGAAGGGTACAATGGATGAAGAGATATAGGCAGTACACGAAGACATGGACAAGAAATGGAACCTATTATCAATACTAAAAATTGCATCACCATCAAGATTATAATAAAATCAAAATGAGTGTTATCTATTAAATAACAAAGACATCATTGGACATTATCTTCTTCAAGGAGGAAGGGTACAATGGATGAAGAGATATAGGAAGCACATGGAAACTGCACCTGTATCTAGCTAAGCATCATATAACAGTTGTTGGTATGGGTTTTTGCTATCAAATGTAACCCCAATAACAGTGGTAGAACTAAACTCCAGTGCAATACTAAGACATCTGATGTTGATTACTATAAAATTTACTTATTTGCAACTTAGCATAGTTATGTGTTATTGGCCTTAAAGATTGTTTAAATGGTGATATTCCAGTATATGGTTTTACCTCTGAGAATCTTGTAAATAATCTATTGGACGGTGGTGTTGGACGGTGGCCTCTTCGGACAGTGGCTTCTGTGGATGGTGGCCTCTTGGTCTTGTTCCCACGGTTTTTAGTGTAAATATTGTTTTTAGTGTTCTATTAATTTGTTGCTTATTTTCTAAGGACTAGTTTTTAATGTACAAAAGTTGCCTCTATATATAATCTTCATTGTAAACATTCTGTTTTGATGAGAAATAATATACAGTTATTCACATATTCACATTCTAAGATAGTATCAGAGCAGTTCCGATCTAGGACTATCTCTGTTTTCCACTGAGCCTTTTTTTTCGGTCGGCCTTCACTGCCAACCAATTTCTGTTTTTAGCCTTCATTGCCCTTTTCTTTTGGCCTTCATCACCCCAATCAGTACCCAAACAATCTGCCTTCATTGCCAACTGTGGAAAAACAGAATGAATATTCTGACTGATTTTTCTTACTTTCATTGAGACTGTAGTATGATATATATACAGGATACTAAGCACTAAATTAGGAAGTCAATCAACCTATTCTAGGCTAGAATCCCTTTGAGGGATTTACCCTAATTACAGTCATAAATACAGATTTACAATCATAACTACAGATTGATATGATATATTTACATTCCTAAAAAAGGAATAAAATCCCACACTCCCCCTCAAGCTGGTGAATAGGTATTTGTCATTCCCAGCTTGGATACAAATCCTTCAAATGCTGCACTGCCTAATCCTTTAGTGAGAATATCCACAAGTTGCCCTTGTGTAGGTACATACGGAGTACATATTAGGCCACTATCCAGCTTCTCCTTGATGAAATGTCTGTTTATTTCAATATGCTTAGTTCGATCATGTTGAACTGGATTGTGTGCTATGTTGATTGTTGATTTATTGTCACAATAAAGCCTCATAGGTTCTTCCCACTTAATCTTCAAATTTAAGCCAAAGGAGCTCACATATGCCTTGTGCCATAGCACGAAATTCTGCCTCAGCACTAGAACGTGCCACCACACTCTGTTTTTTACTTCTCCACGTCACAAGATTACCACCAAGGAAAGTGCAATATCTGGTAGTAGACCTCCTATCAACAATTGACCCTGTATAGTTAGCATCAGTATATACTTCAAGATTTATATTCCCATTTCTCTTGAACAAAATTCCCCTTGCAGGAGTACCTTTATGCTGTGTTTGGATGGAGCATTTTAAGAAAGGAATGTATTTTTATAAGGGATTCAAAATGATTTGTGACAAAATAACTTGTTTGGATATTTTATAAAATCATTTTAAAAATTCTATGTATTTTAAGAAGGTATTTTATTAGTTAAAAATGAAGGATTTTAATTTCCACCTAAGTCTTTTGGAATTTCCAAATTGTATAGAGACAAGATCATTGACTATTGCAACCACCACCATGGAGCACATCGCCGGACGACAATACCTCCGCCGCCGCAAGTCGTTGAAGATTAGCGACGTGGAAGGAGTCTCCGGTTTGTGAAGGACGAGCCACGATCAAGCAAGGGGCGATCCTCGCCGCCACTACCTCAACGTGAAGGACCTCCTCGATTTCTGAGCTTATTGCGGATCTCAGAACAAAAGTGTTGAGTACGTGAGGAAATTCTTTGGCATCGTCGGTGATTTCACGGAGGAAGAAGATTCGCGAGGAGCATGCTTGGGCTTTCAAGGGTGTCGAATTATTTATTAAAAATATTGGTGGTTTTAAATATTTTAAAAAAATATATTAATTATATTTTTTTTAAATATCTGGTGGTTTAATATTTTTAAATATATTATTTATTTATTTTAAATAAATAAATAATATATTTAAAAATATATTTTAAATATTTAATATATATATTAATTATATATTAATAAAAGTATTTAAAAATATATATATTTTTTTCAAATGAAGGCAATTGAATTGCTTTATCCAAACAAAGAATTTGAAATTCAAGGAAATTTAATTGCTTTATCCAAACAAAATATTTTACAAATTAAGAGAATTGAATTAATGCAATTAAAATTCTTTAAATTTTAAATACTTTAAAATTTCAAAATGCCTTATCCACACACAACCTTAAGGTACTGTAAAATCCTATGTGCAGCCTGTAAGTGAACTTGTTTTGGACTGTGCATAAATTGGCTAATTAGACTTACTCCATAAGCAATATCAGGTCTGGTGTGAGACAAATAAAAAAACAGAGCTGGGCAGAGCTTGTTTAACCAAGCTAGGAAGCGTGTCTGAGAACCAGCTTGCAAGAAAGCAAAGAAAACAGAAAATAAAAGATGAACACGAGAAGACTTTTAACGTGGGTGGTTCACTATTGAACCAAGCTACATCCACCCACGGGCGGAACAAAGCTTCACTATGGACCAGTAGTTACAAGAGATGTACAGAGAGGATCACTCTTGAGAATTACAAAGAATATTACTAACACTCTTTTTCTAAATGATCTCACTAAACAGATTTTTCACACACTCACAAATAGCATAGGCTTCCCCTATTTATAGGAAAGCCTTAACCTTGTGAAGCCAAACAAAACAGAATAACAGAATCTGCTCTCAAACAAATTCTGTTACAATATACAGCATAACAACTTGTTATTATCTCAAATCTAAGATGCAAGCCATCTTTACATAAATAAGCCTACCAACCAAACGTTGATACATCTCCTTGTCTACTGCAGCATCTTCTTCCGTACCACCGAGTTTTATGCTTGGGTCTACAGGAGTACTAACAGGCTTACATGTTGTTTTACCTGTTTTTTTGAGCAAATCAGTGATATATTTCTGCTGTGAAATAAAAATTCCTTGTCTGGAACATGTCACTTCAATCCTTAGGAAATATTTGAGTTTTCCCAAGGTTTTTATCTCAAACTCCTTGGCCAAACACTGATGTACAGTTTGCTATTCCTTCTCATCATCTCCAGTCAATATAATGTCATCCACATACACTAATACCACTGTTACTCCCCCTGAAACAGAATGTTTAAGGAACAATGTATGGTCCCCTTGACTCTGTTTATACCCCAAGGTTGTCATAACTCTAGTAAACCTTCCAAACCAAGCTCTAGGTGATTGTTTCAGCCCATGCAAGGCCTTTTTTAACCTGCATACTGTGTTGGCAGCCACATTCTTGTCATATCCTGGAGGTAATTCCATGTAAACTTCCTCTTCAAGGCTCCATGCAAGAAGGCATTTTTCACATCCAATTGTTGTAACTCCCAACCATAATTGGCAGCAAGAGACAAAATTACCCGAACTGTATTCATCTTTGCAACCGGGGCAAAGGTCTCCGAATAATCAATCTCATAGGTTTGTGTAAATCCTTTGGCAACCAGCCTAGTTTTGTATCTCTTAATTGACCCATCAGCCTTGTATTTTATTGTATACACCCATTTGCACCCTACCGGCCTTTTTCCTGCTAGTAGAGTAACTAACTCCCAGGTCCTATTCTCCTCCAATTCCTCCATGTCTTCACTCATAGCTTGCTTCCATTTTTCATTAGATAAAGCCTCAGATTGGGAAGTGGGTATAGAGGTACTGTTTAGGTTCACAAGGAAGGTTTTATGGGCTGGAGAGAAATTTTTAAATGATAGGTAATTTGAGAGTGGGTATAATGGTTGTTTGGTGCATTTTCTGGTTCCTTTCCTAAGGGAAATTGGGAGGTCCAAGTCATTATTTTCAATCTCATCATGTAAAGTTGGAGAATCAGAAATAATTACCTCATTTAAAGGAGACTCTTGGAGCCGTGTAGGTTCTGGAATGGCCTTAGATCTTCTAGTATACACCAAACCTTTTCCAAATCTCATATCAAGTTGGTTAGCCTCCTCGGATTCGGATGCAGCTGCTGGTTGGAGTGGAGTTGAATCTGATTCAGCTGGTTTATCTTCCTATTCAGTAAGGTTAGAGGTTCTAGAAAGGCTAGGGAACTCAAAATTTTCCTTATCTTCCCTAAAATTCTCCCCCGGAAGAGATAAGTATGAGAGAAAAAAGCTTATTGTTCATTGAAAGTAACATCCTGTGACACAGAACCTTTTTGATGGAGGATGATAGCACTTATACCCTTTTTGAGTGGAAGAATACCCAACAAAGACACATTTTAGAGCCCTAGGATCAAGTTTCCCCCTATCAGTTGGCTATGGATATGAACAAAGGACACACACCCAAATATCCTAGGTTTCAGATTATTGGTAGTTGAAAGATTTGGATAAAAGGAGGACAAAACTTCCATAGGACTTTTGAACCCTAAGACTCTAGAGGGTAGTCTGTTAATTAGGTATGTTGCGGTAAGAGTGGCGTCCCCCCATAAGGTTTTTGGGACATTTTTCTGATACAATAGTGCTCAGGTTTGTGTTAGAAGGTGCCCATTTTTCCTCTCTGCAACCCCATTCTGTTGTGGTGTTTTGACACAAGAAGACTCATGAATGATACCTTCTCTTTGACAAAAAGAAGTAAGGTTCTGGTTAAAGTAATCTTTGGCATTATCAGACCTAAGTTTCTTGATAGTCACCCCAAACTGATTTTTTACCAGAGACACAAAATTTTGAAAAACAATGCATACTTCAGACTTCTGTTTAAGTAAGAAAACTCAAGTAACCCGTATACAATCATCTATGAAGGTGACAAACCATCGAGCACCAACCACAGTGGGAATGACAGAGGGAATTGTGCTCTTTTCATTACTAATATGAAAGGGTACACACTTATGCTTAGCCATTTCACACACCTCACAATGAAAACTCTCAACATCCAAATTGGTAAATAAAGAAGGAAAAAGAATCCTAAGGGTCCTAAAAGCGGGATGTCCTAGACGATAATGATAAAGAAAAACTTTCTCCTTGTTGGATAGCAGGGGGTCTGTCATGAATGACTGATGCAAGCAGTCCTGGGCAATTCCATCTGTCTCCTCAAGGTAGTAAAGGTCATTCCATTCCCTAGCACATCCAATCATCGTCCCCAAAACCTTGTCCTGAAATACACAATGATTGCTGTCAAAAATTACATTACATGACAAGTCTTTTGTAAGCTTTTGTATAGAGACAAGATTGGTGGATAATTTTGGGACATGGAGCACATTGTTCAGGGTTATTGAAGGATTAACGTGGATGTCTCCTAGGCCAGCTACGATTACAAGGGTTCCATCGACTGTGGCAATTTTCTTATTGCTAGGACAAGGTGAGTGTGTGGGAAAGTGTTTGGAGGAGGGTGTCATGTGATCTGTTGCACCTGAATCTAGTATCCAAAAATTTTGGGAGGGGGCTTTTGAGACATTTAATCCAAAGGAAAATGGAAGCTTACCGGAGTATGCCAAAGTACAAGTACCTGGTGGTTTTTCCAGACTCATAAGGAAGGCTCTCACCCTGTCTATCTCCTCCTGATTGAGAATGGTAGATTCGATCTTGCTTCCTTTACCTTTTTCAACAATAGCAACCTGAGCATGTCCACCCTTCAGTGCAAGTTCCCCTCTTTTGCTCCATTCACGAGCAGCAGGCTTCCCATGTAGTCTCCAACACTTCTCCCGGGTGTGGCGTGGCTTGTTGCAATAGGTGCACCACAATGCATCCTTCTTCTTCTCTACTGCATATGCTGGAATGCGTTTAGAATGGTCAGCCACCAATGCTGAACTTTCAATGGATGGGGTATCCAACATCAAACTCCGCCTGCTTTCTTCACCTCGAACCATAGCCACCACTTCATTGAGACATGGGAGATCTGATTTCCCTAAAATCTGAATTCTGATTTGATCATATTCAGGGTTCCGACCAACCAAAAAATCATATACCCTGTCCTGCTCAATGAACTTCTTCAGAATAGCTGCATCAGCGAGGCAATTGGTTTTGATCACTCTATAATGATCCAGTTCCATCCATAGAGACTTCAAGTGATTTGCATATTCGGTGACTGATTTGTTCCCTTGCTTCGCGGCTACTGTCTTCACCTTTACTTCATAAACCTGAGTTGCATCCTTGGCTTTGGAATAAGTTTGTTCCACTGCATCCCATATCTCCTTGGCAGTATTAAGGAACATACAAGTGTCACTGATCTCTGGAATCATTGTGTTCCATAGCCAAGCCATGATCATAGAGTCCTCTTCATCCCATGCTACAAACTTAGGGCTATCCTTGCTAGGTCCAGCACTAGTCAAATGACTTATCTTCCCCTTTCCTTTCAGTATTGTACTAAAAAGCTGGGACCATTTCAGATAATTTTTTCCATTCAATCTGTATGCAGAATGGATGTTCTGCAATTCTCCTTGTTGTTGAGCATCTCCCTAAACATCTACAGCCTGTTTTTCCTCCTTATCTGCCATTGGTGATGATTCTGACCCTTCCCAACAAAGCATAAAATCTGCAATTCTGAAACCGACGGCGGTCAGCGGCGGTCAACGATGTTCAATGGTGGTGGTGGTCGGCAGTCGGTAGTCGGCAGCGGTGGTCGGTGGGCGGCAGACTGCAATGAAGGCAATCGAAAGTAAGGTGCAATGAAGGCAGCCTTGAGGAAATTGCAGCCGCAATGAAGGCGGCCAAATATGGAGACTTTTTCCTGGATCAAAAACCAAAAGCTCCTGATACCATGTGGAAAAACATAATGAATATTCTGACTGATTTTTCTTACTTTCATTGAGACAGTAGTATGATATATATACAGGATACTAAGCACTAAATTAGGAAGTCAATTAGCCTATTCTAGGCTAGAATCCCTTTGAGGGATTTACCCTAATTACAGTCATAAATACAAATTT
This sequence comes from Ormosia emarginata, assembly GCA_029884605.1. Lineage (NCBI taxonomy): Eukaryota > Viridiplantae > Streptophyta > Magnoliopsida > Fabales > Fabaceae > Ormosia > Ormosia emarginata. The sequence goes on from JAQQTP010000058.1 coordinate 14,212,881, forward strand.
ACAATCATAACTACAGATTGATATGATATATTTACATTCCTAAAAAAGGAATAAAATCCCACACCAACCAAGGCCTCCATAGCCATTCTTCCGTCCAAGTAAGGTCACGAGGTGTCTCGGAAACCTCCAACCAGCCATCCCTCTAAACACTTCCACCGGAGAAGTTGCCACCCGCCGTCACACGCGTCTGCAGCTCTCGGAACATGGAGGTCACACGCCACCTTCCAGTCACTGGAGAGCGTCGCCGTTTGTTCCGTTCACCTCACCGGCAACCTCTACTTTTGTTTCAGTGTCCAGAACTCCTGTCCAAAGCTGTTTGGATAGTGGGTTCACCTTCTCCGACGTCTTTTACGGTTCTGCCTTGACTCTGTTACTCCAGCGATCCTATTTTGTCTCTCAAGATGTCAACTGAAGGTGAGGTTTCCAGTGCCACTCAACCAATGGATGATGTTCGATCCCAAACTCCTAGTGAATTGCAGAATATTCAATTTGCGTATAGGTTGAACGGGAAAAATTACCTTAAGTGGTCGCAATTGGTTTGCACCAAACTAAAAGGAAAAGGGAAGCTGAGTCATCTCATCGGTACCGGACCTCAGCCAGGTGATCCCAAGTTTGAAGCATGGGATGAAGAAGACTCGATGATTATGGCATGGTTATGGAATTCAATGACTCCGGATATCAATGACACCAGCATGTTTTTGAACACTACGAAAAATATATAGGATGCGATTGAGCAAACCTATTCCAAAGCTAGGGATGCTGCTCAAGTCTACGAGGTTAAGGTGAAGACTATGGCTGCGAAATAGGGAGACAAGACTGTCACTGAATATACCAATCAATTGAAATCTCTGTGGTTGGAGTTAGACCATTATAGAGTGATCAAGACTAAATGTCTTGAGGATGCAACAATGTTAAAGGAGTTTATTGAGCAAGACCGAGTTTATGACTTCCTTGTTGAGCTGAATCCGGAATTTGATCAGGTGAGGATTCACATTCTCGGCAAATCTACGATTCCCTCCTTTAATGAAGTTGTGTCCATCATCCGAAGTAAAGAAAGTAAGAGAGGGCTGATGCTTGAACCGAAAATCAGCAAAACTTCGACTATGGTGGCTCTAACAAGTCAGAAGCAAAGGTGGAAAAGACATTCTCCTTGGAAGGAGAAAAACCCAGTCAATCAAAAAATCGGGATGACTTGTGGAGCACTTACTGTAATAAGCCACGACATACCCGTGAACGGTGTTGGCAGCTTCATGGAAAACCTTCAAGTCGAGAGTGGGGGTAGAAAGGGAAACAATCACGCAATAGTGGGAAAGCCAATGCTGCGACAGTGTCAGAAAGCCAACCAGCACCTAGCAATTTCAATTAAGAGGAAATTGAGCAGGTGAGATCACTTCTACACAGCCTTGAAAAACTCTTAGGTACTTGTTCTTTGACTTATTCAGGTAAGTTACCTTTTTCTGTTAGATTCAATGTCTCGGGTACAATTTTTACCAACTCCTGGATTATGGATTCAGGAGCTACAGATCATATGACCAACAACCCCACCATATTTTCCACCAATTCTCCACGCCCAAGCAGTAAAAAAATATCCGTAAAAAAAATCCACAGAAGATGGTTCCTTGACCACAGTAGCCAATGTAGGAAATGTTCAACTAAACCCCCTAGTGACCTTAAAAAATGTCCTTCATGTCCCAAAATTGTCCACAAACCTGGTTTCTGTCCAAAAATTAATTAAAAATTTGTCTTGCAATGTGATTTTTTACAATGATCATTGTGTTTTTCAGGACAAGGATTCGGGGAAGATGATTGACGTGCTAGGGAGCAGGATGGTCTCTATCATCTTGAAGCACATTGTCAGCTAAACAAGACCAAGGGCGGATTTGGAAACCTATATTCCTTTACCTCAAAACTTCTTTCCGCCAATAAAGACAAATTTGGCTTGTTCACCGTAGATTAGGTCATCCATCTTTTTTTATTGTTAAGAGTCTTTTTCCTTCTTTGTTTAAAAGTTTTGATGTTGAACAATTTCATTGTGATGTATGTGAACTGGCCAAACATAAACGTGTCAATTTTCTAATTAGTAATACAAGGAGTTCTGCTCCTTTTTCCCTTATTCATAGTGATGTTTGGGGTCCCTCTTCCATTCCTACTGTCTTTGGGACAAGATGGTTTGTGTCTTTTATTGATGACTCATGTTACTTGGATTTTTCTGCTCAAACACAAGTCTGATATTAGTACTATTCTCCCAAATTTTTGTTCCATACTTAAAAATCAATTTGGGGTGGGTATAAAACGATTTAGGTCCGATAATGCTAAGGATTACTTTAATTAGACTCCTATGCATTTTTTCCAGAGAGAAGGAATAATCCATGAATCATCCTGTGTCCATACCCCACAACAAAATGGGTCAGCAGAGTGAAAAAACGATCATTTACTTGAAAAAACTCGAGCCCTATTGTTTCAAAGAAATGTCCCTAAGTCATTCTGGGGAGAAGCTGTTCTGATAGCTACTCATCTTATAAATCACTTGCCCACTAAAGTCTTGGGGTTCAAGAGTCCTATGGATGTCCTCTCCACTTTTATACTGATCTACACACTTCCAATAATCTTGTCCCTAAAATTTTTAGATGTGTATCTTTTGTCCATGTTCATAGTCCAAACAGGGGGAAACTTAATCTGAGAACTCTAAAATGTATCTTTGTGGGCTATTCTTTGACCCAGAAAGGGTGTTATCACCCTCAAACCAGAAAATTCTATGTCTCCAGGGATGTTACATTCAGTGAAAAAGAGCCCTATTTTTCCCATCCTTATCTTTAGGGGGAAGAAATCAATGAAGGAAGATAAGGAAAACTTCTTGTTTGACTTGTCCTTACTTCCTATGTCTAATGGTCCTTCTCATGACCTTCCTATTGTCCCTAATCCTCCTCCTGAAGTCACTGTTGAACCTGTGTTTGAACCTATGTCCAAAACCATTCCTGACCTAGTGGCTGAGTTTGCTCTTGAGAATGTAAGGTATGGCAAAGGCAAGGTGTTCACAAGAAGGAAGATAACTATTCTTGAACCTGTACAGGCCTAAAAGTCCAACTCAGAGCCTTCGAATGAGGTAATAATATCTAACCCTTTATTACAAGATGAAACTGAAATTCATGTGGATAGTAGTGACCAAATTCTTCCTATAGCAACCGGAAAAGGAACCAGAGAGTGCACAAAACAGCCACTATGCCCTCTTTCACACTTCTTGTCCTTTGAGAATTTCTCACCATCCCATAAAGCCTTCCTTATAAGCCTAAATACCATTTTCATCCCTACCACCCTACCCGAGGCCTTGTCCAATGGAAAATGGAAACAAGCCATGAATGAGGAGATGGAGGCATTGGAAAAGAATAAAAATTGGGAGCTAGTGCAGTTACTGGCAGGAAAGAAAATTGTGGGTTGTAAATGGGTGTATACTGTGAAATATAAAGCAGATGGAACCATAGAGAGGTATAAGGCACAATTAGTTGCCAAAAGGTATACCCCAACTTATGGAATTGATTACCGGGAGACTTTTGCACTAGTTGTAAAGATGAACACAATTCAAGTATTATTGGCATTGACAGCTAATTATGGTTGGGATTTACAACAGTTTAATGTCAAGAATGCTTTCTTACATGGAGATCTCGAAGAAGAAGTCTACATAGAGGTCCCACCAGGATACAGGAGGAATTTGCATGCTAATACTATGTGTAAGTTGAAAAAGGCCTTATATGGCCTCAAGCAATCACCGCGAGCATGGTTTGGAAGGTTTGGTAGAATTATGTTGGCTATGGGGTACAAACAAAGCCAAGGGGATCACACACTGTTTGTTAAACACTCTCCTTCAGAAGGAGTCACAGCTCTCTTTGTGTATGTTGATGACATAATAGTAACAAGAGATGATGCTAAGGAGAAACATATTTTGAGTCAGTGCTTAGCCAAGGAACTGGAAATTAAAGCATAAAGAAGGTTAAAATACTTTCTTGGAATTGAGGTTGCTCATTCTAGGAAAGGCATATTCATCTCCCAGCAAAAGTATGTTATAGATCTCCTAAAAGAAACAGGTCATACAACATGCAAACTGGCAAGTACTCCTATAGATCCCAATATGAAACTTGGATAGGCAGAAGAAGATGTTGCAGTTGACAGAGAAATGTATCAGCGTCTAGTGGGAAGACTTATTTATCTATCTCACACACGGCCGAATATTGCATATGCAGTTAGTGTGATTAGCCAATTCATGCACAGTCCAAAACAACCTCATTTGTGAACAGCATATCGAGTATTACAGTACCTTAAGGGAACACCAGGAAAAGGCATTTTATTTAAGAGAAATGGAGGTGTGGTACTCGAGGCATACACTGATGCGGATTATGCTGGATCACCAATGGAAAGAAGATCAACTACAAGATATTGCACTTTTCTTAGTGGAAATCTGGTAACTTGAAGAAGTAAAAAACAGAATGTGGTAGCACGATTTAGTGCAGAGGCAGAATTCAAAGCTATGGCTCAAGGTGAGTGTGAGCTACTATGGTTAAAGATTATTCTTGAAGATCTAAAGATCAAGTGGGATGATCCGATGAGACTTTATTGTGATAACAAGTTTGCAATCAGCATAGCTCATAATCCGGCACAGCATGATCAAACAAAGCATATTAAGGTTGACAGACATTTTATCAAAGAAAAACTAGAGAGTGGTTTAATTTGTACACCCTACGTATCTACACAAAGTTAGCTTGCTGATGTACTTACAAAAGGGTAGAATAGTCAAGCATTTCAGACGATTGTGTCCAAGCTGGGAATGGAGAATGCATATTCACCAACTTGAGGGGAAGTGTTGGACGGTGGTGTTGGACAGTGGCCTCTGTGGATGGTGGCTTCTGTGGATGGTGGCTTCTTGGTCTTGTTCCCACAGTTTTTAGTGTAGATATTGTTTTTAGTGTTCTATTAATTTGTTGCTTATTTTCTAGGGACTAGTTTTTAATGTACAGCAGCTGCCTCTATATATAATCTTCATTGTAAACATTCTGTTTTGATGAGAAATAATAGACAGTTATTCACATATTTACATTCTAAGATAATCAAAGAAATTTTATTAGAGGGACTTGAATTTAGAGGAAGAAAAGATTATTTACTAAATGTGCTTAAGTGTTGAACACTTAGCATGCATCTTATTTATAGGTAACAGGAGATTAAATACATCTACAATTTACAAGACAGAAATAATGTGTGGCTATTTCCTATAACACTATATATGAACCTGACTATACATTGCTAATTTCAATATTCTAACACTCCCCCTCAAGCTGGTGCATATATATTGTATGCACCAAGCTTGTTACATATATAGTTAACTCGAGGACCTCAGAGAGATTTGGTGAAGACATCGGCCAACTGCTCATTGGTGTTGACGAAAGCCGTAGTAATTTCCTCGGATTGAACTTTCTCCCTCAAAAAGTGACAATCAATCTCAATGTGTTTTGTTCTTTCATAGAATACTGGGTTTGAGGCTATATGCAAAGTTGTTTGGTTATCACACACAAGTTTCATTGATTGCTCTTTAAAGAGTCCTAATTCCTTCAGTAACTGTTTTAACCATAGAAGTTCACATGTTGCCACTGCCATTGCTCGATATTTGGCTTCAGCACTTGATCTGGCAACAACAGTTTGCTTCTTACTTTTCCATAATATAAGGTTACCTCCAAAAAGAACGCAGTATCCTGAGGTAGAACGCCTGTCTGAAGGAGAACTTGCCCAATCAGCATCTGCATAACCACATATCTCCATATGACCCTTATCCTCATAGAGCAATCCTCTTCCGGGAGCTCCTTTGATATATCTAAGTACCCGAACAACAGCATCCCAATGTGAGTCACATGGAGAGTCAAGGAATTGACTCAACACAGCTACTGCAAAAGAAATATCTGGCCTGGTTATTGTGAGGTAGTTCAATTTTCCAATCATTCTCCGATATCGTCCAGGATCAGATAATGCCTCCCCCTGTCCTAGAAGAAGTTTGACATTGGGATCCATTGGAGTATCAATAGGCTTACACCCTGTCAAACCAACCTCTTTAAGAATATCCAAGGCATATTTCCTCTGGGAAATAGAAATATCATGTCTAGACTGTGCAACTTCTATACCCAGAAAATATCGAAGCTTACCAAGATCCTTAGTCTGAAAATGCTTGAATAGATATTGTTTCAACTGTTCAATGCCAACAGAATCATTACCAGTAATAACAATATCATCCACATAGACAACAAGATATATGCATTTATCAAGAGACTGACATCGGTAGAAAACAGAGTGGTCAGCTTCACTTCTAGTCAAGCCAAAAGTTTGTACAACAGTACTAAAACGTCCAAACCAAGCGCGGGGTGATTGCTTTAGTCCATATAGAGATTTGCGAAGTTTACAAACTAGCCCAGACTCCCCCTGAGCAACAAACCTAGGTGGTTGCTCCATGTAGACCTCCTCTTGCAAATCACCATGAAGAAAAACATTCTTTATATCAAGCTGAAAAAGAGGCCAGTGACGAATGGCTGCCAAGGCAAGAAGTACACGAACAAAAGTAATTTTGGCAACTGGAGAAAAGGTGTCACTGTAGTCAAGGCCATAGATCTGAGTGTAGCCTTTAGCTATCAAACGAGCTTTCAACCGATCGATAAAGCCATCAGGATCAACCTTCATTGTAAACACCCACCTACAGCCAACAACTGACTTACCAGGAGGCCGAGAAACCAGTTCCCATGTCGCATTAGAATGTAGGGCTGACATCTCATCAATCATAGCTTGTCGCCAACCAGGATGAGATAGTGCTTCTCCTGTGGTTTTGGGAATAGAAATAGAGGACAAAGTCGAAACAAAAGTATAATATGAAGGAGAAAGACGATCATAACTCAGGAAAGCATAAAGAAGATGAGGATTACGGGTAGACCGTGTACCTTTTCGAAGAGCAATGGGGGACTCTCTGATGCAGGATCCAAAGCAGGAGAAGTAATCGGTGAAGGTGGTGAGTTGTCAGGCACATCTTCCACAGTAGGCATGGTACCAGTCGATGGACGAGGGCGACGACGATAGACAATAGGGGACCATGGAGGACCATGAGAGGGACTAGGACTTGATGAACTCTCTCTGCTAGGTGATGAGACAACAGGAGAAGGGTCAAAGACAGGGACAGGAAGTATAGTGTTTACTTTAGAAATTTTTGTAGATGAAGTAAAAAATAGTTGTTGTTCAAAAAAGGTGACATCAGCAGACACTAGATAACGTCCTAGATCAGGAGAATAACGATGGTGCCCTTTCTGAAGACAAGAATAACCAAGAAAGAGACACTTGAAAGCTTTAGCAATGAGTTTGTCTTTTCCAGGAGTAAGATTGTGAGCAAAACAGGTACAACCAAAGATTCGTGGAGGAATATTATAGACTGAAGTATTAGGAAACAATAAGGAGTGAGGAATTTTGTTATCCAAAACAGTGGAGGGCATCCGATTAATTAAATAACAAGCTGTAAGAATAGCGTACCCCCAAAAACGTAAAGGAACATTCATATGAATAAGTAAAGTCCTGGTTGTTTCAATCAAATGACGATTTTTACGTTTAGCCACTCCGTTCTGTTGTGGAGCATGAGGACAGGTTGTTTGATGTAAAATACCTTGTTTTGCCATGAAATCTTGAAATTGATCAAACAAATACTCACGTGCATTGTCACTGCGTAAAACTTGAATGGTTTGACCAAATTGATTTTTAATTTCAGCACAAAATTTTTGAAAAATGGAAAACAACTCAGAACGATTCTTCATTAAAAAGACCCAAGTACAACGCGAGAAATCATCAATAAATGTAACAAAATACTGAAACCCAAGAGAAGAACTGACATAGCTTGGTCCCAAATATCTAAATGGATAAGAGAAAAAGGATGCTCACATTTTTTATTGAGACTACTAGAAAAAGTGGTACGAATATGTTTTCCTTTGTGACAAGATTCACATTCTAACGACTTTAAACTAGAAATATGTGGCATCATCTTCTGAAGTTTGGAAAGACTAGGATGTCCAAGACGACTATGAATGACAGCTGAGGATTCTGTTATGGTGCATGCTACTGGGGAATTTGGCATGTCAAGATGATACAACCCTTTAAACTCACGACCTACTCCAATCGTCTTCCCCGTATTCGGATCCTGCACAAGAACAGAATTTTTAGTGAAGGTAATTGAACACTCAAGTGATCGAATTAATTTGCTGACAGATATCAAATTGAAAGGGCAACCAAGGGCATAAAGAATAGAAGTTGGGTAAGATAGGACATGGTTGGGCTTGACCAATACCAAGGACAGGAGTTTTGGTCCCATTTGCAAGTGTGACAGAAGGTAAGGAATTGTAAAAGGATAGAGAGGTAAGGAGATCTTTATTACCACAGAGATGATCAGAAGCACCGGAATCAATTACCCAAGGTCCAAGAGATGATTGAGAGATACAGGCGACAAGATTACTAGTTTGTTCAACCACTGGTGGCAGATGTTGAAGGCTGAGAGCTGGCCTTAAAGCGAAGGAAGGCCTCATAGTCCGCTGGAGTGAAAGTCACAGTCGGATGCGTTGAAATTGATTCAATCTGAGCAAAGTTGGCAGCAGCAAGTTTACCATGAAAGGGACCCATGGCTAGGCAACAATGGAAGGGACCCAAATCACCTTAGGAAGAGCTCTGGGCAGCAACACAGAGGACCCAAAGTCGCCGGCGGTGTGAACAGTGCATGATGAACAGTCACAGTGAACAGTGTGCGATGAACAGTCGCAATGACAGTTGCGGTGAACAGTGAGCGGAAGATGCCGGGAGGATGCGCGGCGGAGGTTGGAGGCTAGGTTGGCCAATAGGACGCGGGGCTGAGGTTGGGGTGGCGGACCAGAGCCGGGTCGAAACCCGCTCTGATACCAACTTGAATTTAGAGGAAGAAAAGATTATTTACTAAATGTGCTTAAGTGTTGAACACTTAGCATGCATCTTATTTATAAGTAACAGGAGATTAAATACATTTACAATTTACAAGACATAAATAATGAGTGTGGCTATTTCCTATGACACTATACATGAACCTAACTATACATTGTTAATTTCCAATATTCTAACAGAGGGAAAGAAGGAATAAATTAAAATGGAGAACAAAATGTCCTCCTTAAGCAAAGCAAAAACAAACAAAAGCATCAATACAAAAATGTTATTCAATCTCTCCACAAGTCTACCATAAAGTTTCCTGAAAAAATATAACAAGTGCTGAACGCCACAAAGAAGCCACTATATGAATTCTGTCCCATACCAAGTCTAAGAACAGAGATTTCCCCTTAAAAAATCAACTATTTTGCTACAACCAAAGGCACCAAAGAACAGCACACATGCCACACTGCCAACTTTTCCCTCCTCATTCTTGGTAAAACCTCTAAACTTAATCAAAAGCAGCTGCTCCAAGCTTTAAGGGGCAAAGCCAAGATATACATATATGGATAAATGAGAGCATGCCCAATATTAACCACCAACTCCAAAAAAGTGCTTAGTGATAGGGAATTTTCTAAATTGGAGTCTCTTTTGGGTCTCTTTGACTCTGTTCATTTGTCTTCTAATCCAGATAAAGTGATTTGGTCTCTTGATCCTTTTGGGGTGTTTTCGTGCAAATCTTTTTTCCAATTCCTAACTCATTCGTTTGATAGAGATACCTTCCATCTTTATAAACCCCTTTGCAAGTCCAGACCCTCCTCAAAGGTCATGTGTTTTATTTGGACTGCAGTTCTTAATAGAATTAATACTAATGACAAGTTGTAGGTTCATAGGCCACATAAGGCTCTATGTGTGTTATGTGTGGTGCAAACTCAAAATTAGTTCCTCGTCTGTTCTACTTTCTTTATGGAATTCATTGTTTGGCATTTTTGGTGCATGTTGGGTGCGCCCTAGGTCCTTGGACCAATTATTTATGATTAGCTTTAATGGTTTTGGTAGAAGTAAAGAAGCTAAACTTTTGCAGCAATGTGCAATCTATGCTACACTTTGGTGCATTTTGTTGCAGCGCAACTCTCATATCTTTAAGGAGGTTTCCTTGGATCAGCAGCTGATTTGGAATAAGATTAAGTGTTTGACTTCTATTTGTCGTAAAGCACATGGTATTTTTAAGGGGGTTTTCCTTACAGATGTGTTGAGCGATTAGGTAGCTTTGCTTCATTGATGTTTTCCTTTTACTTTGTTGTTTCTGTTATCTTTTTACATTAACGAAGATCTCTTATCCTCCAAACTCTTTGTAATTATTTTCTCTTCATCTTAATCAATTTCTTCTTCTATCAAAAAAAAAAAAAAAAAGAAGTGGTTAAGACCAAATATGCAAATGAGCATGCATGCTAGATAGAGGTTTTTTTATCCACTTACCCAAGAGAAAACTTAGATAACTAAATCACATGCATAGAATAACAAAAGACCAAAACGAACAAAGTAAATGACATTATAAGCAATCCTGAAACCTGTTCAATTCTGTAAAATGGGGCAAGGTGGCTATCAAAAAAATCTTTCTCTTCTGCTGCCTTACTCCCAGGACCTACCCATAACTGCAATACAAACATGACCAACAAGTTTAGAGAGGAATAAATGTTATTATCAAAAATAAAAACCAGAGACAGCAAGGCCAATACTCTCCAACTTCCGGAAATAAATAAGGTTTATGTATGCATCTATTCTTCTTAAATCTTAACACAAAATTAGTGCCACCTTTATCTATTTCACCATTAATATTACATTTACTTATTGACTCAAACAATAAAGCATAAGAAATTTTTTTTGTTGCGTGTGTGTTGGAGGGGGGGAGGTGGGTAGGGATGTAGAATTATTATTAAAGAGACAGAGAGAACAAATTATGGATTAAAGGGATAAATGTCCTCCAAAAAGGCAAAAGAACAAGAAGAAAACAAACACAAAATAACTTCAACACAAAATGATGATTATATATATTAAATTAAGAATATTTGGACTTTTCTAAAATTCAGGAATTCAGGCCTAGAAATTGACCAGCATGTATCCAAAAAGCTCAAGCTGACAGAAAGGTTGTTTTCTGTCAGAATCCACCTTTGGACAGCATTATTTTTGCTTATCAGCACTTATTTAGTACCATAAGCCTTTATGAAAAAGTTTTTATTCACATCTTACCTAATCAGAAGTATAGGTTCGGCAGTGTAAAACAATTTCAATTTGCTTGAGCCATTATGCAAAATGTGCTTATCATTTGAGCACTTGTTTCAACAGCCCATCCAAACATGACTAAGAGGAGATAAAAAAATGAAACAAGGTAACAGACCAAAAAGGTCAAGGAACAAATTATTTTGCAGGCAGAAACAAGCTAGAAATTTTTTGCATATAGAAGTTAAGAAAAACAAATCCAAATTTCGCATTGTGGAGATACTAGAGATGAAAAATATGATACCTTCTCAGGCCGGGTCTCCACCTTAAAACGAAGCAGACCCAAACAAAGCAAAAGAACAATTGCCAATGAGGAGCAAAGCACAACAGTGGGCCTTCTAGCAGCCCATCTTCCATAAGTCCTAGATGCAAAATCAAAATGTTAATCAATGGATTATGTAATTGTAAACCTAGCAAGTGCTAGAGCTACTGACCTGTAAAAGCTGGACAAGCATCCTTGAACAAAAGAAAATTGCACCACATTCTGCCCTTTAGGATCCATCAGTTGCACCTTTTATTTGTCATGACAAAGACAACAATATGATGAATTTCGATACATCTTAATGTAGAATCGAAAGAGGCTAATTGAAAAACAAGATTTCAGATTTCTTTAACAAAGTCTGGTCCCATGGCTAAAACAAGAAGAAAACAGAATGGAGTTGGTTATGAATTAAAGAAGTATATTGCTAAAAGCATCACTCTTTCTGTATAAATAACAATTGCAAGTCATTTTACATGCAAAATAGAAAAATAGTTTTCTAGAATTCCAAGATCTTCAATGAATTCTTTTTACAATACAAAATAGCTCCCTAATTCCTACTTATATTTAGATGTAGAGACACTTGGACAGAGTATTCAAGGGTAGCCAGTCCCGTGCAGTTAAAATACTGTAAGCCAAAACATAGTTTGACCACCACTCTTATACACACATTACCAGTTATCAAAATACAGCCTCTCCTCCTCAATTTTTCTTCAATTAAGTTTAAGGAGGAAGGGATGGGATTTAGGAAGACAAGGATTTTTTTTTGGGGGGGGGGTTGAAAAGAGAATTCATTAAGAGAGAAAAGAAGTACAAAAATGGAGAATCAGAAATCCTCCTAGAGCAGGAAAAAGAAAAGCCGTCAAATAAAAACATTAGCTCAAATGAGCTAGCAGTCCCTTAGCATAATAGACAAACCTACGCCTTCAAAATACTCGTGAGGTCAAACCTGCAAAGACGCTGAGAAAAGAGGCCTAAACCAGAAAAAGAGGTGAAGGAAAAAACCTGAGTAAAAATTCAGGTATTTTACTACAACTAAATGCACCAAACACCAGCCAAAAGAGCACAATTCCAAAGCAACTTATTCTCCTTTTAACCCCCAAAACCTTGAAAGGGGGATAAAAAACTACTAATTAGGCAAACATGTCCAATGCTCTTCAAGCAGAGCAAACAACTCACTCCAAAACGGCCAAGCTAGTTCACAATGCAAGAAAGAGGTGACTATTTGTTTAAAAATAAATTGCTACACATAACCAATGTTTTAAAAACTAGACTGAATCGGCTGGTTTAACCGGTTGGACCATAAATCGGCCATGTCTTCAGTTCGACTATTTTCCAGTTCAACCACAAATTTGACTGGTTGAACCAATCGAACCATGACCTAGAGGCCTTGCCGGTTCAATCTCTAGTTCGGTTTTTAAAACATTGCACGTAACACAAATGTCAAGGGAAAGGGCCTTATGAGGACTAAGCATCTCTAACTGATCATTAGAGTTAACCCTATTGAGTTTCATAATTCACAGTCAAGGGAGTTGATAATTAAATTATTAGGGAAAAGAAAACAAGCACACTCAAGTCTTAACTCACTTCTAACAATGATAATGGTCGCTATTATTTGCAACAACCAAAACCCCAAGAATATATAATGTAAAAAAGGATAGTGAAAACAAAAGAAACGCACTATCTAAAGCCAAAGGTAAATGCCAAATAATTTTGAAGTTACAGCTAAACATATGGTTATGGACACAACAAGAAAAAGTCCTTATCCAAAACCTATGGCATCAGCAATATGAAGCTAAATCAAAGCTAATTGCACTCTGCCAATGAGTGTTGGTTTAGCTAGTAAGAATCAAAGCACTTTAACAAAAAGGTTTAGGTTCAATTCACTCTGCCAGCAATCCACCAATGGTAGGCAATCTATAAGTACCACTGTAAGCCTTTGCTGAAGCTTGTGGCATGTCCTAGCTTTGGAATGGGATAGTCTCCCCTCCTGCTTAACATTTTTCCACCCCAAAAAAAAGAACTATTTGGATTCTTCCTTCTGAATCCCAAACATAGATAGATTGATACAAAACAAGCTTTTGAACAAATTAAATAAAATATACCTCTACTGGATGGGTTTCATCCTTTTGGAGGTTAGTAAAACTACTTCCTTCACCAACCATATCATTCAACAATGGTTCCACATTGGATCCAAGTATCCTCTTTTCTCTTGTCCTTTGCAGCAATGCCCATCCAAACAACATGAAAACCAATACAACGTACAAGATAGCCAATGAAAATTCCAAGCATCTGACCTGCAGGTTAAACAAAAACCAACTTCACAATATGTATCAAAAGGTAAAGATAGAGGTTTTTAGAATACAACCAAATGTTCCATAAACCATTATTTTTAAGAAATAAAAAAACAATAAATTTATTAAGTCAAAAAGAAAATGAAAATTAATCATAGAAATACAAAAAGAATCAATTTCTATTGTTTCAACCTTTAGAGGTCCAATTCTAATGGAGCAGGGATCTTTTCTAGGTGGATAAGGTTCTGAATTTGAGCAGACAGGAGATGAAGGACAATCACCACAAGAGCAGCCCAGTGAAGTGTCATTACATGAATAGACAGATGCATTCATAAGTTCCATTGGGGATGAGTCAGGAATGCTTGTCTTAAAATTTATAGAATAAGGTGAACCAGGAAAACCAGGAGGCACTTTTTTACCAAGAAATGCAAACCACTCTGGCAATGATAATCAGAAATAAAACGCATTAGAACATGGAAAGCACATATAATCCAAGCAGATAAAGAGAAAAAGAAATATTCTAATGATAATTGAACATAAAATCATAAGCAGCTACTTAGTACCAAAATAGAACAATGAAAAGTTTGAAATCTGAATTTTACATAATTATAAATAAAAAAACAGCTCCAGAAATGATGGAGTTGAGTAGTATCAAACTACAACAAAATTTTAAGATCATAACCAGTAATAGCATCATCCAAGCAGTTGAAGTTGAGCCTACACTCTACAATAGTTCCATGTGCATATAACCAGGGCAACAAACATAGTTTGGATTAGTGCTTTAAGATTGAGCACTATGAACTGAACACTGAGTCTGCTTTAGCAAAGTATCCTGTAGAAATTGCTTTCTTTTTGTGACAAAAGAAGTTCTTTGAAAGGGAATAAAGAGAAGAGTATCACAAGGAGAAGGACAAGACAACAAATACTCCAAAAAATGTAAAATACATCCTCAATCCAACATTACCCTCCAATTCCTTTGAATATTTATCAAAATCTAATAGAGGCCCCAAATGCAAAGGCACTGTGAAGAAACCAGATATAAAATCTTATCCCAAACCCAAAGTAACTAAGAAGGTAAAAATAGTTATTGACCCTTGAGAAGGAAATTTTATATGGTTGGAGAAGAAAGCAGTATCACACAGTTAGTAACGATGAACTAGTCTCCTACATGCTTTCTTTTTTCCAGAATTCCACCAACTTTATTTCTTTGTAGTTTTTCACAGCCAAACCTGTATATCTGCAGTCTGCCTCAGAACTATGGACATGCCATACAGGGAACAAGCTAACGTTAAGTTGGCTCCCAATTTTCCCTTTTGATGTTCCGCAAAACTAAAGATTTATTTCCAATATATAGACACACATGCACACTGAACATACCAATACATGGGAAAAAAATCTTTCTAATTGAAATGGTAAGATCACTTGATAACAGAGTTTATGTATTTCATAAAATAAATCCACCCAAAATATAATGGATTACCTTTAAAATTGCTAGCTCCACCCCCAACAAAATCTATGGCCCTTGTATTCATTGTCCCAAACTTTACATCCTTACACGATTTATATAGTCCTTCCCCAAAAGTTTCGGATATGTAAAAATCAATTCCATCCACAGTCATATTACCATTAACCTAAAATGAGCATAAGATAATGATCAATATCAAATCATAATTAAAGTCTAGAGTGAATTTATAAGACTAAATCACATGATATAAAAACTCATTTGTTATTTACAAAGTTGTGATTTAACATTTAAGTTTCATTTTCCCATAAGTCTATATACAAAAATTGGGATATGAATAGGTTTCATAACAAGTTGACTCTGGGTGCAAAATATGGATTTCTTTCAAAAGTACAAAACTACCTATACCATGCATATTAACATTAGGTTAAATTAAAGTTTTGGTCTCTATACTTCAAACGCATTTTCAATTCAGTCCCTATAGTTTTTTCTTTCCAAATCAGTCCTTACACTTATAAAAGTTTTCAAAATAGTCCCCACTATTAACTTTTGTTATAACGCCGTTATAACATAGTCAATTGGCTAACAAAATAAGTGTTTCTTTATCCAATAGAGGCTCCTTTAGATGCTCATTTTCTATGTAAAACATCAAATAGGTGCTCCTTCATTCTAGTAGATGCTTATTTCTTATAAGTAGGTACTCTTTTGTCCAATAGGTGCTCCTTCATTCTAGTACGTGTTTATTTCTTCTGAGTATGTATTTTTATGTCCAATAAGTGCTCTTTTAGATGCTCTTTTTTACTCTGTAAAATGTCTAGTAGAGACTAAATTAATGGTGTTAGAACAAAAGTTAACACCAGGGACTATTTTGAAAACTTTCATAAATGTGAGGACTGATTTGAAAAGAAAAAACTCTAAGGACTAAATTGAAAATGAGTGTAAACTATAGGGACCAAAACTTTAATTTAACCTTAACATTAACATTGCAAAAAGCAATGAGTTGTTATGTTCTTTTAAACATTTTTAATGAGGAGAGCTTGATTAGTTATAGACTTATAGGAGCAATGGAGAATGATAAGGGATTTAGGACACATATAATATCTAAACGAATGCAGTTTACCAAGCTAAGCAATGTTGCAAGTTCATTGAACTCGTGTCACATTTCACACCTGAATTAGCAATTACAAGAGCTTAAGTTTTCAGTTATGATTTCATTTATAGATGCTCTCTATATCTTTCCTTCTTTTCTAATTTGGTTATTTAATTGTTTTGTTGTATCTTTTCCGTTTTAACATTGACCAGTGGGGGGAGGACCTACTGGCATAAGAAAAGTATAAGCCTGCAATGAGGGTATATGTCTATCCAGGGACTAATATATTATCTTCATTTCATCTGGCTTCATCATAAACTTGGAAGTATCCACTACATAATATGTGTTGATATTGTTTGATATTGTTTGATTTAGATTTGATATAGTCTGATATAGTTTGATATAGCTAGATATTGTTTGATATTGTTGTTAATAGTCAATCCATAAAATCAAGGGATTTTGTATTCAATTGTTGTAACTAATTATTCTATAAATTGAGGAGGCTGAGTAGGTTAGACTAAAAAGCCATTCAGCTATCATAACTTGGTATCAAGAGCTAGGGTTCGTTCTGGTCAAGAACCGCTCTCCGGCGATCTTCTTCGGCCACTGTCTCCGGCCACCATCACCGGCCACTGTCTCTGATCACCAAAGTAAGGTGACCGGACAACTCAGAAAACGCCGGCGATCCGTTTCAGAGAAGACCCACCTTCGTTCTCCGCCGCACGCGCCGCCACAGTCCGCAAATCTCTGAGCGCATGAGCGCCACGCGCCGCCGTCCACGCGCAGTTTCGTCCGCGCGTCATCTCCGTCGTGTTCTCCGGCGTCCTCTGGCCTCCTTTTGACTATCAAAATCCAGTTTCAAGAACTTTCATTCTTCTCCTTCTCACCATGTCCGATTTGACCACCGCCTCTTCCAAAGGTTCGAAAAATTAAAGTGCCGGTTCTACGGGGTCTACAGGAAGGGTCTCATCTCTTTTGCCTTCTTGGAAGTCCCATTATCACATCGGAAAAACTCAATGGTAAGAATTTTGTGGATTGGTACAATGCGGTTGAAATTTGGTTTTTAGGACAAGGGCTTTATGAACATCTCACCAAGAAGGAAGCAAAGGTTGATGAGAAAATTCGTGATGAATGGAAAATATGTGCATTATCGTTGGTCTCTCTTTTATGGCGATCTATTGATCCAAAGTTGATGGTACACTTTCGCCCATACAAAACTTGTTATGAAATATGGAAGAAAGCTCAAAATGTCTATTCCAATGAGACGCAACTCAATCTATGCTTCGTTCACAATTTGGCCACTCTTCAGATGACAGATCATGATCTTCCCTTTTATCTGAACAAAGCACACCGTCATTGATGACATTAAACGCATTATAACAGGTGATGATCTTACGAAGGTACTAGCAAAACTTGATAATATGTATATGGTCTTTGTTCTTCACGGTTTACATAAGGATTTTGAATCTGTCCGGAATCAAGCTCTAACTAATCCTAACATCCCCACGGTGGAGGAGCTCATTGATTGTCTTCTACGAGTTCGTCACCGATGGAGACATCTGAGATTGGCTTCCAACTTTGCACAGTCCTCGCCTTTGTCTCTAATTCGGCAAACCGTGGAGGACGAGGCCGTGGGCGTGGTGGAAGAGGTGGTCGTGGTAGAGGTGATCGTCCTCAGTGCTCTTATTGCAAGCGCGTGGGTCATACCTAAGACAAGTGTTATTCTCTTCATGGTTTTCCAAAAGTCACTTTCAATGTGACGCACCGCCGATCGTAAAGCCGAGGTTGTGTATGATAATCGATGTACGGGTCACAATCGAACAAATTTGAAATTGATGAATATAAGGAGTACCTTCACTTAAGGCAACCCAACGAGCCTCCTCTTCACTACTATAGCCCATTCGGTAATTCTACGGTTTGTTTCTCTCATTCATCTCCCGTTGGTTCCGGATTTTGGATTCTCGGTGCTTATCATATTGTCTGGTAACTCTTCTCTCTTTTCTACTTTATCCTCTACTAAAACACCACATCACATCACCCTTGCTAATGGCTCTAAAACTCAAGCCACCTTGGTATTGGTCATGCTTCACCTCTTCCCTCTCTGTCTTTAAATTCAGTCTTATTTGTACCTGGATGTCTTTTTAATTTAATTTCTATTAGTCAACTTACTCGATCTCTCAATTGTTCCATAACCTTCACTTCTACTTCCTTTTCTATCCAAGACCGGAGTACGGGGAAGACGATTGGAGCAGGATTTGAGTCACGCGGTCTCTACTACTTAAACCTCCATCTTCCACCATATGCGTTGCCACAGAGTCACCTAGTCTTCTTCATCGTCGTTTTGGTCATCCGAGTTTGAATAAATTAAAGAAAATGGTCCCTCATCTCTCTACTTTACCGGCATTGGAGTGTGAGGCATGTCAGCTTGGAAAACATGTTCGGGCATCCTTTCCAAGCAAGGTTACAGGTCATGCAGAGTCTCCTTTTAGTCTTATTCATTCTGATGTTTGGGGTCTAAGTCGTATTTCTTCTTTCTTAGGATATAGATATTTTGTTACTTTCATCGATGATTTCTCTCGTTGTACCTGGTTATTTTTAATGAAAGAACGTTATGAGTTATTTACTATTTTTCAAAAAATTTGTGCTGAAATACATAATCAATTTGGACAAACTATTCGTGTCTTACGCAGTGATAATGCCAAAGAATATTTTTCTGCCCCTTTTAATTCTTTCATGGCATCGCATGGTATAGTTCATCAATCGAGTTGTCCTCACACACCTCAACAAAATGGTGTGGCTGAGCGCAAACATCGTCATATTGTTCAAACGAACTCGTACTCTCATGTTACATTCTAATGTTCTGTGAAATTTTGGAGTGATCTTTGTTCTCACTGCAGTTATTTAATAAATCGAATGTCATCTTCTGTTCTCAATAACCAGGTTCCTCACTCTATTCTATATCCTCAGACACCCCTTTATACTGTCCCCCCTCGTGTTTTTGGTTCCACATATTTTGTCCACAATGTTGCTCCAGGTCTCGACAAACTTGCTGCTCGCGCCATTAAGTGTATATTTCTTGGTTATTCTCGGGTTCAAAAGGGGTACAGTTGTTATTCTCCATCCACAAATCGTTCTTACATCTCCGCAGATGTTACCTTTTTCGAGGATACACCTTTCTTTGCCTCACAAGTCTTGTCGGAGTCTGTTTCTTAAGTCTTGCCTATTCCAGTCTTCGATTCTCCCGTTTTAAGTCCACCTGTCTCACATATACAAGAGGCTGCCCCTGTTGCTCCTAAGTACCCCATAGAGCCATTTCGTCTCACTTATCACCGTCGTCCTCATCCTACTACTCCGAAGGCTGCACTGTTGTGGACACCGGTGACTCATCTCCTGCTCCTCCGTCTCCGTCGATTCCGGTCCAACCGAATCGACCTTCCCATTGCAATTCGCAAAGGTAATCGTTCTTCTCGCAATCCTTATCCTATTTATAATTTTCTAAGTTATCATCGTTTATCTTCCAACCATTATGCCTTTGTATCTACTTTGTCGTCCATTTCTATTCCTAAAACTGTTCAGGAAGCACTATCCCATCCAGGATGGCAACAGGCTATGATTGATGAGATGACAACTTTGGAATCTAACCACACTTGGGCTCTTGTTCCCTCTCCTCCAGGGAAGTCTACTATTGGTTGTCGTTGGGTTTTTACTGTCAAAGTGGGTCCCGATGGGACCGTGGATCGCTTGAAGGCTCGTCTTGTGGCCAAAGGATATACTCATTTATGGTCTTGACTATGGTGATACATTCTCTCTGTTGCTAAAATGGCATCTATTCGTCTCTTTTTATCCATGGCTGCTATCTCTTGTTGGCCTTTATATCAGCTGAATATTAAAAATGCCTTTTTACATGGTGAGTTAGAGGAGGAGATTTATATGGAGCAACCACCTGGGTTTATTGTTCAGGGGGAGTCAGGTCTTGTTTGCCATGAAGTCATTGTATGGGTTGAAACAGTCACCTCGAGCTTGGTTTGGGAGGTTAGTAAGGTCATACAGCAGTTTGGCATGATTCGTAGTGAGGTTGATCACTCGTGTTCTATAGACATTCACCGTGTAAAAAGGTCATTTATCTTGTGGTCTATGTGGATGATATTGTAATTACAAGTGATGATGATGAAGGGATCACTAGACTAAAGCAACATTTGTTTCAAGATTTCCAAACCAAAGATTTGGGCGGGTTGCGATACTTCCTTGGTATTGAGGTTGCTCAATCAAAAACAGGCATTTCCATTTGTCAAAGGAAGTATGCACTTGATATTTTGGAAGAGACTCGGGATGCTAAATTGTAAGCTTCGGTGGATACTCCTATGGATCCGAATGTTAAGCTCATTCCAAATCGGGGGAGCCGTACTCGGATCCAGGAAGATATCGAAGGTTAGTAGGAAAGTTGAATTATCTCACTATGACCAGACTCGGATATAGCCTTTTTGTTAGTGTTGTGAGTCAATTTCTTAACTCTCCTTGTGACAGTCATTGAGATGCAGTGACTCGTATTTTAAGGTATATTAAAGGAACTCCTGGAAATGGGCTAATATATGAGAACAGAGGTAACACGAGACATTGTTGCCTATACAGATCTGCAGATCAGGCAAAGGATCTCCAAGTGATAGGAGGTCAACTTCTGGGTATTGTGTTTTCATTGAGGTAATCTCATCTCTTGGAAGAGTAAGAAGCAGAGTGTAGTTGCAAGATTAAGTGCAGAAGCAGAATACAGGGCTATGGCTCTTACAACATGTGAACTTATATGGTTAAAACATCTACTTCAAGAGTTAAAGTTTTGCAAAATGGGTTCTATGCAGCTAATTTGTGATAATCAAGCAGCCTTACACATTGCTTCTAATCCTGTCTTTCATGAACGAACTAAGCATATAGAGATCGATTGTCATTTCATTCGAGACAAGATTCTTTCAAAGGAGATTAGTATTTCATTTGTCAATTCTAATGATCAACTTGCAGATGTTTTCACCAAGTCTCTAAGGGGCTCACGAATAACTTACATATGTAACAAGCTGGGTGCTTATGACATCTATGCGCATGGCTTAAGAAGGGGAGTGTTGATATTGTTTGATATTGTTTGATTTAGATTTGATATAGTCTGATATAGCTAGATATTGTTTGACATTGTTGTTAATAGTCAATCCCTAAAATCAAGGGATTTTGTATTCAATTGTTGTAACTAATTATTCTATAAATTGAGGAGGCTGAGTAGGTTAGACTAAAAAGCCATTCAGCTATCATAACTATGTAATGAAGCTAAATTTACATAAAATAGCTACGTTAAGGGGGATGCTGATCTAGTGAATGACTAGAAGTTTTGTGCCCAAATTGTTCAGTATTATAGACCTCCTGGAAACCTCAAAATAACATCTCCAAACCATAAATGCTAACAAACATGGTGTGCATGCAGCTAAAAGGAAAACAAATACCAAGATTGGATCTTTTGATTACAATCACTTTAAAGAGATATATAATCCTGGAAGCATTGAAAACACGTATGTAACCACAAAAAAAGCCACCCAAACAGAAACTTCTAAACAACAGTGTTACTACAAAACAAGTTCCACAAAGTAAATGCCTGACCTCAGAAGTAGAAGTCACGTTGATGAAAAGACTCTGGTTAGGAGAGCAAGAAAGTTCACAGAAAAGATTTAGAAAGTTCCTCAAGCATGCTGGACAGCCCACTAGAATTGGTACTGCCTGCAAGATAATAAATATGTTTCTGTTACAGCATAGTGAAAACAGATATAAACAAAATACTGATAGAGGTCATCAGGTCAATATGTAATGTTAATGAGAAGTATAAAGAGAGCAGTAAAAGAAAAATTAAATTTCCTACAATGGCCGAACATAAACTCTGTCGATTCTCCCTCATCTATATACTATTCTTGTAATAATAATAAAAACTGAAGAAAATGCACTCAATAAAAACTCAGAGCATGAGGGAAAATGATAATTCAAACTATGTGTCAGCCCGTATTCTTCTCCTCATCTTATAAAATTTCTCTTTCTATTAAAAAAAAAACTATGGGGCAGCCTGTATTCTTCTCTTCTCATCTAATAATTTTTTTTTCTATTAACAAAAAAAAAAACTATGTGGCAGCCCCCTTTTTTATAGGCCAGGGTTTCAAGATGGATGATAATTACAATTGACTTAATAAATATAGCTCATCATTTAATCAGTCACAAGTGTAACATAAAAAGTAGAAATTCATTCACCATGGAGACACAACCAATAAACATAGGATTTACACAATAACTTACTGCTTCAATGGAGACGAACAAAACTACAAAAAAAATTGATATTATAGAGATTCTGTGAAAAACATTTTACCAAAATTATGAATTAGTGCTTTCCATTGAAACAAGCAGTCTATATTCTATAGTAGTCCTTTCCTGCTCCCACAGATATTTCTCCATTTCAATAAATATCTAATATCAAGCCACAAACACCAAATAATGCTAAAAATGCTGTGAAACAAATATTCATACTAAAACAAGCATAATTTTTCTCCAATAGCACATCAACTTTGCACAGCCTAATTGATGTAGGTCAAACTGAAACATTAAAGGGAAGAAGATATTTGGAGAAGCAAAAGAGAAAAGGGGAGAAACTAGAGAAAAAAAGTGGGGAGAATAGAAGAGAGGGAAAACAGAAACAACTCTATAGTAATCTCATTACCTGTTGACCACCGTCCACTTTCATTCATGCACAGTCCACCATCCACATTTATTTAAGAAGTAATGTTGACCACCGTCCACTTTCATTCATGCACAATCCACCGTCCACATTTATTTAGGAAGTAATTTTTAGATTCATGTATTTTCTAATTCATGTACTTAGGAAATAACTATCTCATTTATTTGTCTTGTAAATACAAATTGTAATTACTATTCCAAGTGTATAAAAGCAAGCATCATTTGTTGTGTGGATTAATACAAGCAATGCAGAAAAACTGTGTACTTTCAAACTCTGTGTTCTTTCAATTTGGTATCAGAGCTCCCGACCCTGGGAGTCTCTTTTTTTTTTTTCGCTACCTTAGCCTTCATTGCTGAGTATCCTTAGGTGCCTTGCCTTCATTGCAGGACCTATTCTTCACTTGCCTTCATTGCAAGTTTTGGTTCTCATAAATTGCCCAGCCTTCAAAACGACTTTTTCACCAAAAGACCACCCACCATCCTTCTCAAAAACCTCCCACGAGCCAAACCCAGAATACCCACTCCCGAAAACCACCACACACGCCTGCTCCTACCGGCACGTGAGCTCCACGCGCCACCTTCCTTGCCACAGTTCGCCATCGCACCACCTCCAACTTGACCGTCGACCCTTCCTTTCCTTGTTTCATCCATCAGAATCTTCAGCCGCTGTCTTAATAGTGGTGCATCCTAAAACCCTTTCTTTGTTACCTCTGTTCTACTGAAATCATGTCCGAAACCGAGTCCACTACCTCCCAAAGCAATATGACCCAGCCTTCAATCCTAAACTCGAATGACCTTCCTCCTTTACAGTCTTCCTATCGACTCAATGGAAAAAATTATTTACAATGGGCACAAGTCATTCGAACAACCCTCAAAGGTCGACGAAAATTGAACCACATTGAGGGAACTGCACCAGAAAAAAATGACCCACTGTTTAAGGCTTGGGATGATGAGGATTCTCTCATTATGACTTGGCTTTGGAATTCCGTGGCTCCGGAAATTAGCCGGAATTGTATGTTCTTTTCATCATCCCGGGAAATTTGGGAGAATCTTTGTAAAACGTTTTCAATGAAACAAGATATTGCTGCCTGCTATGAGTTGAAGACTAAAATCTTCAACACCAAACAAGGAACTCTATCTGTGACGGATTATTATGGAACTTTAAATGGTTTGTGGATTGAGTTGGATCAGCACCAGAACTTGAAGATGGAATGCAGTAAAGACTCAACCACCTTGGCCAAATTTATTGAGAAAGAAAGGATATTTGAATTCCTCTCAGGTTTGAATCTTGAATATGATCCTATTCGGGTACAAATCTTGGGAAAAGAGAAGTTACCCACTCTATCAGAAGTGTTCTATACAATCCGTGGAGAAGAAAGCAGAAGAGCAATCATGCTTGATGAAAAGCCAACTGATGGGTCAGCATTAAAATATGTCAAAACAAGACCTTATTCATCCTCCAAATCTAATCGTTGGTGCTCCTATTGCAAGAAGTCTGGTCATACCAAGGAGAATTGTTTTAAACTCCATGGGAAGGACCAAGTTCTTAGCCGCATAGGGGGATTTAAAAATGTTGCACGAGGACAGGCACACTTCACTTCCATAGACTCAGAGTCAGAGGTGGAGGCCAAACAGGTGAAAGATGATATCCCTGCCCTTAGCAAGAAGGAACTGAAACATTTAAGGTCTCTTATGGCTTCCCTTAGTAAGCCTCCCGGCTCTTGCTCTCTGGTCATGAATGGTAAGAATCTATGTTCTTTATTCTCCTATGCTTCTGGTATTGTTCCTGAGGATTCTTGGATTATTGATTCTGGTGCTACTGATCACATGACCTTCTGTTCTTCCCATTTTTCATCATATAAAAATCCCACGGGTAATCATCACATAACTGTAGCTGATGGCTCTCATACATCAGTTGCTGGTCTTGGTAATGTTAAACTTAGTCCATTTTTAAATTTGAAAAATGTGCTTCATGTTCCTAAACTTTCATCTAACCTCTTTTCTATACATAAACTTACCAAAGACCTTAATTGTGCTATAACATTTTTCCACTCTCATTGTGTATTTCAGGATCTTATCACGGGGAAGACGATTGGGGTTGTTAAGGAACAAGGAGGGTTGTACTACCTTGAGATGAAAGCGTCAGGTGGCTCGAGTCAAAAGTTGCAACATTCCTGTCATCAATCTAGTATCAAGTCTTGTGCATCCTAAATTTGGCTCCACCATAATCGTCTTGGGTACCCCCCATTTACTTTACTTAAAACCATGTTTCCTACTTTGTTTTTAAATGTGTCTGTTGAGTCCTTTAATTGTGATATTTGTGAATTTTCCAAACACCATCGAGTGAGTTTTCCTACAAATGGTAATAGAAACGGTGAACCTTTTTCTCTTATCCATACTGATGTTTGGGGTCCAGCATCCATTCTTAATATTTCTAGTGCAAAATGATTTTTGTCATTTATTGATGATTGCACTCATGTCACTTGGATTTTTCTAATGAAAGATAAATCAGACGTGTACAAATTATTCATCCAATTTTATCATATGATTAAAACTCAATTTGATAAAACTATTAAACGTCTGAGGTCTGATAATGGTAGAGAAGATGTGAATCAAAATTTCTCCACTTTTCTTAAACAACACGGTATTATTCATGAACTTACATGTGTTGATACACCCCAACAAAATAGGGTTGCTGAAAGGAAAAATCGACACTTGCTTGAAATTACTAGAGCTTTATTATTTCAAATGTCTGTTCCAAACTCATACTGGGGGGAAGTCGTTTTAACTGCTGCTTATTTAATAAATCGGTTACCCTCTAGGGTCCTTGGTGGTGCGAGTCCCATTCGTGTCATGAAATCATATTTTCCCTCCGCTCCAATTATGCAAAGTCTTGAATCTCGTATTTTTGGCTGTGTTGCTTTTGTTCATATCCATCGTCAACATCGGGGCAAACTTGATCCTCGTGCTATTAAATGCATTTTCATTGGTTATGCTCCTGACAAGAAGGGATACAAATGTTATCACCCTTCCTCTCGTCGAGTGTTTGTCTCCATGGATGTCACTTTTCAAGAAAATCAATCATTCTTCATTTCCTCTCAGCTTCAGAGGAAAACACTACTGTTTCGGAAGCTGAGAGTTTTCCTCCAGACATTAATATTCCCTTGTTTTCATCTTCTGATATGCCTTCTGATACACAAGAATTAGCTCCTTTTGACAGTCACCCACCTAAACCTGAAAGAATTACTCGAACTAAAGCAAGCTCGCCAAAAGTGGTGTATCAAAGGAGAAAACAACCCGAACTGGTCCAGCCTCAATCCCAAGTGTCTAAACCGGTGGTGAGTACTGAAAACACTAATCCCATTAATTCTGAACTTATTCCTTTGTATAATTGTGATCCTAACATTGATGATGACTTGCCTATTGCCTTAAGAAAAGGGAAAAGGTCTTGTGCTAAGTACCCTATTTCCTAATTTGTCTCCTCAAAAAACCTTTCTTTTCAACACCAAAGTTTTATTGCAGCCATTGACTTTATCAGAATCCCTAAGACAGTACAAGAAGCATTGAAGGATAAGAATTGGGTTCAAACCATGAATGAGGAGATGCAAGCTCTGGAAAGGAATGGAACATGGAAAATTGTTGAGAGACCAAAGGAAAAGAGATCAGTTGGGTGTAGATGGATTTACACTGTGAAATACTAGTCTGATGGTACACTAGACAGGTATAAAGCAAGACTGGTTGCAAAAGGGTATACACAAACCTATGGGATAGATTATGAGGAAACATTTGTCCCTGTGGCAAAAATGAACACAGTCAGAATTCTGCTCTCTCTTGCTACACACTTTCAATGGGAACTTCATCAGTTTGATGTGAAGAATGCCTTTCTTCATGGTGAATTAGAGGAAGAAGTCTATATGGAGATCCCTCCTGGGTATGACTCCTATGGTGAAGGAAACAAAGTGTGTAAATTGAAGAAGGCCTTATATGGTTTGAAACAATCACACCCCGTGCTTGGTTTGGAAGATTCACAAAGACTATGGTATTCCTTGGATATAGACAAAGTCAAGGTGATCATACCCTCTTTATCAAACACTCACCTGAAGGTAAATTGACTGTTCTACTTATGTATGTAGATGATATCATTATATCAGGAGATGATGTTGTTGAGAAATCACTTTTAAAGGAAAAACTAGCTACTGTGTTTGAAAAGAAGGACCTTGGGAGATTGAAATATTTCCTTGGAATTGAAGTTGCCTACTCTAAACAAGGTATCTACATTTCTCAACGGAAATATGTCCTTAACCTTCTCAAGGAGACTGGAAAGCTTGGATGTAAAACTTCTGGAGTACCAATTGAGCAAAATCACAGAATGGGTAATGAGGAAGAAAGTCCCAAGGTTGATAAAGCTAGTATCAAAGGTTGGTAGGAAAGTTGATATATTTGGCACATACCAGACCAGATTTAGCATATGTTGTGAGCATGGTAAGCCAGTTCATGCATGACCCAAGAAGAAGACATATGCAAGTTGTTGATCGTATTTTACAGTATCTCAAGGCTTCTCCAAGAAGAGGATTGTTGTTTAAAAGGGGTAGAAATCTATCTATGGAGGTCTATACTGATGCGGACTATGTCGGGTCAATTACTGACAGGAGGTCAACAACTGGCTACTGCATGTTTCTTGGATGGAATCTTGTGACATGGAGAAGTAAAAAACAGAATGTAGTTGCAAGATCAAGTGCAGAAGCAGAGTTCTGAGCTATGACTCAAGGAGTTTGTGAATTGTTATGGATGAAAATCATTCTTGATGATCTAAAGATTAAGTATGAAGTTCCAATGAAGCTGTTGTGTGATAACAAGTTATCCATTAGTATTGCTCACAATCCAGTTCAGCATGATAGGACCAGACATATAGAGATTGATCGGCACTTTATTAAAGAGAAACTTGATAGTGGGCTGATTGCCACATCATATATCCCATCAGAATATCAACTGGCTGATGTGCTAACCAAGGGTCTTCCTAAAGATAAGTTTCAAAATCTCACTTGCAAGCTGGGAATGAATGATATCTATTCTCCAACTTGAGGGGGAGTGTTGACCACCGTCCACTTTCATTCATGCACAGTCCACCATCCACATTTATTTAGGAAGTAATGTTGACCACCGTCCACTTTCATTCATGCTCAGTCCACCGTCCACATTTATTTATGAAGTAATTTGTAGATTCATGTATTTTCTAATTCATGTACTTAGGAAATAATTATCTCATTTATTTGTCTTGTAAATACAAATTGTAATTAATATTCCAAGTGTATAAAAGCAAGCATCATTTGCTGTGTGGATTAATACAAGCAATTCAGAAAAACTCTTTGTGTACTTTCAAACTCTATGTTCTTTCAATTTTACCCATAGACTACAAATCCAAAGTAAATAGAAATCCTTTTTCTTCTTTTTTTTTTGTTTTCTTATTGTTAGTGAAATATAATTAGGTTTGATCTATTGGGCTGGACCTTGCTTTTGTATATCAATAGCTCTAATAGGTTAATATAAATATAGTGTTAAGGTGGCTAATCATAACAAGTTAGCTACTCTCTTTTTCTGTTTTACCTCTCATGTTTTTCTCCTTCTCCATCTCTCTTTTCTCTTAACATGGTATCAAGAGCCAGAAACAAACCCTAGCCTTCCAACCCTAGTCTTCCATTTTTTCCAAAAAACAAAAAAAAAATTACCTTTGTGCTCAGAATCTGCCAATCTACCCTTCCCTAGGGTTGGTTAATTTTTTCAAGCACTGTTGAGGTCCAGATCAGAGGTTTTTGTGGCTGATTGGGCATTTAGGCGTGAGGGCTTCACGCTAATGTGCTGACCAACGGCCTGGTAGGTGCCGCGCATCCTGTTTCCAGCAACCAGGGGTGTCGCCTCTGGCCAGGGGAGCCGCGACTGGTGTTTTCGACGACCATGGGTGTCGCTGTCGGCTAGGGGTGGTGCATTTTTGGTATTTTCAGTCGCGGATTGGAGTTTCCCAGCGAGCCCAGTCCGTGATTTGGGCATTTTCAGGCGTGCTCTGAAGTTTTCTTTCGTACCAAGTCCGATTGCTATGTTTTTGGGTGTCATTTGGGTGTTTGCAGTTCAGTTTTCGATTGATGTATTTTCCAGTGGTGTTTAGGTGTTTCCAGTGCAGTTTGGGTGTTTTTCTTTGAGCCCAGTGATTTTCGTGTTGTTTGCAATGTACGTTGGTGCCTCTTTTCTTTTTCTCAGATGGCTGATTCCGATCATAATTCCAGTTCCACCAGTTCAGATGAATCTGAGAAGTCGACGAAGCCTACCGTTATGCCTGAGGTCATATCTGCTTCTATCCGCATTACTGATGATAAGTTTGATGGGAAACACTATGCGGAATGGCGTAAAACTATTACCATGTTCCTTACTGGGATTGAGAAAGAAGATCATTTGACAGATGACCCACCGACGTCCACAACCAGGCGTGATCGGTGGTTGCTGGAAGATAACTGCCTCTTTGGTATGATCACCAAAACTCTTGATACTTCCATTAAGCATGTTGTTTCTCACTATGATACTGTGAAAGAGTTATGGGAGTATATGGAGTTTCTTTATTCTGGGAAAGCCAACTTAACTGGTCTCTATGAGGTGTCAAAGGAGTTTCATAGACCAGCACAGCAGGATAAGTCTCTTCATGGGTATTTTACTGACTTTAAGCGTACCTATGAGGAATTGAATGACTTCCAGCCTATCTCTACTGATGTTAAACAAATGCGCTTATAGCGGGAACAATTGGCAATTGTGAGTTTCTTGTCTGGATTATCCTCTGAGTTCAATGTTGCTTGTGATCAACTATTGACTGGTTCTGATCATATGACCCTTGCTGATGTTTATCGC
This sequence comes from Ormosia emarginata, assembly GCA_029884605.1. Lineage (NCBI taxonomy): Eukaryota > Viridiplantae > Streptophyta > Magnoliopsida > Fabales > Fabaceae > Ormosia > Ormosia emarginata. The sequence continues at coordinate 14,242,853 of JAQQTP010000058.1, forward strand.
CGCCTCATGCGCACTCATCATGAGTTGCATTCTGATTCTTCTTCTAGATCACCGGCTACTCTAGTTGGTTGTGGTAGTCGTGGTAGAACAAGTGGTCGTTTTGGTGGCCATGATGGTGGTCGTGATGGTAGTTTTTCTGGTGGCCATGATGGTGGTTCTTATCTTTGTTATTACTGTAGGGAGGAAGGCCATATTAAGAAGAATTGTTGGAACTTGAATGGGAAACCTGGATCCTCCCAAGGTCAGCGTTATGCTCATGCAGCAACTCAAGATGATCTCTTGCCTACACCTGTCACTGCTCCTCAAACACAGGGTCTCAGAACCATTACCATGCCTGGTGCTGAATTTGAGGCTTACACTCAGTTCCAGGCCTCACAAGGTATTGGTCCTTCTTCCACTGCTACTCTTGTCCAGTCAGGTAATCCCACTGCTTGTCTCACTTCTTCCTCCCGTACATGGGTCATTGATTCTGGTGCAACAGACCATATGACAGGTAATATTGGTATTCTCTCCTCTTTTCTTCCCACTTCTTCCTTACCAAATGTCACTCTTGCTAATGGTTCCTCAACCCCAGTTATAGGTAGTGGGGTTGTCAATCCTTCATCCTCTCTTCTCTTACATTTTGTCTTATGTTTACAGCATTTTCCTTTTAATCTTTTGTCTGTCAGTAAAATTACCAATAGTCTGAATTGTAGTGTTCACTTCTTTCCTACATATTGTTTATTTCAGGATCTTAAGACGAAGAAGGTGATTGGTAGAGGTCATGAATCCAATGGCTTATATGTTTTGGAGTCCGCCAATCCAAGACCACTGTCAGTTACTTGTTCTGCTTCCATTTCTCCGTTTCATCTTCATTGCCAGCTTGGACATCCACCATTGCAAACATTAAAGAAGTTGTGTCCTAATTTAGAGTTTTCATTTGTTTTGAATTGTGAGCCTTGTCAGTTTGCTAAACACCATAAAGGATCTTTTCCTCCTAGAGTCAATAAGCGGGTTGCTTATCCTTTTACTTTAGTTCATTCAGACATTTGGGGGCCTTGTCTCGTTGAGTCTAAAGTTGGTTTCCGTTATTTTGTTACTTTTGTAGATGATTACTCTCATGTTACTTGGCTTTATTTAATGAAAAATCATCCACAGGTGTTTAATATATTCCGTTCATTTTGTGCTGAAGTTCAAACTCAATTTAATATTACTATTCGCACTCTTCGTAGTGATAATGCTAAAGAATACTTGTCTGCCCTTTTCTATCTTTTTTGCAAGAACATGGCATTATTCATGAAATTTCATGCATTGTCACCCCTCAACAAAATAGGGTGGCGGAAAGAAAGAATCGTCATTTACTTGAAGTTGCTCCTGCTTTTTTATTTGAAATGAAAGTTTCTAAACACTTTTGGGCTAATGCTGTGTCTATTGCATGTTATTTAATTAATAGTCTTCCTTCATCTGTTCTTAATGGTCAAATTCCTCATTCCTTACTCATCCCTCTCAATCTCTATTTGCTCTCCCTCCTAGAATTGTTGGTTGCACTTGTTTTGTGCAGGATGTTCGCTCTCAGATCTCCAAGTTGGATCCTCGCTCCCTCAAATGTATCTTCCTTGATTATTCTCGAAGACAAAAAGGGTACCGGTGTTACACTCCTGATTTATGTCGATATCTTGTTTCCGCAGATGGGACCTTCTTTGAAACCACTGCTTTCTCTTTTGAGTTTACCTCTTCCTGCCCCCTAATAATGATGAGGACTTTCTGGTATATTCTTTTCCTACTCCAAGTACTTCTGCTTCTCCTTCTTCTTGGTCTCGTTCCTTCCCTCGTCCTCCTGTGCTTCACCATTATGTTCGACAGAATCAGCAACCTATTGTGGTCAGTCATACTACTCCAAAAGCTACGGATTCATTGCCTGTTGCAGTTCCTACTTCCTCTCCAGATCCTGCTCCTCCTGATTCAAGTCTTGATCTCCCAATTGCTCTTCGAAAAGATAAACGTAATTGTACTTATCCCATTTCTTCTTTTGTTTCTTATGTTGGTTTATCTCATTCTAGTCAGTCTTTTGTTGCTTCTCTTGATTCTCTTACCCTTTCTAATATTGTTGTTGAGGCCTTGTCTAATGAGGGGTGGCGTCAGGCTATGTCGGATGAGATGCATGCCCTTGAACACAATGACACTTGGGAATTAGTTTCTCTACCTACTGGTAAACAAATAATTGGTTGTAAGTGGGTGTATGCTGTGAAGGTTAATCCTGATGGCTCAATGGCTCGTTTAAAAGCTCGTCTTGTTGCTAAGGATTATGCTCAAGTTTATGGCATTGATGATTTTGATACATTCTCTCCCGTTGCTAAACTTGCCTCTGTTCGTATCTTTATCTCTCTTGCAGCTAGTCATCATTGGCCCTTGCACCAACTTGATGTCAAGAATGCCTTTCTCCATGGCAACCTGCAGGAGGAGGTATATATGGAACAACCTCCAGGGTTTGTTGCTCAGGGGGAGAATGGTAAAGTTTGCATATTAAAGAAGTCATTATATGGTCTCAAACAAGCTCCACGAGCATGGTTTGGGCGTTTTAGTCAAGTTGTTCTTCAGTTTGGGCTACAGAGAAGTACTTTTGATCATTCAGTATTTTTTCGATGCTCTCAAGGTGGCTGTCTTCTCTTGGTGGTTTATGTGGATGATATTATCATTACTGAGAGCGATAAGATTGGGATCAGAAAGCTTAAGGACTTTCTTCAAACACAATTTCAGACTAAGGACTTGGGTACTTTGAAATACTTCTTAGGCATTGAAGTGATGCAAAGTTCGAAGGGTATTTTTCTTACTCAGAGAAAGTATGTGCTTGATTTACTCAGAGAAACAAGTATGCTTGGAGCCAAACCTATTGAAGCACCTGATAACTCCATAAATTGTAGTTATTTGTGCCCCGTATTTGTGCTATATTGATGGCTTAGTCCCAATTTTGATGCATGATTGGAAGATTTTAGCTTCGTATTCATATAAATTCAATTTCAGTGTCTTCCATTCTGATTTTGAGAAAATGTTTCCAATTCTTTGATAGATTGAGTACATTGGCACTTATTGTTGAATTGGTAATTTCTCTATGGCAGGTAGGGGTCCAACCAAGTGAAACTTTGAAGAATTGGACCAGCATTGCAAGAGAAAGCCAAAAACAAGGATCAGATTGTCACGCCGCGGCGCAGGCATATCAATGCTGCGGCGTGGTGCATTCCCCTGTTCAGGCAGAGACCTACGAAATTTGCACGTCGCGGTGTGGCATTTGAATGCCGCGGCGTGGTGACCTAAAATGTATACGTGTCGCGGCGTAGGAAGTTGAATGCCGCAGCATGACTCTATTTTCTAAGCTCTATAAATACTGTTACATTAATTTTCAAAGGGAGGTTAGGTTATTTTTGGAGAACTGCGGCCAGGGTTTTACATTCTACACTGATAAGAAGCAAAAGTGACCAAGATTAAAGGTCATCTTCACCTTGGAGGAGGATTGAAGCTTGAAGGATCATTCCATTGAGCTTTCTCTTCTCTTTCCTTCATCTTCCTCTCTTTACTTATCATGACAATGAGCATTTGTGATATATTTTTGTTTGTCATGAGTGGCTAAGCTGTTTATAGGGTTTTTCTTTGGATCCTCTTATGGATATTGAATAATATTGTAATCCTTTGAGTATATATACATGATTTGGTTTTGTTCAATCATATAATGCTTAACGCTCTTGAATGTTTGATCAGCCTTTAAGTGATTTAATAAAATCTAATGAACCTAGACATAAGAATTTAGATTTGAGATCGCATGTATGATTGATGCATGTTCTATTTCATTCAATTGGTTTGGATGCGATGATTCGTTAATAGGATAGAAATATACCTATTGGCCATACATAGTAATTCATTGAGAATAGATCTTAATGAGTGGATTTACACTAATTCTCATGAAAACATAGTGAATTAGGTAACTGAAGCATGGTTGATTAACCTAGACATAGGTTTTTAACTACATTAGATTCTCAAGTTAACCTAATCATTTCGTTTATATTGCTCGTAAGGATTACTTGTCATCAATGGAAGTAGGAGGTGAAAAAGAATTCCCTATTCTCTAATCATCAACTTAATCCAATTTTATAGTTTTTAAGATCTTTTAATTAATTCACATACTCTTTCTCGATTTATATGTTCTTGAATAGAAATTCTTAAACTATTAGTTAAAAGTTAGTACTGGTTTTAACCATTGTCCTCGTAGGAACGATATCCGACTCTTAGCTACACTACAAGTGCGATCCGTGCACTTGCGGTAAGCAAAAGAGCGAATAGCACCTATGGTCCCTAATGTCAAACTCTTATCAGATGATGGAGAGGCTATGTCTGATCCTGAACGATATAGAAAGTTAGTTGGCAAGCTTAACTATCTCACAGTTACTCGTCCTGATATTGCCTTCTCTGTTAGAGTGGTTAGTCAATTCATGTCATCTCCCCGAACCACTCATTGGAAGGTTGTTCTTCATATATTGAGGTATCTAAAAGGGGCTTCAGGTTGTGGTGTCTTGTATAGAGATCATGGACATAATATGATAGAGGGGCTCTCTGATGCTGATTGGGCTAGTTCTCCCATAGATAGGAGATCTACTTCAGGTTACTGTGTTCTTGTTGGAAGTAACCTTGTTTCTTGGAGGAGTAAGAAACAGAGTGTTGTTGCTCATTCTAGTATTGAGTTAGAATATAGGGCCATGGCCTAAGCTACTTGTGAATTGGTGTGGATTCATCATCTTCTTATTGAGATTGGAATTAAGAGTGTAATGCCTATGAAGTTGAGGTGTGACAATCAAGCCGCTATACATATTGCCTCTAATCCCGTTTTTCATGAACGGACAAAGCACATTGAAGTTGATTGTCACTTTGTGCGAGAAAAGATTCAACAAGGTCTTTTGTTACTGGACATGTACGGACAGGAGAACAACTTGCATATATCTTTACCAAAGCACTCAATCGAAGTAGAGTTGACTGTAGTTGTAACAAGCTGAGCATGATCAATATCTATGCTCCAACTTGAGGGGAAGTGTTAGTGAAATATAATTAGGTTTGATCTATTGGGCTGGGCCTTGCTTTTGTATATCAATAGCTCTAATAGGTTAATATAAATATAGTGTTAGGGTGGCTAATCATAACAAGTTAACTACTCTCTTTTACTGTTTTACCTCTCATGCTTTTCTCCTTCTCCATCTCTCTTTTCTCTTAACACTTATAAAAGAAGACAGCATAAAAAAGAAGAGAAAGACAGAACAAGGAGGATCAGGCATCCTCCTAACAACCAAAAAATGAAAATACAAGCATCCACTTAAAGGAGCTCTCCAATACCTCTAAATGTGCTAAAAAGAAACCCATTTTAAAAATGCAAGTGAACAAACCCAAAAGGAAGCATTAATAAGAATTCTAAAACAAGATGTACAGGTAAAGAACACCGGCTGAAAATTCTGCCATTTAGCTTTAACGAAATTCACCACATCTCAGTAAAGAGAGTACAACTCCACAACACCTTTGCCCCCTTCCTTCTTCCAAAGCCTCACCAAGATATAGATAAAAAAATCGCAAGTGGAGGACTTATCCAATGCTTGCCAAACTACAGTAACCACAAATGCCTAGCAAACTGACAATTAAAAAAAAAAAAGGATGTTTCGCAGTTTCTGAAGACAGTCTAATGTGGTCTATGCACCTGCAACAGATCATTGCTACTTATCCTATCATGTATCGCTGTCCAAACAAAAACCTTGACCTTGACCATTGAGAGAACTTTAATGAACAATACTAAAGCAGTAAAGCTTATATTTAATTAAGATTAAGACAAAGCTAATGCAACCTTCAATAACCAAAGTCAATCGGCATGTGCATCTCTTGAATTTTTCACTTCAAGACGAATGAATTGCCAACACAAAATCAGAGACTTAAATAAAACACGGAGGTTAGTTATAGCCTCATAGTTTAAATAATGAGGAAAAATATGAGACAGGCATACATATAGAAGGATAACTTGCCTGTTGAACCTGTACCCTTAATGTCTCAAACTGATCCTCCGTGCAACAAACATTTCCGTTTATGGAGGGACACAAGCTTTGAATTTTGGCAGATAGTAGGTCATCAGGCTGGAATTGGAAAGCAGCACATCCTAGTTAAAAGAAACACAAGCTTTGCCACAAGAATACAAGATGCTCATGCTGTATTTAAGTAAATAAAAGATGATCTACCTTTACAGAAGGGGAACCATATGGGCAATTGAGAGCTTTGCCATCACTACGTTGACCACATATATCATACATTGCGCAGTATTCTTCAGAATGCTTAACCCTAAACAGAAAGAGAAGCATTCTTATTTCTTAGAATGAAAAGAAAAAGGAAGTGGAAATAACTATAAGAAATTAGTGATTTGCTAAGGAATTGCAGGATTACCTAGATGTTTCATGTTGTGAGGCAGCAGTGAGTGAAGACGAAGAGAGTAGAAGTACCTACAAGTCATATCATGTTAGGTGAGATGAGAAATGAGAAGATATTGGTTTGATTGTTGTTTAAGTTCAAGTCAACTGACTGATCGATGCCATTGAAGATGAAGCAAGATGATCGAATTTAACTAACAAGATAAGGACTAAAGAGAGGAGATCGAATTCTTGCCTGAAATAGAAAGGCAACAGAGATGATGAAATCCATATTCTTTCCCTTTCTGGTTAGAGTAGATGTAGATTGTAGAAGCAGCGCAGGTACTGGTACTCAGTACTCACTCGCAGTCGCCGTGGGTCGGAGTTTTGGGTTGCTTTTGCTACATGCTATTGCAATGTTATGCTTGCCTCTTGCTCAAAACTTAAGTCAAACGCAACGCCCAAGGATTTCAGATACCAAAAGGCGAGTTCTTCTATGCCGGACGGACACTGCATAGTTTTTTTTATTTTTTTAAAACTTTTCGAACAAATGTGTACTGTATACTGTATGATAAGTAATAATTAAATATAATAATTATAAAATAAAAAATTATTTAATATGCATTTGTGTGATTTTCGGTTGATTATTTTAAAAAATTATAATTAACTTCCAATAATTTGAAAAAAAATTGAAGATTGCTTACCGTTATAGTGCTCCAACGATACTTTAACAACAGGCAAAATATATAAATATGTGCTTATGAAGCCCTCCATATTTTGTTTTGATTGTCAATTAGTGATTTTTTTTATTTGTCAATTAGTGATAATTAGATTTAGAGTAGACTCATTTTTATTCTCGAAAGATACAAGTACGTATTAATTCCAGTAAGAGAAAGATAGGACAAGATTAACTGAGGTAGTCAACTAATTTAACTTTGTTCCCCTAACAATTGGCAAAAGAGACAGCATCCAAATACATTCCCATTTTACACTTAAGAACGCGTAGAAGCCACCTTAATTAAGAGTGGAATAAATGCATATCGATCCTCGTTTTTTTTTTTTGTATCATTGAAAAGCCCAAGCCTAAAGGAAAGCAAACAAATTAAGCTAAAAGACGGGGAAGAGATGCCCCTGAGCTATCAGCAATAAGTTGGTACATCATATTAGCGCAGATTGGCTGGTAAATTCTAGCTTCACTCATGATGTGCTGGCATATCGATCCTTACACAAACAAATCAGAACTTACGCCAAACCGAGCTTTGTCATGTCTAATAGTAATTGGTGCAACAGCGCACGGGTCTTGTCCAGGTACAAGGCCATGCCTCCCCCCCATAAATATAGTAGGATTGCTGACAGGAACTTGAGAAGAATAGTGCATTCAAAAAACTAAGATTGTATATGTTGTTAAATTTATAAAAATTGTATTTGGGAAACACATTGTTTTTCTCTGTAAAGCACCAAAGCTGTGCTATTTATAAAAGAGCTAAAGAGTGTCGTCGTTTTTTCTAAGCAAAAAGCACACCAGCAGATAATATTACTGCAACGTTATAGCAAAAGACTAGCAAAATTGGTAGGATAGACTCAAAGAAATATGCAGTGTCGGAAGTTGTTATGCAATGTTCACCATCAAAATGTGATCAACCTTAACCTGAACCGAAAAGAGTTAACAAAATCATGAAATTTGTAACGTGTTTAACACTATTTTCAAGGATTATTTTCATACAAATGAAAATCTTGGAAAATACAGCAGACTTTTCAAAAGACAAATCTATGATTTACACAAGTTATGAATTTTCAACCCATTTTAGTGAATATGAATCCACCACCTTATTTATTTTTTTCGAAATTCAAAATACAAGTTGAAATATAAACTCTTCCAAAAACTTACTGTTAATCAACGGACTTTATTCTTTTAAAAATATAACACTTTTCACATTACAAAATTACAGGAATATCAGACTCAAAGTTAGCAAACGGTTTCAAAAGATAGCTTTTTGGAGATAAGGTTAAATGTGAGTTTAAAATACTATATATATTATAAAATTAATAAAAGTATAACATGATTTAGATCCCAAATGGATACTTCGGACTCTAATTGCAGTAGGTACTCGATAGAAAGGGAGGGCTGCATATAAAGAAAGAAATGAATAGGTCCCTCCTACAACCTGTTTAGCAAAAACCACAACTAAGTGAAGCTACTTAAATGATAACATTTACACTATACAGCTCTAACAAAATAATATATGATTTCACCAGTACAAATCTCTTTGCTACTTGAGTCCAAGAAATAAAAAGTGAACAACTGGTAAAGTCTTCAATGGAGAAACAAACAACACAACCAATGGCCTCTCATCCATTCAGTGAGCGATCCATTCAGTGAGCGACTGCTCTTACTTGGGGTGAGTTTTGATAGGACCAACTACCGTCCTACTTTGGATGAAGTGGAGAACGATGGTGCACAGCCTGCTGACCTTGACGGGTAGTAACGGTACGAGTACTGCAGAATTTGGGCTCCACAGGTTTCTCATTGCCAGCTTGAATTCGCTCCAAGTTCTCCAAAACTTCCTGCATTGATGGGCGCTGTTTGGGCTCAAATGCAAGACATTTTAGAGCAAGCTGAGCTAAACGAAATGCAGCTTTTGATGGATATTTTCCTTCCAATCGAGAATCCATAATGCTCTTCAATTTTCTTCTATCATGTAGGTATGGTTTGATCCAGTCCGTTAGACTATGTTGCCCACTTGGACGGTTGGTATCAACTGCTCGTAGGGCTGTTAGCATCTCAACCAAAACAACTCCAAACCCATATACGTCACTCTTTACATACAGACGCCCTGGATGATACAAAATCAACAAGGATATCAATGTGCAGTACTATAATAATCAATTTACGTTTCCAGCCTGAAAAAATACTTGAACTTGCCAAAACAATTGGACAAAATAACATCACAAGGTTGGATTGGAACACGAGATTACCTGTGGCCACATATTCAGGAGCTGCATAACCATATGTGCCCATCACCCTTGTTGTCACATGGGATTGACTAGCTGAAGGACCCAGTTTTGCCAAGCCAAAGTCAGATATCTTTGCATTATAAGACTGTTGCATAAAGAGAATTTAATGAAAATTTAAGTTGTGCACACATAGTAGTACATTCTAAACTAAAATGCTTTCTGATATTGATGACAGAAAATAGGTGAACCAAACATTTTGTCGTCATGATAACAGGATGATAAAATGGCAACAGCAAAAAAAAATTTGTATGCTTATTTTTCTATGGAGTTATGTGTGTGTGTGTCATATAGAACTCACCCCATCAAGCAATATATTGGAGGCCTTGAAATCTCTGTAAATTACTGTTTCGGATGTATGCAAGAATGCCAGGCCACGAGCTGCTCCAATTGCAATCTTAAGCCTGATGTCCCAAGGAAGTGGTTGAACAGCAGAGCCCCCTGTACAAATAAAATAATGTAGCTTTTGGTTGAAAAGATGCATTTATTTTGCTGATTATTTCATGTTTGAACTTATACATTTGTCAAGGCAGTCATATTTAATTTAATTGAGCACTCACATCCAAATAGATGATTTTCCAAACTGCCCTTTTGCATGAATTCATAGACGAGAAGAAGCTCATTTTCTTCCAAACAGTATCCCAACAGCTTAATAAGGTTAGGATGAGAAAGGCGTCCTAGAAAATTTACTTCTGACTGCACCACATGAATGAACCATTAACGTATCAGCAAATTTGTAAGTCTATGATTGGAACAGTTTGATGAAACAAGTAATAAATCAATAAAAGAGGAGGGGGCTGAGACCACAAACCAATGCCTTCTTTTTTATAATAAAACTCATTACAATTCCAGAAACAAATTACATAATTTACAGATGATGAAACTCCAACAACACTACTCAACAACTCCCTCAAATTCAAATCCAACATGCAATTTAAAATTTAGACAGTCCGATCACTATAATTAACAGATAAATTCAACACCCCAAATGGGATATAATAGGAGTAAAGTGAAAGCACAGCTGTCACTAAAAAACCAAGTAGGATTGGATTACCTGCCACTCCTCAAGTCCTTGTAAGCTTTCGGAGTTCAATTTTTTAACGGCAATGACTGTTGCACTTCCATTCTTTGGCGTTGCCTTCTCTTTAAGCCAACCCTTGAAGACTCTTCCAAAATCTCCCTCCCCAAGTACTGTATTGGCTCTGAAATTCTTAGTTGCAGCCTTCAACTCGGCAAAAGTGAAGATCCTCAAATTTGCAGTAGGTAAGATCTGGCCATTGGGATAAGGTTCATCACCACTAGATACCGAGAACTTGCTATTTATGGAGTTTCTCCCACTTCCAGAAGATGTAGACGTAGATGCAGATGTAGTAGTATAGCTGCTGCTGGTCGTCTGGGATGTCCCCGTTGTAGCTACATATCATAATAGGATATGATAGGAGAAAAAATAAGTCAAAAGATTCGATTATATTATGGCAATACAGCTTCGATTATACTTTAATCGATCAAGGTCACGGATATAGAAGGAAAGGAACTTCAATAATATATTTAGTATTAATCAGACAAAGGAAAGGAAAGGAAAGGAAAAGAAATCTATGACAAATCAAATGAATCTTTCAAGATTGAGACCAACAAGCAAAAGAACAAGTTTCTTAATAGTTGTTACCTGTATTAAGGCTACCTGTTGTTGTTGGGGTTGGGTTGTGAGGTAGAGAACCCCAGCAAATTCCCATTTGAATCTATCATCACTTTGCCTTCCCTTCCATTCCCCTGAAACCTATATGCAGCACAAGAAGAAGTTGAGAATAATAGCCTTGTGTTGTTCAACTCCAATGCTTCGATTTAATCATCAAACCGCTCTTCTTCAACACCTACACGGCTACACCTGCCTTTGGTCTTTGGTCTTCTTTTTATATCTCTCTTTTCTTTCTCTTCAACAATTGAATTCAGCTTTCTTCCACTTCCAATATTTTTTTGCTAGTAGAAGTATTTGTAATTTGTTCACATGATACGGTAAAAGGCAAAACTTTAATGCAATTAATTATCCCCATCCAATAGACGAAAGCTCTTACGATAAAGTTAGTATCTAAGTGAAAATTATTTTAAATAATATTATTTTTATACATATAAATCTTATAATGTAACGTAATATTATATACTTACAAGATTTAAATTCTTCCTATTCAGACTAAACACGTTAATTTATTATACTGAAGATATAAGTCACACGCGACCCAGTCCAACGTTGACACCTTCCAAGAAAAGCAATCAAATTAAGCTAAAAGACGAGGAAAAGATGCCCCTGAGCTATCAGCAATAAGCTGGTACATCATATTAGGGCGAATTGGCTGGTAAATTCTAGCTTCACTCATGATGCTGGCATATCGATCCTTACACAAACAAATCAGAACTTACGCCAAACCGAGCTTTGTCATGTCTAATAGTAATTGGTGCAGCAGCGCACGGGTCTTGTCCTCAGCATATTCAGGTACAAGGCCATGCCTCCTCCAATAAATATAGTAGGATTGCTGACGGAAACTTGAGAAGAATAGTGCATTCAAAAAACTAATATTGTGTATGTTGTGAAATTTATAAAAATTGTATTTGAGAAATCACATTGTTCTTCTCTGTAAAGAACCAAAGCTGTGCTATTTATAAAAGAGCTAAAGAGTGCCGTTGTTTTTTCTAAGCAAAAAGCACACCAGCAGATAATATTACTGCAACGTGCTCCAACGTTATAGCAAAAGACTAGTAAAATTGGTAGGATAGGCTCAAAGAAATATCCAATGTGTTGGAAGTTGTCATGTATCGTTCACCATAAAAATTACAGGAATATCCAGACTCGAAGTTAGCAAACGGTTTCAAAGATAGCTTTTGGAGATGAGTTTAAATGTGAGTTTAAAATACTATAATATTATATTATAAAATTAATAAAACTATAACATGATTTAGATCCGAAATGGATACTTGTGGCTCTAATTGCAGTAGGTACTCGATAGAAAGGGAGGGCTGCATATAAAGAAATGAACAGGTCCCTCCTACAACCTGTTTAGCAAAACCACAACTAAGTGAAGCTACTAAAATGATAACATTTACACTATACAGCTCTAACAAAATAATATATGATTTCACCAGTACAAATCTCTTTGCTACTTGAGTCCAAGAAATAAAAAGTGAACAACAGGTAAAGTCTTCAATGGAGAAACAAACAACACAACCAATGGCCTCTCATCCATTCAGTGAGCGACTGCTCTTACTTGGGGTGAGTTTTGATAGGACCAACTACCGTCCTGCTTTGGATGAAGTGGAGAACGATGGTGCACAGCCTGCTGACCTTGACGGGTAGCAACGGTACGAGTACTGCGGAATTTAGGCTCCACAGGTTTCTCATTGCCAGCTTGAATTCGCTCCAAGTTCTCCAAAACTTCCTGCATTGATGGGCGCTGTTTGGGCTCAGATGCAAGACATTTTAAAGCAAGCTGAGCTAAACGAAATGCAGCTTTTGATGGATATTTTCCTTCCAATCGAGAATCCATAATGCTCTTCAATTTTCTTCTATCATGTAGGTATGGTTTGATCCAGTCCGTTAGACTATGTTGCCCACTTGGACGGTTGGTATCAAGTGCTCGTAGGGCTGTTAGCATCTCAACCAAAACAACTCCAAACCCATATACGTCACTCTTTACATACAGATGCCCTGTATGATACAAAATCAACAAGGATATCAAGGTGCAGTACTATAATAATCAATTTAAGTTTCCAGCCTGAAAAAATAATTGAACTTGCCAAAACAATTGGACAAAATAACATCACCAGCTTGGATTGGAACACCGCGAGATTACCTGTGGCCACATATTCAGGAGCTGCATAACCATATGTGCCCATCACCCTTGTTGTCACATGGGATTGACTAGCTGAAGGACCCAGTTTTGCCAAGCCAAAGTCGGATATCTTTGCATTATAAGACTGTTGCATAAAGAGAATTTAATGAAAATTTAAGTTGTGCACACACAGTAGTACATTCTAAACTAAAAATGCTTTCTGATATTGATGACAGAAAATAGGTGAACCAAACATTTTGTCGTCATGATAACAGGATGATAAAATGGCAACAGCAAAAAAAATGTGTATGCTTATTTTGCTATGAAGTTATGTGTGTGTGTCATATAGAACTCACCCCATCAAGCAATATATTGGAGGCCTTGAAGTCTCTGTAAATTACTTTTTCGGATGTATGCAAGAATGCCAGGCCACGAGCTGCTCCAATTGCAATCTTAAGCCTGATGTCCCAAGGAAGTGGTTGAACAGCAGAGCCCCCTGTACAAATAAAATAATGTAGCTTTTGGTTGAAAAGATGCATTTATTTTGCTGATTATTTCATGTTTGAACTTATACATTTGTCGAGGCAGAGTGATATTTAATTTAACTGTGCACTCACTTCCAAATAGATGATTTTCCAAACTGCCCTTTTGCATGAATTCATAGACGAGAAGAAGCTCATTTTCCTCCAAACAGTATCCCAACAGCTTAACAAGGTTAGGATGAGAAAGGCGTCCTAGAAAATTTACTTCTGACTGCACCACATGAATGAACCATTAACGTATCAGCAAATTTGTAAGTCTATGATTGAAACAGTTTGATGAAACAAGTAATAAATCAATAAAAGAGGAGGGGGCTGAGACCACAAACCAATGCCTTCTTTTTTATAATAAAACTCATTACAATTCCAGAAAGAAATTACATAATTTACAGATGATGAAACTCCAACAACACTACTCAACAACTCCCTCAAATTCAAATCCAACATGCAATTTAAAATTTAGACAGTCAGATCACTATAATTAACAGATAAATTCAACACCCCAAATGGGATATAATAGGAGTAAAGTGAAAGCACAGCTGTCACTAAAAAACCAAGTAGGATTGGATTACCTGCCACTCCTCAAGTCCTTGTAAGCTTTCGGAGTTCAATTTTTTAACGGCAATGACTGTTGCACTTCCATTCTTTGGCGTTGCCTTCTCTTCAAGCCAACCCTTGAAGACTGTTCCAAAACCTCCCTCCCCAAGTACTGTATCAGGTCTGAAATTCTTAGTTGCAGCCTTCAACTCCGCAAAAGTGAAGATCCTCAAATTTGCAGTAGGTAAGATCTGGCCATTGGGATAAGGTTCATCACCACTAGATACCGAGAACTTGCTATTTATGGAGTTTCTCCCACTTCCAGAAGATGTAGATGTAGATGCAGATGTAGTAGTATAGCTGCTGCTGGTCGTCTGGGATGTCCCCGTTGTAGCTACATATCATAATAGGATATGATAGGAGAAAGAATAAGTCAAAAGATTCGATTATATTATGGCAATACAGCTTCGATTATACTTTAATTGATCAAGGTCACGGTCACGGATATAGAAGGAAAGGAACTTCAATAATATATTTAGTATTAATCAGACAAAGGAAAGGAAAGGAAAAGAAATCTATGAGAAATCAAATGAATCTTTCAAGATTGAGACCAACAAGCAAAAGAACAAGTTTCTTAATAGTTGTTACCTGTACTAAGGCTACCTGTTGTTGTTGGGGTTGGGTTGTGAGGTGGAGAACCCCAGCAAATTCCCATTTGAATCTATCACTTTGCCTTCCCTTCCCCTGAAACCTATATGCAGCACAAGAAGAAGTTGAGAATAATAGCCCTGTGTTTCAAGTTCAACTCCAATGCTTTGATTTTAATCATCAAACCGCTCTTCTTCAACACCTACACCTGCCTTTGGTCTTTGGTCTTCTTTTTATATCTCTCTTTTCTTTCCCTTCAATAATTGAATTCAGCTTTCTTCCTCTTCCAATATTTTTTTGCTAGTATAAGTATTTGTAATGTGTTCACATGGCACGGTAAAGGCAAAACTTTAATGCAATTAATTATCCTCATCCAAATGACGAAAGCTCTTACGATAAAGTTAGTATCTAAGTGAAAATTATTTTAAATAATATTATTTTTATACATATAAATCTTATAATTTAACATAAAATTATATACTTAAAAAATTTAATTTCTTCCTATTCATATTAAACACGCTAATTTATAAAAATATTTTTCATCTAACTAAATACTTAAATTTTCATTTACTATATTATTTTATATGTACGTTGGTTGACTTTTTCATATATCAATATTTTCATTCTCTACTTCTTATTTCTTTTTTTTTCACTTAAATTTATATTAATTAACCACTTATTCCTAATGTATTAACCAGTTAATTATTATTCTGAATTCTTACTTGATTTCACCAAAAACTGATATAGATTAACCACTTATTTCTAATATATTAACCAATTAATTTAGATTCACCAATTAATAAGATTCATCAAAAACTTATACTAATTAACTACTTATTCTTAATATATTAACTATTTATTCATTATTCAAAATTCTTAGTTAAATTTACTAAAAATTTATCTTGATTAATTACTTATTCTTAATATATCAATCAATTATTATTATTTGAAATTTTATTTAGATTCATCAAACCGATATAGATTAACTACTTATTTTAATATATTAATCAATTAATCTAAATTCAATAATTAATGAGATTATTCACTAAAAATTTATACTAATTAATCACTTATTTTTAATATATTAATTAAAAATCTTATATTACATTTACATGTCGTTGCGTGAATAATTTTAATTTTAAATTTTAAATTTTAAATTTTAAATTCTTTTTAATAAATTAATAAAATACAAAACTAATAAAAATTAAAATTTTTTAAGTAGACAAATAACACGACAGTTAATTTATTATACTAAAGATGTAAGTCACATGCGACTCAGTCCAACGCTGACACCTTCCAAGGAAATTGCCAGTCTGTACTAGCAACAATGTTGTTATTCTAAAGTCAACTTTCGTGGGCAAGGGATTAGTCAAGTCAGACAGAAGAATGAACAAACTTTATTCAAAGAAATAGGATAGCGACCGTTGATGGAGTTTGAGTATGAGTTTTTTAAATATATGATTTTAAATTTAATATCAAGATTTATATTTATAAAAATTATATTATTAAAAGAATTTTTATTTAGATATTTGAGTTAATTTTAAGAGATTAGTTTTTTATTTATTTGATAATATTATTTTTAAAATAAAAAAAATAAATAAGTTATGTTTGAATAATTTATTATGAGTTGAATGAAATGAAATAAAATGTGTTGAGATAAAATGAAATAAAATAAAATTTTTATTCATTATTTGAAATGGTAAATAGAATGAAATAAAATTACAAAAATTATAATATTTTTATTTTTATATTATTTTATTCTATTTCATTTTGTCTAATTTAACGAAGAAAAAAAAATAGAGTTTAAGATAAAAAAGATGACATTATATATCATTTTATTTTATCTTAATTTTAAAAATATGAACAATAGAATCTTATCACATTTTATCTTATTCCACTCTATTTTATCTCATTATACTTCATTCTATCTCTTACTATCAATTCAAAAGTGTCCATAGAGATGAGACAAAGTTATGACTCTTTTTTTTTTTTTTTTTTGCGTCTTTCCACTCTTTAAACTAACATTCGGATAGAAATGATGGTTAAGAAAAATAATATTTGAAAAAAAAAAAAGGTTAAATTAAATTAAAATTAAAATATATATGACATTATTAGAAATAGAATTATTAAAAAAAAAAAAAAAAAAGATATGTGTCTCATTAGAAGTGTGTTTGGAATATAAAAAAATTGAAAAATAATTTGATTTTTAAATTAAATTTAATTAAATTTTGTATTTAGAATGTTAAAAAATAAGAAATGATTTAATTTTAAAATCTCATGATTTTCATTGTTTTGATTTAGAAATTTCATCGAATTTAATAGGATTTGATTTGATTTGAAATGAATAAATTATTTTACCATTAATAATTACTTCTAATTACCTTTCACAAAGATAAAAATATAAAATAATAAAATTAAATCAAATAAATTCTCATTTTAATGAGTTTTAAACATGCAATTTAATTTCTAAATTAATTCAAAGGCAACATGGATTGATCATGATCTCAGACCTTCTCGAGCTGGGTCGTCTTCAATGGCATTATGAATTGACCATGACATCGGACCTTCCCGAGTTGCTAGGCCGTCTTCAATGGTATCATAGTTTGACTATAACTTCGAACCTTCTCGAGTTAGATCATCTTCAGTGGTATTATAGTTTGATCATGACCTCAGATCTTCCCAAACTGAGTCGTCTTTACTTTTTCCTGAGCCGGTAATGACAATTAAAATAATGATCATATGCAATGGTGTTAAAAGGAATCATTATTAAATAAACAATTAATAAAAATGTCAATTATTATTAAATTAAAATGTCAATTTTTTTATTTTTCTTTTTTTAAGTGATAAAGTAATCATTAATAAATAAACACTTAATCATAAGAGACAATAAATGATTGCAAGTCAATATTGAAATTTAAAAGGAATGGCTTAATGATGTTCCGTAATAACTAGTTCTTCATAGTTTCTCATGGCTTTATAAGTTGTATAGAATGAATATCTTTTTGTAGTAGTTATCTTCACGAATGTTGTTGTGACTTCTTTTAAAGTCTTTAAATACTTGTAAGTGCATAAATCATATCAAAGTATAATTAGGTAAGTATAATGTTAATTTTATAAAAATTTAGAATTAATTTTAAGTATTAAAATTTTTTTTTATTCTAGTCGTACAAATTGATAAGTCAAAAATGTAAAAATAAAATTAAATAAATAACTAAAATAAAAAGTAAATTAAAAGAAAGTAAGTATAATGATGGGATTTTTATCATATGTAAATAATTAAGGTTCAGAATTCACTAAAATTAATTTTAACATTAATTATATTAATTTATTATACTTAAATAATTTATCTCATTGAATATCTAACAACAAAATACGTGATCACGAGAAGATCTATCAATAAAGACTAAAAATAATAATTAAATATATGATAAATTTTTTTAATTAATAATAAATTATTAAATTATCAAATTTATTCTTAATAAGAAATCACAATTAAATAACAATTAATTAATACTCGGATAACACAGATAAATTATAAAGCATGAAAAAATTAATTGAACTCATCTAAAAACTTATTCATATAATCGATAGAAAAATAAAATTAATAAATATTAAATCTTAAAATTGGATAAAATAATTCAACATAATAATATCAAAATAATCAAAATTTTATCATCTTCTTAATATAAAAAATTTAACAAAATATAAAAAAATTAAAACACAATAAAAATATCTTACTAAAATTCTCTATTGCTATTGTACTCTAATGTTGCACACATTGCACGTCTGTTCCGTGCGGCGTTGTCCAATCTGTTTTCGTCTGTGCTGCGCATTCCTTTTTATTTTGACTAGTGACTTCTGCTCCATGCTATTTACTTTTCCTTCTCTTGCTGACGTGTTTCATTGGCTTAAGTAAAAGAATCAAAACTATGCGCTTCATCATGGGCCAACAATTTAATAACCCAATTTGTAGGCAATTTCACCGTGGGGCTCAATTAGCTATTCAATTGGTTGTGGGCCCAACCTTCAATTCATTCATCTTTTCATTCAAATCCAGAGTCCTCGCACATGTGATCATCATAATTTAGTTGATCAAACAAGTCTCCAACGTAAAACACTAGCTTCCAAGAGATTTCAATAAAAATATTACAAATATCCTACAATTATCATAATAATTAAATTAAATAATTTGTTAAATAAATCAATTAATAATATTACAAAGTCATTAAAATTACATATAATGATATATAATCATGTCTATTTTTTATAAAAAAATATACAAAAATTAGATTATTATCACAATTTCCAATGTCCAATCAATTTATTACTAATCTCTAATAATAAAAGTGACTTAAAAGAAAGCTCCAAATAAATCATATCTCAAATCAATTCAATTAAATTTTATCTTAACTCATAAATATTAGTCATATATTAGAATAATATATTAGTCATATATTAGTCATAAATTCTATCATCATCAAACTCAAAGTATATGAATAATATAACTGCTACAACATATACATAATGTCTCTAAATATCACAATTAGAATCCCTATCATAAAACATCTTTCAACTATATACAATCCTCATAAGAGTTGTACTTACTAATGAAAATTATTTAAAAGTATGGTGTCACTCATAACAAGTATATGTGAATAGAGTAATAAGTACAAATCAAAATAAATTTCTCACATATAAAATGATAAAACGAACGCTTAGAAAATAGAACAAATATTATTTCATGAAAAGATGTCAAGAAAAAACTTTACATCACACCTTAAGATTAGTCATGTACATTGAAAGAATCATGCAATCCATTAAGATCAAATATGACTTTATTAAGCTTGTAATATGGGTAAAGAAAAAATATGAAGGCTAAGGGAAACAATAAAATAAAAAATGTTTCAAGAATATTTAGAAACTTGATTTCTACACTTTCAACATAATTTTCTTTACATTCTTTAAATCATTTTTTTCAAACTCTTAAATCAGATTTTTTTTTCACTTCTTTTCTCAATTTTTTTCTAACTTAGTAGTTTTTCAAAAAAAAATTCTTCCTTTTCTTTTTTTTCTTGCACGTTCATTTTGCCATTTTTTCATTGTTTTTTTTATTTTTCTCTATTCCCATATGATAATAATATTGTTTTTTTCCTGAAATACTTTGAGAAAAAGGTTAAGAAAGAAAGACTTAAAGGAGTGACTAGCGGTAATATGTGAAAAAATAAAAATATTATTCTAAGGCTCAAAATAAGAAACATGGTCTAATATCATCTTTCAAGGAAACACACAATTCTACTAATTTTCATAACATCATATTAAATGCAAGTGTGATATAAAATTTCTCTTTAACCAAAACAATAATGAAACGATCTAATGAAAAAAAAACATGAGCACCACAATAAACATTAAATAGCCAAGAAAATACTCTCACAATAAAAGTGAATGACTTAAAACTCACCCGGTAAAAATATGGTATTCATATGCTTTCATCAAGTTTTTTAATTATTTCAATTGTTATGGAACAAAAGACTTTTAATGTTATTAGTGCGTATGCACCCCAAAGTAGGTTTAGACGAGCATTACAAGATAAAATTTTAGGAGGATTTAGAAGGTTTAATTCAGAGAATACCTTTAGGAGAGAAGATTGTTCTAAAAGGGGACCTAAATGGTCATGTGGGGAGTGAATCTAGGGGGTTTGAAGGTTTGCATGGAAGGTATGGTCTAGGAGTAGCTAATGCAGAGGGCAAAGTAATTCTAGATTTTTCGATAGCTTTTGATTTTACAATAGCTAACACTTATTTTAGGAAGCGGGAAGAGCATCTTATCACGTACAGAAGCAGGAATTCTTACTCTCAAATTGATTATTTTCTTATAAGAAAAACGGATAGAAAGCTTTGCATGGATTGCAAAGTCATCCCTGGAGAGAGCTTGACTACGCAACACAGGGTTTTGGTTATGGATGTACAGGTTAATATGAGAGTAAGGAGAAATTATCGAGACAGAGTCCTAAGGATCAAATGGTGGCAACTAAAGGGAGGAAAACAAATGCTCTTTCAGAGGAGGATTATGGAGGAAGAGATTTGGGAGGTACAAGGGAGTGCAAATGATATATGAGACGAAGTGGTTAAAGGGATTAGGAAGGTAGCAAAAGAGTCACTCAGTGAATCAAGAGGCTTTGGACCCAAGGATAAAGAATCTTGGTGGTGGGATGCAAGTGTACAAGATAAGGTTAAGGTTAAAAAGGAATGTTATAAAGCTTGACACGTATGTAAAAACGTTAAAAATTGAGAAAAATATAAGGCAACTAAAAAAGATACTAAGGAGGCAGTGGGCGATGCGAAAGCTAAAGCATTCAATGGGTCATATCAATCTTTGGGCACCAAAGACAGAGAAAGGAATATTTACAGGCTTGTTAAAAGTAGGAAAAAGAAGACAAGAGACTTAGATCAAGTGAAATGCATTAAGGATGAAGAGGGTAAAGTCTTGGTTACGGAACAAGACATCAATGATCGATGGAAGAGTTATTTTCACAAGTTATTTAGTGAGGGACATGGGACGTTAGGGGACTCAGACATTCCAAACACTAGAGCGAAAGACCAAAATAAAACCTTTTTATTGTAGAATTCGGGAGTTCGAGGTAAAAGAAGCTTTGAAGAGGATGGAAAATGGAAAAGCGCTCGGACCAAATAATATACCTATCAAGGTGTGGAAGTGCCTAGGAGATAAAGGTATAAGTTGGCTCACAAAGTTATTTATCGAGATAATGAGATTTAAAAAAATGTCAAATGAATGGAGGAGAAGCACTTTAATTCCTATTTATAAGAATAAGGGAGATATACAAAACTGTACAAATTATAGAGGGATGAAGCTCATGGGTCATACCATGAAGTTATAGGAAAGAGTAATTGAACGGAGATTAAGACAAGAGACTCATATTTCAGAGAATCAATTCGATTTTATGATTAGGAGGTCAACTATGGAAGCAATCTATCTTCTATGAAGATTGATGGAGAGGTCTCAGAGGAAGCAAAAAGACCTACATATGGCTTTCATTGATATAAAAAAAGCCTACGATAGGATACCGAGAGGGGTCTTGTGGAAGGCTCTGGAGAATAAATGAGTTTGTATCGCTTATATTCGAGCAATCCAAGATATGTATGATAAGGCTAAAACTTATGTGAGAACACAAGGAGGGGTTACAGAAGATTTCCTTATAATTATAGGACTGCACCAAGGGTCAACTTTGAGTCCATATCTTTTTAGCTTGGTCTTGGATGTGTTTACTGCGCATATTCAAGAGCCGGTGCCACAATGCATGTTTTTTTTGCAGATGATATAGTCTTAGTTGGAGAGTTGAGAGAGGAAACAAATGAGAAGCTAGAGCTATGGAGACAAGCTTTGGAAAAATAAGACTTTCGTATAAATAGGAGTAAGACGGAATATATAGAATGTAAGTTCAATAAGAAGCGTGTTAATACTAGCTTAGTGGTGAAAATTAGAGACCACACCATACCATAAGTCACACGATTTAGGTATCTTGGATCTATCATACAAAATGACGGAGAGATAGAGAGAGATGTAAATCATAGGATTCAAGCTGGATGGATGAAATGGAATAGTGCTTTAGGAGTGATTTGTGATGGAAAAGTATCTCTCAAGCTTAAGGGTAAATTTTATCGCACAACTATAAGGCCCGCGATGCTATATGATACTGAATGTTGGGTAGTAAAAAGCCAACAAGAGCATAAGATCAGTGTCGTGAAGATGAGGATGTTGCACTAGATATGTGGTCATACAAGACAAGATAGGATTAGGAATGAATGCATGAGAGAGAAAGCAGTGATAGCACCTATTGTGGAAAAGATGATAAAATTTCACCTTAGGTGGTTTGGACATGTAAGGAGAAAACTCTTATAAGCCCCAATAAGAAGAGTAGATCAGGTGGAGGATAATCCAATAGCTAGAGGTAGATGGAGACCAAGAAAGACTATAAGTGAAACTATTAAAAAAGATTTAGATTTGAATGACATTTCTGAAGACTTGGTTTATGATAGGGCACAATGGCGTCGTTTGATCCATGTAGCCAACCTCACCTAGTGGGAAAAGACTTGGTTGTTGTTACTGTTGTTGTTGTTGTTGTTACTGTTGTTGTTGTTGTTGTTGTTGTTGTTGTTGTTGTTGTTGTTGTTGTTGAAATAAAAAAGCACGCAAACTAATTTTCTTTAGGTTTTCAATTTTTTAATTTTTTTTGCTAGTCGACACTATTTAAATCCCTATACAAAGGTTTTGAAATCTAGGAAGCACTTAAGCAAACTCAATAAAAACAAAAACTCGAACTAAAAAGTTAGCTAAGTTTTAGTAGACAAAATCATCTACCAAAATCTCTTCTACATCTGGATCATTCAACCCAAGGTACAGCTTCAACCGCTGACCATTTACCTAAAAAGTTACTTAAAGGCCTTGTTACCTTACTAAAATCCTTGATGAACCTCTTATAGAAACCTGCATGCCCTACAAAAGATCTAATTTCTTTCATAGATTTAGGGGGAGAAAAGTTAGAAATCAAGTCAACTTTAGCCTTATCAACCTCAATGCCATCTTTAAATATGACATGACCATCATCAGTATTAGCATGATTCGAGCATGTTAATAATGGATCATCACAACTAAAATGCATAAATGAGTCATGAGTCAAACTATTAATCAAATTCAATTCATGCACATCATTATCATTATCATCATACATCTGTTTACTGATATGAAAATTATTAAGCTCAACAGTCATGGTCCCAAATGATAGTTTCATCACAGCACTCCTACAATTAATCAATACATTAAATGTAGCAAGGAATGAGTGACTCAAAATAACATGAATTGAGGGATAGTGACTACAAATAGGCTCAATATCAAGCACAATAAAATCGACAGGAAAGTAGAAATTCTCAGTTTTTATCAATACATCTTCAAAAATGCCTCTAGGATATTTTACAAATTTATCAACTAATTGAAGAGTCAACTTAGTTGGTTTCAACTCCCCTAAACGCAACTGCAAGTAAACAGAATAAGGTAACAAATTAACACTTGTACCTAGATCTAGTAAAGCTCTCTCAACATGATGATCCCCAATTTTACAAGCAACAATTGGTGATTCAGGGTCTTTATACTTAATTGGATATTTATTGAGAATTATAAAACTTATCTGCTTTGTCAAAAAGATCTTCTTGGGAATATTAGACTTCCTCTTTGTAACACCCCTTGATATAGAAACTGCAGCGCAATCATCATTATGTCACAGTTACGTAATCCAGGCGTGTCACAATTTAAATCTCAATAATTTTTTTTTGTCCTCCATAAAATTACATATTTCCATTATACATGAATAGAATATAGGAGCCTCGAATGAAACATAATTAGTGCCCAATCATTTTATACACATCCACTGAAATAAAAACATATTCCATATATATGTATATTAGTCATCCTTAATACAATTTACTGATAACACAAAATATAATACTTACAGAGTCAAAAAAAATACAGCGGGAATTAAAACACAAAAGGGGAAAAGTAGTAATCCTTGGGATATGCACTACTAGCAGACAAAGCCGCAACCCCATATGTACGTGACGCTCAGTGTCCCAGTCGACACGACATGCATCAATGCCCCCACGAAGTTGCATTCATACGTAACCGAAGGGATTTTGTCCAGTTGCCAAATCGAGAATAATGAATCGTCTCAACCCAACCAG
Organism: Ormosia emarginata; assembly: GCA_029884605.1. Taxonomy (NCBI): domain Eukaryota; kingdom Viridiplantae; phylum Streptophyta; class Magnoliopsida; order Fabales; family Fabaceae; genus Ormosia; species Ormosia emarginata. The sequence goes on from JAQQTP010000058.1 coordinate 14,267,560, forward strand.
CAAAGGTATGGCCCCTCATTGTCTTCCTCACGATCTTTTATCAAATATATATAACAGAAGTACAAGAATACAAGAAAGAGGTGAGACATCCTACTTACATTACTAATTATGGCAGTAAAGAAACAGAACGGCGCAGAGCGCCCACATAGCATTTCAGCACATATATTAATCAATAGCGAAAATAGAATGAACAGTAAGAGCAGGATAACAACACATAGCAGTAAGAATCAACAATAACAGGTAAATATTAATAATACCCCAAGCAGTCAACAGAGTCTCAGATAATGAATAATTAAAACATTTCAGATAATCATGGCATCAATAACACAACAGTAAATCATCACACAAATGAGTGCCAAATGATATGCCGACTCACAATGCATGTGCACTTGGTACCAAGATTTTCTATTTCAAACATGAACGTTTCGGTAGTCTCCACTGTAACACCCCGAACTTTCTATCTTAGGAACAGTAATTTTGACAGTTAACAGAATTCTACTGTTTAGTGATTTCTGTGTACTGTAAAATTATTTTGAATATTCCATCTGTATATTTGATCGTTCTGTGTGATTTACTCCGTGTCAAGAAAATAATAATTTTCGGTAGAAAAAATTTACGTAAATTAATTTTTACTTGTTTAGTCTTAATTAATTTACGTAATCGATTTGATATTTGTGAGTTTTCTAATTTTTGTGATTTTATGTGTGATTTTGAAATTTTTATTGTTTGTGGGCCCCACGAGGTGTATGTGGGCCCAGTGTGGCATACACGTGAGCCCAGGTGGGTCTCAAGAAAGCAAAAATTTTTTACACATAGAAAAATTTGTCTTGTTTAGACGAAGACAGTGATCTTACTAAACCCGAATCCGAAACGCTTTTAAAGTTTTATTTTATCTTGTGTTTTGATCGTATTTAATTATCGGACGATAAAAATACATAAATATATTCTTTCGTGGGGTTTTTAAAATAATAATAAAAATAATAATAATAATAAAATTCTTTACTATTAAGTCAATATTAGTGGTTTGGATATCCACTATCAATTTAATCACTCTTGGAGATTTAATCTTGATTTAATCAACGGTGGAGATTTGATCTTAAAAGTAAATAAGATCAATTATAACCGTTGGATGGAAATTAAATCAAGGGTGGAGATTTAGTCTTATAAATGGCTATGACCATTATCAACCCTTGGATGTAGAATTAATCAATGGTGAAGATGGATCATTAATAACCATTGGATTTGAATTTAGATCAATGGTGGAGAATTGGTCATCAAAAATGACTACAACCATTTTGGACCATTGGATTAAAGTTTGAAGGTGTAATATTGACCCTTCATTTTGGAGATATATTCAATGGTTAGGATTGCAAGCTAAAAATGATCCAATGACTCAAATGAAGTCTTCTATCTATAACCTAAACCTAGAGACTATTTTTAATCCAAACCATTCTTTTAATCAATGGTTAGGATGACTTATAGTGATGGCTATGTAATTTGGCACATTTAAAGTGCATGAAGACGAGGGGGACGGTTTGAAGGAGCAAGAATGAAGGGAGACAACTTAGTATAGGCTTTTTAGGCCAAAGAAAAAAAGAATGAAGACAAGCTAAGTGTCAAGTCCAATTCCTATTGATCATTAATGCTTATGTTCTTCAAACTTCACTTTACACTTCTCTCCAAATGCATGCTACGGCAATATCACCTTGGAAGACCAAACCATTCATTTATACACTTCATATTATCACTTCTTCACTTTTCCACTTAAGTTTCAAGAAACCAACCAAAGCAAATTCTATTTTCTCTCCCAAAAGAAGACCATTCGGCCAAGCACTCTAATCCTCTCTTCCATCACTCTTTAATTTCATATAACCTAGTTTCTTGAATCCTTACCTTATTCTAAACAACTTTCATGTTGAAGACTTTCTCTAAATCTTCCATCTTGAAGGACTTTTACTAAGATCAAGTTCTAGAGTTTTTATTGGTGAAGTGTAAGGAAACTTTATTTATTCTTTTCTTTTTCATGTTCTAAACCATGTTTGATCCATGGTTCTTCTTATTCAAGCTTGATATACTAATTTTCTTGTATTTGTTTCATGTTTAAGAAACTTATGTTGGTGGAGATCTTGTTTAAAACACAAAGCAACAAGCTTTTTGGTGGTTTTTCAAGAGGTAAGAGGGAGATCCATCTCACCAACCAAGCATGGTGGTGAGAGATGGTTTTATATTTGATGGATGGTGAATCCATGTGAGGATTCCTATCCATGGTCATGTAATAATTTGTATGCGTATGTTATGTGCTTTTAATTATTTTTGCTTATGCTTGATATGCTTTGCATGATTTACTTGTGTATGCATGCTTAGTATGATTTTTATTTGTTTATATGATATGCTTATAATATGCTTAATGATATATGTTGAATATATTATGATGGATGTATGTTGAAATAAATAAAATTTTGGCTCCAAAGGCCATGGAGGAGGTCACGGTTTTGGACTTCTAAAATAAGGGTTTCTATTGAAATTTTTCAAGAACAATGGAATTAATTTTTGGTCCTTAAACTTAAGCAAATTTTTAGTCAAGACATCAACTAATTTGGTGTTCATAAAATTATATTTTCATGAATGACAATATTGAATGATTTGAGAAGTAAGGAAATTAAATAAAAGGATTTGTTTTACAAAAATAATGCACACGGTTTTTGAGTTATATTTTTATTAATTTATTTTGTGTAGAAACAAGAATGGAACTTAGATGATTTACAAGAAAAATATTTGGTAGTTTCAAAGGCCATATATAAGGTTTTGACAATTTAGAAAAATATTTGATGTTATAAAATACAAGAATTTTTCAAATAAGGATTTTTGGAAAGGGAATTAAAGTGTAATCAATTTAGTGACGTTGAAATTTTTATAAATAAAAGGAAAAGGAAATTGAAAGTATTGAATTTCAAATTATTTTAAAGAAAATTAATTTTAGAAGTGATTTAGAAATATAAAAGAAAACATTCATAACTTAAATTTACTAACGTAGTATTTATTTATTGGGTTTTGGAAAAACGTTAGGAAATTTAAAGTTAGAAATAGTAATTAAATCAAATAAATGTGATTTTGTAAGATTAAATAAATAAAAAGTGATTTTGAGAAAATATATTACGGAAAAGATTTTTTTTATTGCAAGAAAAGTCCAAAATAATATTTTTTAAAGTTAAGAAATATTTTACGAAGGGTAAAAATGATGAAAAACAATTTACGTAACTCAAAAACGTAATTTCTAAGTTACGCAATTTGAAAAACGTTAAAATATTTCTATGTGATTTATAAAGCGTTTAAATATTTTATACGATCAAAATGTTGTAGAAAAATCGCTATACGATTTAAAAACAAAAGAATATTTTTACGTAATTTAGAATACAGTAGAAAATGGTTACGTGATTTTTAAAACATAACAGAAAATACTACAAATTATTATTTACGTAACAAAATATTACGTGACTGTGAAAACGTGACAAAATATTTTTCAGACGAGAAAAACACGGTAATGTGATGTTGCTATTAATTATACAGTAAACTTTACAGTTAAAATCAGTATACGAATATTGTACAAGAAATTGAGAAGTTTGCCTAAAATTGACATTAATACACGAACATAAAATAGTATTTTAACCTCATATGAGAAATTATATGATTTACCTTTGGTTGGTAATTGGTGCATTGCACATGCATTGAAAATGGTCCGATGGACTGTATATGGCTAATTGCCAGGAGAAACGTCCACATCTTGAGTGGGTGCGACACGCATAGTGTAGGTCACTTGTTGACCTTGGGGGCATCGGGGTGTGGGTTGCTCGCAATGAGCAGTTGGTAGCTCTTCTGCACCGTGAGTTAGACCGATGCAACACACCGATGATCCGAACTGAGACACTATTCTTAATCGAGATCTGACAAAGACTGCCGTGTATGTGCTAGATGTGCAAGATATAATTATAGCACTTGATCTAAGGCACGTGGTACCGGCAAATCTTTTCAATCAATTTCTCCGACTTGAGTTTAGCTCAATGGAGTAGGACATTGAGTCTATGTGCGCATGCATGAAACTGAGCATCTATATCTATGTGATGGTGTTACTGTAATTATTTTGTGATTTAAACAGTGATAGTGCATGATGGTAATTATTATGTTTACACTATGATGATGGCATAATTGTGATCACGATATGATATTTTTAGCATAATATGTTGTCTCGTATTATCTCCGTGCTATCATGCTAGTATTGGCGTAGGTGATCTCACCTCTTTGTATGTATATTTGTATATGGTATTTATAATTTGTTGAAGACGTTGAGGAAGAAACAAGACAAGAAGGAGAAGAAGAACTACTTCTCACGTCTGGAAACGCAGAATTTTGAAGATGAAGATGCCCAACTTCCTAAGATACGTGACATTACAGTTTCGTGGAGGTTCGGAGGCGTGACATGTTCATTTGGATCGACAGTGTATATTTTATATAGGGGATCTGAACATTACCTATAGTAGGCTTGAACAAGGGAACCCCTATTTTAGTGTCAATATATATGTACAGTTAGAGTTTCCACTATCCATTAGGCAGTATTGGGGAGCCTACTACCGTACTCCTAGTGCAATAAGTGTTGTGTCGTCTGCACGGACACCTGTTTGTAGAGCTTCACGTAATAACGGATTCCTATCTGCTGAGAAATCTGAGGAGGACCCATCTGAGGATTCTGTTGTTTAGTCAGACTTGGGCAATATGTGAGTCTTAAATTATGTTTAATTACTTTGAGAACTTGGTCTGTATATAAATAATCCTGACAGTACTTCTGTTATGTATAATGATGTAAATTACGTGTGATGACTGTTATGTATAATGATGTACATTATGTGGGATGATGGATAATAGTTTTATTTTCCGCTAAGTTTATTTTATTGTCATCAAAGAAAAAAAAAATTTTACAACTCGTATTTTATCACAACATCACATTTTATAACTTGGGGGTAATTTGGTAATAAAGTAACATAAATGTGGCACCCTACGGTGGGTGTTACATCCGTCCCCTTATATAGTCTATGCTGGACCGCAAAAAGAATAGTGCTCATCAGTTCCTCGTCAGTGCGTTGCAATCGGCTTTCCGGCCAAAGGTATTTTACAATGTGATCTCATCATCACTAGAGGGATCACTGCACCCTGACGCACCCAGAGATCCATCATAGACCATACTATCCAATTCTCGTTCATAGGCTCATATAGTCTTTTAGCAGTCATCGGCTGAGCAAATATTGTTTTAACAGTCATCGACTGAGCAATTTGTTCAATGCATACCGATTCAATGTATAATCATAGGCTCATTCAGCCTTTTAATAGTCATGGACTGAGCAAATTGTTCAATGCGTTAACTTAATTCATAATCATAGGCTCATCCAGCCTTTTAACAGTTAGAGACTGAACAATTTATTAAATATATGCTGACTCAATGCATGATCCTAGGCTCATCTAGTCCTTTAACAGTCATTGACTGAGCAAATGTCTAATGCATGTTGACTCCATGCACAAACATATTCACAAATATTTCACAATACACAATTTTCCATAATATGCCACGATTAGGCCAATTCAAATATTAATAAGTCTTATGAGATTATCATAAAGTCCCACTCAAATTATCATCTCTTATAAATTCATTTTCTAGAGAGACTTCTCTTGAAGTCCTTATTCAAGCTTCATTCCTTTAGGTTGATCTAGTTCCTTAATCTAATCTATTATGCTCACTTAAAATTTACTCGAAGGTTTTACAAGTCTCACAACTCTCTTGTTCTTCCTCTATGTTCAAAATCACTTAACTCTCATTTTACCATAAAATCAATCTAACTTCCTAGAATCCATGATCAAAACCGTGGCTTTCCAAAGTCCCTTACTAACATCAATTTCTCCCATTTTATGCATTGATTTCTTGTTATCATTTACTTAAATTTTTTGCTCACCAAGTTCATTCCAATTCCTTGTAGTTTTAATCTAAAACCGTGGCCATCATTAGGTCTTCAAAGTTTCAAATATTCACCACATCATGCATTAGTTACTTGATACTTATTACTTAATCACTCAAATTCCATTTCTCATAAAATCAATTTAATTCCCTAAATGTCCATGCCAAAACCATGGCTTCATAGGTCTCTAAGTTTCACTTTTCCCTTCCCTTTCATGTATTAGTTTCTTATTATCAATTCACTTAAATTTTAGTTCATCAAGATCAATCCAATTTCCTAAATTTCAAGGTCAAAAGCGTGGCTTCAAATTGGGTTAATAAACCCTTAAAATTTTCCCATCTCAAATTCCAACATTAACATTCAAATCTTTAATTACATAGCTTCATTTTATTATGTACAAAAAAAACCAATTTTTAACCCAAATTCTTCTTAAAACCGTGGCACCATATTAGGGTAAGAAACTCCAAATTTTTCATTTAACAACCCTAATATGATCAAACATAATCAACATTCCCATTACATCCAAAATCACCACCAAAACCATGGCCATCATGTTAGGGTAGGAAACTCCATATTTTCCATTTAGCAACCCTAACATGATCAAGCAATTTCAACAAATCTAATACATTCAAGATCATTATACAAGTATCAATTTCAATTAAGGATACATAAATATGTAAAAATTATCAAACAAAGTAAGCACACAAAGATGGATTGCTCCATCAACAATCACACAAAGGTTCCCTCACTACCAAGATAGGTTGAAGAGGATTATCTCCCTCTTACTTAAGGAGAAATCACGAAAAGAGCCACCTCCTTGCTCCTTGGGATTTCGATTTCAAGGCTCCAAAAACCCTAGGATTTTCAACCATCAAGAATCACCATTAGACATTGAAAAGAATGGATCCATGGTCATCAAAGAGACCATGGAGCACGAAAATAAAGAGAAAAGGGAAGAAAGGTGGAAGCTTTACCTTAAAGCTTGAAGCTTTACCTTAAAGCTTGAAGCTTTACCTTAAAGCTTGAAGCTTTGTCTTGGATGACAATGGAGGAGAAGTTAGTTTTTGAAGAAAACCTTTCAAATAGAAGTTGTAGAGGAGGTTGAGATGAGTGTAGAAATGATGTTTATGAAGAGAAAAGTGAAGAGAAACAATGGAGGTGGTGGCTGGAATTTTCGGATTGGAGAGGAGGAGGAAGAAAGGTTGGATTTTTGAAGAAACTTTCTAAAGAGAAAGTGTAGAGAAGATGGAGGGAAGTATGAAAATGGTCTTGATGAAGCAAAAGATGAAGATTGGTGGTCAAGAGTGGGCTTCCGGGCAGAAGTAGCTATGGTGGTGGTAGAGAGAAGGAGGAGAAGAAATGAAGAAGATGAAGTTTTAGAGAGAGAAGTGAATAGATAAGTAATGAGATATTTTGGAGTGTTTAGGTTAAGTGAGTAGTACAATTTTGAGTCCCTTAGGCCCCCAAAATGGGCTGCCAACCGTAGCCACAAGAGAGAGTGAGAGGGAGTGTTTTGGCTTTTCCATGCAATTAGAGTGGGTAATTTGGTCATTTGGCCAAAGTTTCTTGAAGAAGCTTCATAATTAGGATTCAAAATTTGAATTAAAATGAGATTGATTAGACATAAAGTAAATTGCATTTGGATAAGATAATAAAGCTTTTATTACATGCTATTATCCAATGGATAATAGTTACAGTCGACAGAAGTCAGTGTTAATTTATTTGATAGATGAAATTTACACAGTATTTTTTTATTTCGTCTGTTAAATTTCTTAAAAAACGTGAAATCCTGTAAACCGTGTCCAGCCTCTGGTTTAGTAAGATCTCCCATCGACGTTTCCATAGATCAAGGTTCTCGGAAAAAATATTTTATTTTTTCGACTCCACTCAGTGCGCACGCAAAACGAAGAATATATTAAAATATTCAACATTTTTTAAAAAATTCTAGAAAATTTTCAAAAATCACAAATATTATAAAACGACTATTCGTCATAAAATTTTTCAACTTTCGGAGCGTTACAGTCATTTTTCCGACTCTGCCCAATGTGCACGCAAAACGAAAAATAATATTAAAATATTTCGCATTCTTAGAAAAATCCAAGAAAATTTCCAAAAATCCCAAGTATTATAAAACGATTATTTATCTTAAAATTACTAATTTTCGGGATGTTACACTCTTCACATTGAGAAGATCTTTCAAGAATTTAACATACGCAGACACATGTCTAATAGCATTAAGAAAAGGAAGTTAATTTGCACATGTTTAAAAATTTTCAAAATATCACTTGACTATACAGTGTTCTTGGGGTTTACTAATCTGTGTGGAAAAGGGCCCCTAGGCACATACTCCTTAACTTTGGGCTCTACAACTTTAGAAGTAGACACATTAAGCTCTGAGGGCATATTATCCTCATCTGAGTTATTTTTATCCCTAGAACTATTGGCTTCTAACTTCATATTATCTCTCACAAGCTCTACAACATGATTATCTATTTGCGTACCAGACCTAAGGGTGTTAATAAATTGAACCTGCTCATTTTCTCTGTTAGAGCTAGATGTCTCATGAACTACATATTGTCCTTTGGGATTAGGGATAGGCTGACTAGGGAACTTTTCCCTCTCTCTTTCTGTCATCCGACTGACTAACTGACTCATATGAACTTCTAACTTTGCTATAACATTAGTGTGCACTTGGGTAACATTCTTTATCTCTTGAATGACATTGGTAGTCACTTGGCTGATATTTCTCATCTCTTATATAAATTGACCAAAAGTCTCCTCTAATGATGATTGTTGCCTAGATTGAATTGTTCCTTGATTTGGAAAATATGATGGTTGTTGGTAACCTTAGTTAGGCTGTTGGAATTGAGTTTAACTCTCCATAGGTTGACCACCTAAGTTACCTGAAAATATATTTTGCTTCCAAGAAAAATTAAGGTAATTTCGTCAATTAGGATTATAAGTATTTGAGTAAGTATTTGCAAAAGATCTCCCTATTGTATTTTTCTGCTCAACAAAACAATAATTATTAGGTACAAAAGAAGCACACATAGAAGAAGCATACATATTACACCTATAAAATGCATAATTTTTCTGTTGAACACTATTAACATGGCCAACTCCTTTATTGTGTGATAGGGACTTAACTTCATATGCAATAGTATCTAGTTTAGCTTTAATATTTGTATCCTCACTCACCTCATATAAACCTCCCTTCTTAGGTTAGTATGATCTATCTCTATGATTAGCAAAGTCTTATTATTGAGAATTTTCAGACAAATTCTTAAAAAACTAATAACCCTCCTTGCATTCAAATTCAAAAATATGTCATCATTCATAGACTCGATCAAGCCCTTATTATATTGTGTCAACTCATTATAAAAATATTGTACAAGGCGCCATTTTTCAAAACTATGGTAAGGGCACCTCACAAGCAAATTTAAACCTTTCTCAGCTTTAAAAGAATTTTTCATGGTCTTCTTGACAAAATCTGAAATTTCCATTCTCAAAGAAAATGTTGACATGGGAAAATATTTAGATAAAAACTTTTAGCTCAACATTTCCCATAACATAATAGAGTTAAAAGATAAAGAATTCAACCAAGTTTTTACTTTATCTTTTAATGAAAAAAGAAAGAAATGCAAATGTACAAATTTTGCAAAAAAAAAATTGAAATTTAAATGTTTCACAATTTTTTTAAAAATCCTTGATATGCAAGTATGATTCTTCCCTATTTAAGCCATGAAAAATTAGAAGCATATTGATAACTTGAGGTTTAATCTCAAAATAGGTAGTAGTAGTTGCAGACAAAACAATGCATGATAGTGGATTCACAGATATTAGGCAAAATAATTCCCTAAGTGGTCTAACATGATCTCCTTGCACAGTCACATCCATCTGTGTCATGAGTTCTATATCAACTCTCACTAATCTATGTGTATGATCATGAAACCAAGTTATCATGTAATGCTCAAACAACAACAAAATTTTAAAAAAAATAGAGGAATTAAATTAAAAATAAAAATAATATAAGCAAATAATAACAAAAAAATTAAAATAAAATCAACTAGTAGAAGAGAAAAATTTAACAAATACTTAACTTTTAACTAACTAAGTCTTTAGCAATAGTGCCAAAAAATTGTTATGACTTTTTTTAAAAGTTTTTAAATACTCGCAAGTGCACGAGCCGTACCAAAGTATAGTTGAGTAAGTACGAGGTCGATCACACAGAGACATAAAGTTAATTTTAAGTATTGAAAAATTCTTTTTAATCTAGTCGCACAAATTGATAAGTCAAAGATAATAAATTTGAATAAATAACTAAAATAAAAATCAAATTAAAAGAAAGCAAGTATATGGATGAGATTTTTACTAGATGTAAAATGACTAAGGTTCATAATCCATCAAAATTAATTTTAACATTAACTATGTCAAATTATTATACTTATAAACACCTAATTTTGTCCGGGTATTTTTGTAAAATAAAAAAAATAATAATAAAAAAAAAAGGTTCAACTCATTGGTCCATTAGTCCATTTAACCACCCATGACCCATTTGACTAGCCATGACCCATTAACCCATAACTTGACTCGTTTACCCATCCCACAGCATTTATCCTAAACTAACCATTAAACTCATCCTATAACAATTTCAGTATTCAACCAAAACAAACCCTAACACTCATCCTAAACAGATCCTAAATCATCATCCTAAACTAATCATATCCCACTTTAACTTAGACTCTTCAACCTAATTTCTTCCTATAAAAAATCACCATAACCCACACACAAGGGAGCATTCTGGCTTAACACTTTTTCAGAACATACACTTTCACTTTCAACTTAATACTTTTTCACTCACGTAGCCTCCTTTGAAAAGCACCCCCTCACCTTCTTCAACCTTTATCCAAATAGTCTTTACTACTTCTATTAACTACTATTAATCTTCTTCAACCTCCCATCACCACACTATTCATCTTCTTCAACCTCCATCCCCTCCATTCTCTCATCTTCAACCTTACTCCTAACACCCAAAACCCACCATCAAGCCATTACTACCATTTTTTTCATCAACCAAAAGCCTTTCACTTCTCCACCAACCACTTCGATCCACCACAAACAGAGCTGCCGCGCAACCCAACCATGATAGTCACTCGAACCAGACCAGCAGCTCGCACCAGCCGTGCAACACTGTGACGGCCAAACCATCACTCACCTACAACCCGCAAACAACACAGCCGCCGTCGACCACACTGTTCCCAGTTGCCACCACCATCCAACAACTCCCGCAAGCCAGCTCATTGCCGCTACTCGCACCCAAGCAGAACCCACGTCACCTGGAACGCGAACTGCCGACCAAGTCGCGCGCCGACCTCTCGGACCAGATTCATTACGCGACTCCACCAGACCCCAACCGTCACAGTCGGTTAGCTGCAGAACTGCATCGTGTCGTCCGATCTGCATCTCGAACACGGTATGCGCTTCTCCGTCGTCTGAACTGGTGCTGTCGAACCAGTTTCGGAACCCAGCTCCGCACACCTAGCCAAACCCGATGACAGACCGCAACAGTCGCCCGTTCGAGCCGCCTTCATCGCACCAGTCCGCACGACCAGCTACCAGATCCGGTCCCCTCCCCCTCCACCGCCATCCGCCGACATCGAACCAGAGGCGTAATCGGCACCGTCTCCTCCACGCTGCATGCCCTGATCTCGTTCAGATCCCGCAATGATCGGAGCCTCCCAACCATACCGTCGACCGAGCCCGCCAGTCGTTGCTTCGCCGTCGGCGCTCCACTGAGCTGCTACCTGATCGACATTCATCTTCTTCCATTATCCCACCTGCAAATATCCAAAAAAAAAAAAACAACCCATTGGGTTCTACCTTTTTCCCGTAAAGTCCCTACTATTTTCTTTTTTTTTTGTTCTGTTATTATTTTTTTCTTTTTTTAAGGTGGGAGAAGTGGGTTTAGAGTAAAAAAGGCTTAATGGGCCAAACTAAAAAGGCTAAAAAAAAAAGGTTAAAAAAAACAATGGTAAAACTACAAAGTAAAAAAAATAAAAAAAATAATTAAATGTTTTTTTTAAAGAATGAAACAAAATTAACCGAGTTGTGACAACTTGTTAATCTTGTAACTATTTTTGGATCATCTGAGTTGTGATAACCTAATGATTCAAATTTTTTAAAAAAATAAATCACTATTTAATAAAGACTCAAAATTCATTTTTTATTTGTTCTTTTTTTTAGGTAATTTTAAATAAAAAATTTCATTTAATAGCAATAAATTCAATAATCAGTGGGTGACATCTCTAACGTGACGCGAGCTTCACCTATTTAATTCTTATTTTTTTTAACAGAGTCACGACGACCTATTAATTTAATTTTTTGTAAAAATTTAATTAAATTTTTTCTTTAAATAAAATCAACTAACACACACTTATTTTCTATAGAACTATGTGACTTTGAGTTCCTCATTGCACATGAGGATACGTAAGAGCAGAACTGTTCTGAAATGGATTCAGAGGGTACCTGAGATAGGTACGAATGCGGTAGTTTCCTCCTTGCGCAGCTGCAGCCAAGCATATAAAGTCCAGAGGGGTGGGTACTTGCAATAGGACTCCAATGCTCAAGTCAGGCAACGCACAAGAAGTATTTAGCAATGGAATATGATATATTCGCAGACCTGTTATTAAGTTAACTTAGCCTGATATATATGGAGAGCGTGACTGGAATCCTCATGCAGTCCACGTAGGACGAAGGTACATTAGGATCGTGTCTTGGTAGAGGTTTCAGCCCAGGATCGTTGAGGTCCGTCTCTGACCTTGTCGGGACTATCCTATGATCGTTGAGGTCTGTCTCTGACTTGTCAGGGCCGTTTCCTTGGTGGCCAATCCTTGTCTTAGGGGGATCCTCATAGGTCTGGCTATCGTTAGAGTCTGATGCCCTGGACCGAGGTCATAAGGCCTTGGCCGGGGTGTTGATGGTGGAGTTCGATGGTTCATGCATCGGGTCGATCCTTCCATATGGGACCCTGGACCATGGTCCAGAATAATTGTCCCCAATTTGGCGCTTTGGATAAGACCTAAGTGTCAAGATATAGGATCATCAGACTCGTCACGGACTTCGCCCAGGCTTTGAAGCTAGGTTTCACGGTGTCTCGTGTTAAGGCCGAGGTCCATCATTTGAGTGCGAGCTACCCTGGAGGTTGGGATGTGGTTGGAGACCGTGGTGGGTCCTTGCCTACATTGTCATTCCTTATTCTGAGGTTTTCCTCCTGTTGCCCTTGAGTGTAGTTTCACGGGATCTTTTGTCTTGCAGCAGCGTTCTTCGTTGATCTTTGGATCCTTTGGAAACCGTTGCTCTTGATTTTCTCGAGAATTGAGGAGCTTTTAATAGGGGACGTTAGCTTTGCTCAGTTTCCAACCGTCTGCTGCTCTTGTAGCCAATAGCAATGGAAGAGCATTAAATGCAATTTTTATGGTTTGACAGGCACTTCCTTCCTAGGAACCAATACAAGCGTTCCATTCTCTCTATAAATAGAGGATATTTGCGTTCGACTATGGTATCCTTTTTTCCTTTCTGCATTTTCATTTTAGAAGCGACTTCTTTCAGAGAAATGGTTCCTTCTTTCTCTATGAGTTTCTGGAGAGTTTTGCCTCTTGCGAGAGTTTTTTTCTTGTTTTTTCCCAAATCTCTGAAACTTTACCATGTCTTCATGGACGGTTCCCGTGAGTAGATATCTCACTTTCTCAGCGTTTTAGTGGTGGATGTCTCACTTTCCCAGCATACCCTGATTGCTTGTTTGATATTTCTCGTCACTGGGGAGGCTTGAGATATCCGTCGTGTTAGACAGAGGCAACTGGAGGGGTAGGGTCCAACGTCGCTCTCCTTGCCGGCATATCCTAAGAGCAGTCGGATATGCAGGATGGACTATTGGGACTGCTCTGTGGTTTGAAGCTGCTTGGGGTGATCAAGGTTCTAGTGGAACGATCTTCCCATGAAAAAGTCGTGCCCCGTCTACCAAAAGAGAGTGCATCCCGGTCTCTTCCTACCTGGCGAAGAAGGAAGTGAAGAAAAGCGGCAGAGCCTTGGAGTTCGGCAGCAGTGTTCCGCTCCGGGTTGCGAAGCCTATCCACTTCTTCAAGAGGCCGTTCTTCGGGGGGGACCGGTGCTGGTTTTGGAGGAAATGTGGATGTGACATGACCCAGGATGCCAATGGTGTTAATGTCAATTTCTACCTCCAGGGTCTCTTTCCTTATATGTTCCATGTCTCTATACTTTCTTTTTCCTCTTTTTAATGTAAGATGATGTATAAAATGAGAAATTTAATGAATTTTTTTTTTTGCTTTGAATCTCATGTCTTCTATATTTCTTTCTTCTACAAATTATGGTATTTATATTATACCGGAGTGAGTCCAACGCTCACCTTGACGACGCGATATGTAGTTGCCCCCAGCTTAGTACTTAGTCAAGACCAGCGAAGTGCCAAGTTTAAATACTTGGGTTCGAGGTCTTTATACCTTAGGGGAACGTTTACCGGGGTAGTCAATATTTCGGGGTATAAACGAGTTTTCTGAGCTCTTGGATCCTGCGGTTGCGTGTCTCTTAGTTTACTGGATAACTGTCCTTTGAACTGCCATGACGGCTATGTGGGCCATGTGGTGTGTTTGTGTTGAAGGGACGTGTGCAGTGCTTCGCGCGCCATAATGAGTATCTTTTCGAATCTGAGGTGCTCGGACGGAATTGCCCCTTAACCATAGCCCCTATAAGTAAGGTGTCAGCCTTTTTGTTTTGTTTCGTTTCATTTTCATCTGAAACTAGTGGCTTGAGGTGATTTCCGATGGGCATTGCGATGGTGCGAAGCGGTTCTAGAATTTTTTGGACTTCCCAAAACTGATTTCTTCCTATTCTTTAAGGTATTTCCCTTACCCTTGCTCTGTTTCTGTTTGTTTTTGTTACTTTGAGAGATTGTATACACTCTTGGTGGGCCACATTTCTTTTTCTACGAACAAAAAAAGGGGGGAAATATTGTTTCCCTCTCCTGCCAATGGCTTTTGCCTTTCATGGAGCACCTCCTCCATCGCACCGTGTGCGGCGGAGGCGTCCTTCTGAGGCTTTTTGCCTCGATGGGTGCAGAGGGTAGTACGTGGGTGAGATTTAGTTTCCTCTATTCGTCCACTGCTGTATTTGGATCTTCGAACTTGAATTGGTTTTGACCCTGAGAGTCTGTGTGTTTTCTAGGAATTCGAATGGCTAGGAGAAGGGTGCTAAGAATTGAAGAGCCCGCCCTGGATCTTAAATCTCGTGAGCCGGAGGGTCAAGAAGCCGAGGAGGAGTTGATTCGTATTCGCCAGGGCCCGGGATTGCCTTACGCCTGGGTCGCGGATGATGCTTTCGATAGGATCTCCCGCTATGAGTCTGGGGCCGAGTTGGACAAATTAAAGGATTACTTGGAGCTTTTCGAGGGAGGAGCCCAGGATGATGAGTTCCTGATCCTGTCCCCGGGGAGAGAACGTGTGTGTTCGACCAGTGAAGCGGGGGAACACTTCATGTTTCTCTACGTGGACTTATTCACGAGGTTCAGGCTTCAGCTCCCTTTCAACGATTTCCACATTGCCGTCCTCCGGACTCTTCACGCTGCACCCAGTCAGATTCAGCCCAATGGTTGGGCAAACATCCTGGCTTTTGAAAGAATATGCCAGCTGTTGGGGTTGCGATGCTTCGACAGGGCATTTTTCTACTTCCACACCAGGTATTCTGTTCACGGTGCTCGCGCTTGTCAATAGTCTTGGCTGTCAATGCGACCTCTGCAAGGAAGGACGGTTTTTTTCCCCTACTTGGAAAGTTATAAAGACTTCAAAGAAAAGTTCTTTAAGTTGACGTCAGCTGGCGGGACTCGTCCATTCTGGTTGGGGAACGACATGGAGCTGACATTTAGCTTATACTGGAACCCGGCGGTGTGGAGCATCCCAACTCAATTGTTTGAGAGGGAGATCGGTCACCTGTGTGACGAAGAGGTTGAGTGCGTCAACTTCTTCGAAATATGGGTTACCGAGGTCGATAAAATATGGCCCAAGGATATATTAGATGCTGTAGATGATGTGGAACTTTGGGCTGTGCTAGGTAGTATAGGTCCTTATTCATGTTTATTTTTTTTCCTTTGCCATTTATATGGACCTAATTGCTTGTGTTTGCTTTTCAGAGAGCTTGGCCGAGATGTCTGAGAAAGGAAACGCTCTGGCTATTCTCGAAGCTCTGAGGGCCAGGAGTGAACCTGGGCCTTCAGATCCTGCCGTGGACGCTGTGCCAGCCTCATTATCTTGTCAGACCAAGGTACTTATTACGGAGAGGGAATCGATCCCAATAGAGGATTCCTCCCACGTGTGGGGCATAAGAGGAAAGCAGTTGGCGAGGGGCAGTCGAGTGACTAGAGTAAGAGGATCGTGGTTGAGGAAGGCGTCGACCCGAGTAGCGGGGGGCCAATCAACCTGTACCGCGAGAATTTGGATCCTCGTGCGTTCGTCGATCGCTACCTCCTAGATGAAGAAGTAGAGGCTAAGCTGGCCCCGCATAGCGGGAAGGATGCTCTCTGTTGCTTCCAGACTCTTGGGCTCCGTCTTGCCTTGGAGGCTCGGTACTTGGAGCATGTGATCGAGGACAATGAGCAGAAGGTTGCTGTCATGGAGCGGGGTGAAGACTAAGCTCTTAGGGAAAATGAGGAGGCTATTAAGGCCAAGAACGGTGTTGAGGCCTTGAACCGACAGCTGAAGGATGAAGTGGCCACCCTGAAGGATGCAGCGAAGGAAAAAGAGGCCAACTTGGCAGAGGTCAGAAGGTTTATGGTTGAGTTAAGAGCTGAGAACGAAGGTCTTCGCGTCGAGAACGAACGTCTCGGTTGTTAGGTTACCTCCTTGAAGGGCGATGTTGGGACGCTTATTACTGTCTGTACCAATATTAAGGAATAGCAGTTCCGGAATGCTATTAAACAAGTTTAGCTCTTTAATCCCGAGGTTGATTTGGTTCTGAGTTCCTTGGACTCTGGGAAGGTCGTCCAGGATGGCCAACTCGTTGTTCCTCGTCTTGTTGCTGCTGATCCAAGTGTTGGAGACTCTTCTGCTGAGGTTCGTGGTCCAGACCCTCCTGCAGAGTGATTTAGATGTTTATTCTTGCCCCCTGCATGGGGTTTTATTTTTGTATGGATAAGTGTCGCTCCTATTTTTTCGGAGTTTGCAATCGAATTGCCTTTTGTTGTATTTCTTTGCTTATTTCGGGGTCCAATGCCCTTTGCAAATTTTGACGAGACCATGGTCTTGATGAGACCGTGATCTAGGTCCAACGCCCATTTCTGCTGAGCGCCTTATGGCTCCCTTTAGGACTTCGCGTGATAAAATATTTTATAAACCTTGGCTTAGGACCCGATGTCCAAAGTAGTTTGGCATTTGGGATCCGTGCCTAAGGTAAAAAACCTTGTCCGGGGTCCATTACCTTCTGTTTAGGTATTTTGGATGCCGCGTGACTTTGGTTTGGGGACTGGTCTATGCCGGGGTCTTTCGTGCTCATAGTTTGGTGCGAGAATTTTTCCAAGTCGGGATTTTTCTACTGCACTACCTATCTAACACAAGACAATTTCCCGGGTGGTACCATGGGTCTTTCGTGCTTATGGTTTGGTGCGAGAATTTTCCCAAATCGAGATTTTTCTACTGCACGACCTATCTAGCACAAGACAACTCCTCGGTTGGTATGATGAGTCTTAGGTCTGCGTGGCTGGTCTTCGAAAACTCCGTATACCAAATTGGACTAACTTTGTGATGGATGTTTCATTAAATATCTAGAAGGATAATGTCCATACAATAATTTGTGCAAATCGGACATAAAGAAAACTAGGAGATTAGGCCTTAAAAGGCACTTAGCTGTAGTACTTTCTGAGTTTGTCTGCATTCCAAAAGTTCTTCACTGGCTTTTCCGTCAATGTTTCTAGGGTGTAAGCTCCTTTTCCAGTACTAATTACGATACGGCAGGGGCCTTCCCAGTTAGAGGTTAACTTCCCTTGGGAGGCATTCCTTCTGCCGATGTCAGCTCTTCAGAGTACAAGATCGCCTGGCTGGAATCTTCTGGGAACGACCTTCAGGTTGTACCGGGCTACCGTTCTTTGTTTGGTTGCAGCATCGCGTATGTGCGCGATGCACCTTCTTTACTCCAACAAGTCCAAGTCTTCCCTGATTAACCCGGGATTGTTATCTGGTGAGAAGTTCTGGAGACGCCAGCTTGGTTCCCCTATCTCCACCGGGATCATTGCTTCGCACCCATAGATTAATTTGAATAGGGTTTCACCAGTTATGGAGTGAGGAGTGCTTAGGTAGGCCCAAAGGACGTGGTCCAACTGCTCGGCCTAATTTCCCTTGGCGTCGTCCAGTCTTTTCTTTAACCCCCTGACAATAACAAGGTTGGCCGCTTTAGCTTGCCCGTTTGTTTGGGGGTTTTCCACGGCATTGCAGTGGTGTTTTATCTTCAACTCGTCAAGTAGTTCTTCGAACCCTTTGTGCTTGAACTACGTTCTGTTATCTGTTACGATAGACCCTAGGACTCCGAATCTGGAAATAATGTGGCACCAGGTGAACCTTTGAATCTGGGTCGAGGTGATGGTGACCAAGGGCTCTACTTCTATCCACTTAGTAAAGTAGTCTACGGCTACGACCAAAAACTTCAACTGCCTGAGCGCTTGAGGGAAATGACCCAAGATATCCATGTCCCATTGGTAGAAAGGTCAGGGTATGAATGTCGTGGATAGTTCCTCTGGCGAAGCGTGATAGTGGTCGGAATGCCATTGGTATTTATCGCACACTTGGACTTACGCGTGGGAGTCTGCCTCCATCGTGGGCTAGTAGTAGCCTGTCCTGAGTGTCTTTAACGCTAGAGCCTTGCCTCCGAGGTGGTGTCCACAACTTCTTTCATGGACTTCGGCCAGGACGTATTGGGCCTCTTTTGGCGTGAGGCATTTGAGGAGGGGTGAAGAAAATTCGTGCCGATATAATTGCTCATAGAAGATGGTGTATCTGACTGCGACTTTTTTCAATTTGGCCGCTTCCTTGGAATCCTCGGGGAGGCTACCGGACTGTAAGTATTCCAATAGTGGCGTGATCTAGGTACGCTCTTGCTCGTCAACCTGGAAGACGGCTACGTCGGAGACTACGGGGTGTGAGAGGGTTTCCTGGATCACTGATCGGTTGTTACCCGGACTCTTGGTGCTCGCCAACTTGGATAAGAGATCGGCCCTGGAGTTTTGTTCCCGGGGTATGTGCTCCACTTTAACTAGCTGGAAGTTTGTGAGGAGTTCTTGCACTCTTGCTAAGTATTTCTGCAGGAGGGGCTCTTTGGCTTGATACTCTCCTCGGATCTGAGAGGTCACGAGCTGGGAGTCACTACAAAGTTTGATCTTTGTGGCCCCTAAGTCTCTGGCCATTGCCAGTCCCGCGATGCATGCCTCATATTCTGCCTGGTTATTCGAGGTGAGGAATTCGAACCTTAGTGAATTCTCAATGGTCACCCCCTCTGAGTTTTCCAAGATTATCCTGGCACCGCATCCTTTTGGGTTTGAGGACCCATCCACGAATACGGTCCAGGATATTTTCTCGGTGCAGCCGGAGTCTGAAGTGAGTTCGACCAGGAAATCTGAGAGCGCTTGTGCCTTGATTGCTACTCTGGGCTAGTAAGTTATCCCGAACTCGGAAAGCTCAATAGACTAGGCGATCATCCTCCCCGCTAAGTCTGGTTTGTGCAGTATCTTTCTGATGGGTTGATCAGTTCTTACGACCATGGGATAGCATTGGAAGTACTTCCTCAGTCTCCTGACCGTGATGATGAGTGTAAAGGCAACTTTCTCTATCTTTTGATATCTGAGTTCCGGGTCTTGTAGTACTTTGCTCACGAAATAGACCGACTTCTAGCCTTTCAGTGTTTTCCTGATGAGTACCAAACTCACAGCCTCTTCGTGGACCGAGAGGTACACATAAAGGGTTTCCACTGACTCTGGCCTTGTGAGGATAGGAGGGGATGCCAGGAGGCTCTTAAGGGATGCGAAAACGTCTTCACAGTCTTGTGTCCACTTGAATCCGGTCCCCTTTTTCAATAGCTTGAAAAGAGGGAGAGATTTATGAGCAACTTTGGCCAAGAATCTAGTGAGAGTCGCGATTCGTCCATTTAACTATTGCACCTCTTTCACGCTCCGGGGGCTATGCATATCGAGCACTGCTTTGTATTTGTCGGGGTTTATCTTTATGCCGCGGTGGGTCAGCATGAACCCTAGGAATTTCCTAGCTTGGACCCCGAATGCGCACTTTCCTGGATTGAGCCTCATGTCGTGCCTTCTCAGCTGCGCAAACACTTCTTCGAGGTCTGAGGTATGTGATCCAGACGATGGGGTCTTGACTATCATATCATCGATGTAGACCTCTAGCATTCTCCCTATCTGTTCTTCGAAGACTCTGTTCATCATCCTCTGGTAGGTGGCCTCGGCGTTTTTCAACCCGAACAGCATTACCTTGTAGCAGTAGCTTGCCTTTTTGGTGATGAAGGCCAATTTATCTTGGTCTCCGGGGTACATCAGAATCTGATTGTACCTCGAGTAAGCGTCTATGAAGGACAGTATTTGGAAGCTGGATGAGCTATCAACAAAGTTGTCAACGTTTGGGAGGGGATATGAATCTTTAGGACACGCCTTGTTCAGGTCAGCGTAGTCCATGCACATCCTCTATTTCCCGTTTGACTTTTTAACCAGGACGACGTTCGAGAGCCAAGTGGTGTACGAGATTTCTCTTATGAAGCTGGCGTTTAGTAACTCATTGACTTGCTCCTCGATGGCTTGTTGCCTCTCGGGGCCAACTTTTCTCTTCTTCTAGGAAACCGGCTTTGCATCCCTTTTAATAGATAAACGATGGCAGATGAAAGTAGGGTCAATCTCAGGCATGTCGGCGAAAGTCCAGGCGAAAAGATCCTTGTTTTTCTGTTGAAGCTCTATCAGCTGGATCTTTTCCTGTTCCTCGAGATTTGCTCCTATCATGGTGACTTGGTCGGGTTTGTCACCCAGCTGGAGTGGGATCAATTCTCCTTCAGGCTGGGGTCTCGTACCTCGGATCTCTTCACGGATATCTAACTCGGTCATCAGGATGTTGACTTGATCACGGGCGGGGTTGGATGTTCGTGCCTTTATTTTTCTGGAGGCCCTACTGATCTTCAAGCTCTCATTATAGCATTTGCGGGCTGCAATTTAGTCGCCCTTGACCGAGACCACTTCATTGTTCCTATTGAGGAACTTCATGGCCTAGTGGGCGGTAGAGACTACAGCGGCAATACCATTTAGCGTAGGGCGGCCTAGGATGATGTTGTAAGCCGAGGGACAATCCACGACCAAAAATCTCACTTTCACCGTTTTGTAAGTGTCGTCGTTACCTAAGGTCAGGAAAGTTTCAAAGTATCTACCCGGGGTAACTTTTTCTTCAGAGAAACCAGTTAGCTCGCCTTCATAAGGTGTAAGCGCGGACAGAGGGAACTCTAGTCTCTTGTAGGCATCCATGAACATTATGTCCGCCGAACTCCCCTGATCTACAAAGATGCTATGGACTTCAGCGTTAGAGATTATTCAGGATATGACTAGGGGGTCGTCATGATCTCGGATAATGTCATCGTAGTCCTTATCGGAGAAGGAGATGGATGGCGCGTCCTTGTTCTCCACGTGGGGTTTCCGCGAAGAAGAGCCGGATCCGCTCAGGACCGCTGTCCAGAGTGCCTTCTTCCGGGAGTGATTAGACTGACCGCCTCCTGTGAATCCCCCTGAGATGGTACTAATGAGTCTGTCCTTCCTGTTACCCCCACCTTGAGTATCCCATTCCTGGTCCTGCCTATTTTCAACATTGCGGTGCGGAGGGATCCGGGATCTTCTGGCAGGACTCCGGCTTCTCCTTGGGCATTGGTTTGGGCTCTGCCTGGGGCTACAGCTTCACCTCCGGTCCTGGCGCCTACCGCAGTCTTCTCCTCCTCGGAGATTGCTGATGTATTTTTGCAGACGTCCCTCTTTGATTAGGGACTCGATGACATCCCGGAGTTGGTAGCAATCCTCCGTCTCATGGCCATAGCTCTTGTGTAACTTGCAATGTTTCGAAAGGTCCCTCTAGAATTGTTTCTTTATGGGTGGGGGCCTCTTAATATCATAGAACTCGGTTTGAAGGACCTCCTTCAAGATTGTCTCTTGAGGGGTGTTTAAAGGAGTATACTCGGAATACTTGGGCCGATACTATTCGTTCTTGGAGGATTCACAGGGTTGGTTGTTGTTATGGTTCTTTTTCTGGTGAACCGACTCGCCTTTCTCTAGATTTTCTTTTGCCCTGATAACTTCCTCCAGCTCGATGTACTTGTCCGCCCGTAAGTGAAACTCATCCAAGCTTGTCGGCTTCTTTTTTGCCAGAGACATGAAGAAGCCCGAGTCAGTTCGGAGTCCGTTTCTGCCGTAATGCAAGGCTATCCTGTCATCCAGGTTTTCAATGCCTACGCAAGCCTGATTGAACCTTTTAACGTACTCGCGCAGGGATTCAGAACTTCCCTAGCGGATCCAGGAAAGGGAGTCGATCGACTTTGGTCGTTCCTTTGCTGTGGTGTAGTGTTGTAGGAAACGTTGCGTCAAGTCTTCCCATCCGGTAATCTTTGTGCTAAGGTGACGAACCAACGGAGGGCGTCCTTCTTTAGGAAGAGGGGGAAAGCCCGACATAACAGTTTCGGAGTGTACCTGTAGAGTTGCATGGACTGGGTGTAAGCGTCCAGATGCTCCTGGGGGTCTGTGGTTCCGTCATAGGCCTCCAAATTGCTAGGAGGCTTGAAGTTCCTCGGAACCTTGTATGCCATGAGAGCATAAGAGAATTGTTGTTGATGGCCGGGGGTCAGGTTATGGTTTCTATAAGCCCCGGCGCCGGCATGCTAGATGGTGCACTCGTTACAAGCCACATCTCGTTCTCCATTGTCGTTGTCCATCCTCACTGATCTTTCAAGGTTCTCTAACCGACGGCGTTGTTCTTCCAGCTGACGTCGCTGGCCTTCGATGAGCGTTGTTTGTTGACTCAACAATTCTCGAAGGCCATTCTTTGTTGTTTCAAACTCGACATTGTCTTCGTAGTGAGACGCATGGTCCATGTTGTCGTGAGAGATTCCCAAGCGAGCATGCACAGGGATCCTAGCCTCACAATTTGTATTGTTTGCTCCACCATAAGGAAAGACAAGTCTGTTACGAATTGAAACCCTTTGAGATGAGGCAGGGCTTTCAGCATAGGCTGAAGTCTTATGTCCATCGTTGAGAGTTTCCATCATAACGGACCTGTTTTTGGTAGCGGAGGTTTCTGGTGGTGTGACGGAAGGAGGGTCGCGTTGTGCTATTGGGCTCTGTATTTAGCCAGGGGCAGCATGCACAGTGCTTCCCTTCCTCTGGTTGTGTCTTGTGCTCACCATAGTTAATATAGGAATAGAAGTTTATCAACTTCCCACAGACGGCGCCAATGTTCTGAAATAGATTCAGAGGGTACCCAATATAGGTACGAATGCGATGGTTTCCTCGTTGCGCAGCTGCAGCCAAGCGTATGAAGTCCAGGGGGTGGGCACCTGCAATGGGACTCCAACGCTTAAGTCAAGCAACGCACAAGAAGTGTTTAGCAATGGAATAGGATATATTCGCAGACCTGTTATTAAGTTAACTTAGCCTGGTATATATGGAGAGCGTGACTGGTATCCTCATGCAGTCCACGTAGGACGAAGGTACATTAGGATCGTGCCTTGGCAGAGGTTTCTGCCCGTGATCGTTGAGGTCCATCTCTGACCTTGTCGGGACTGTCCTACGATCATTGAGGTCCGTCTCTGACTTGTCAGAGCCGTTTCCTTGGTGGCCAATCCTTGTCTTAGGGGGATCCTCATAGGTCTGGCTATCGTTAGAGTCCGATGCCCTAGACCGAGGTTATAAGGCCTTGGCCGGGGTATTGATGGTGGAGTCCGATGGTTTATGTGTCGGGTCGATCCTTCCGGATGGGACCTTGGACCATGGTCCAGAACAAGAACTTTTATTTTGTCAAGGCAAAGTTTAAATTTTCACAAATTATATGTTTTGTTTTTAGTTTTTATAAAAGAGGTAAAACAAATATATTATAAGATTATTAAATTTTGCATAATTAATCTAAGGTAACCATTTTAGGACGGATGTATTAGGGGTGCTGTGGGATTAAGTCTCCACCCTTCCCTATGCATAACCGACTCTCGAATCCAATCTGGTTCCAAAGACCATTTTTTGAAAAGGATTTTCTAATTTTTCCTAATTTAAATAAAATTGGTGGCGATTCCCTAACAATTTATTTTGTTTCGCTGCTCCCACCGCGATTACGGTTGCGACAATTCCCATATAATGTATCTCATGAACAACTAACGACAAAACATGTGATTACGGAAGATCTATCAATCAAGCACTAAAAATAATATTCAAGTGTATGATAAAATTTTTCTAATTAATAATAAATTATCAAATCATGAAATATATCCCTAATAAGAAATTACAATTGATATCCAACAATTACCATCAATACTCAAATAACACAAATAATTATAAAATATGAAAAAAAATATGACTAAATTCATCTAAAAATTCATTCATATAATCTAATAGAAAAATAAAATCAATCAATATTAAATTCTAAAATTGAGTAAAACAATTCACCATAGTAATGTCAAAATAATCAATATTTCATCATTTTCTTAATATAAAAAATTTAACAAGACATAAAAAAAATTAAAACACAATAAAATCACCTCACTAAAATTCTTTACAGATACTACTGTCTGTCCAATCTGTTTTTCCTTTGTGCTGTGCGTTCCTTTTGACTCTGACTAGTGACTTCTACTCCGCACTCTTTCCTTTTTCTTCTCTTGTTGACATATTTCATTGGCTTAAGTAAAAGAATCAAAACCATGGGCTTCAGCATGGGTCAACAACTTAATAACCCAATTTATAGGCAACTTCATAGTGGGGCCCAATTAGCTATTCAATTGGTTATGGCGCAACCTTCAATTTTTTTATCTTTTCATTCAAACCTAAAGTCCTCGCACATGTGATCTTCATAATTTAGTTGAACACTAGCTTTCAAGAGATTTCAATAAAAATATTACAAATGTCCTACAATTATCATAATAATTAAATTAATAATTTCTTTAAATAAATAAGTTAATAATATTATAAAGTCACTAAAATCACATATAATAAAATATAATAATATTTATTTTTTATAAAAAAAATATATAAAAATTAGACTATTATCAAGTGTCAATGATCTCATGCAATTAAAAATTAACGTGAGAAAAAGTAAATAATGTCAATTAAATATGAATTTATAAATTAAGGCCAATTGAAATAAAGCCTAAGATTAGCAAGAAAGCAAACATCGCTAAATTCCCAAGAGTAGAGCACTATATAAGATTATATTGAAGCAAACACAGTAATCTATTGAAGTGACAAATATTGTAGTGTCAATGTAACTCCTATATCATCAATAAAATCATACAAGAAAAATAAACTTTTAAGTAATTAGTGTTAATAGAGCTTGCATAGCAATTAATGCTTAAATTATAAAATGTCCCTGCTAAATCCTTAAAGCTCTTCACTAGATCCAAGTAAATTATTAGCCGCATTTAAATTTCAAAACCTTTCATTAAGTGGGAATAAATGTTGTTTTATATGAGTTAGAAATAACGACAAATAAGTGATAAAAGATGACAATAAATTGGATGTTATGCAATTAAATTGATGAAGAAATAGTAACAATTAATGCCAAACAAATAGTAAATGACAATTTACGTTATGAGTTGATGGCATATTCTCAACAATAAAGTAATACCAATAATATTGGTGGCCATTAATTGTATTAATATAAATGAGAATGAATGTAAACTAAATGGTTGTTAACCACAAGACATTTATTTTTAACCTACCGTGCCAATAAATTAGCATCAAAGACAAACAATATATGTGATTAAATGGTAATTGAAATAGACAGATTAATGGCTCGGTTGACTTCCCTTAGATGCCATGTGTGAATTAGCATAGTGATATGTGTCACGTGCAGGCCTTGTGGACTTGTTTCATAGATTATCTTAAGAAATTACAGAAAACTTGAGGTCATGCTCTATACAAGATTTTTTAAAATCATGCCAAATTTGTGTCAGGATCCTCGCACATGTCATGGACATGTTGTTGTAGTCGGGCAATGGCAGCAAGCAACTACAAGGCTTGTTTTTTTGCTAAGAATGTTATGAAAACAAGAGGAACCAAGTAGAGAGAGTTAGCATCTAACAGAATAAATTACGTCAATAAGAAAAACTTCATTCATATCAATAGGGAGGGTTAACAATTAGAGAAATTTAATTACAGCCCTACAAGAAATTAATTCTAATTAAAAGGAGATGTCATATCAAATAATAAATATTTTTATCAAGCCTTTAAAAGGAATCCTGATGAATGCCTTTGTGGATTCCTATTTTGTGTGTCAGTGGAGTAGTCCCTCATCTTCACATGGTGATGTGATAACAATGTATTTTATTCATTTTATAATCTTCTTACTAGACTTTTTAAGGTTTAATTTGGCTTAATTAAGTTGATTTTATCACATTTTATGAAATTAAGCTTATTTGGATCATTGAAAAAATTATTACTTAAATTATCATTAATTTGGGTGATTGCATTCTTAAGTAAAGTGACAACAATTTGAGTTGTAACTATCTGATTAATGTGATTCTGATCTTGTTGGAAAGTTAAGATAATTCTCTAATAATTATTCACTTGATAGCAAGAGTCACATTGATAACAATATATTTCATTTATTGTATAACCTTCTCACTGGGCTTTTTTAGTAATCTGGCTATAATTTGAGTTACAAATATCCGATGGATGTGATTTTAGTCTTATTTTTAAGTTAAGATAAATTTATACAACTTTTATGAAGGCCTCAAGACGAGGGACACACGTCTGGATAACTCAAATTGGAGTTGAAGTAAAATCTAGAGTTTTGAACCTGACAGCTTGACCTCTATGCACTTATTAGGCTATATCTCGGGTTATAGGAGTTCAACAATTCTGAAATTTTGACAGTAGAAGGTTAAGACCAATATCTACAACTTTCATAAAGAATACAAAAGCTAGTTTAGATTCCTTGAAGGTGATATTGGGCTTGGAAGTCAGAATAGAGGTGCTAGAGTTGGGCCTGACCCATGAGCAGTAATTGGGCCATATCTCGAGCCGTGGTTGTTGGATTTGGATGAAATAGGTGTCTATGGAAAGATGAGATAATTTCCTAGAACTTTCATGAAGACCACTTGATGGAATTCTGACGCATGCCATGAGCTAAGAGCAGAGACATTTCGGAGCCAAGAAAGTCTATAATTTCAGCTCATTTATCATCTATTTTGATTTTACTTCTTATCATCAAACAGCTCCATTGTCTTCCCGCACTCCTTGAACTCTATCAAAAGGAGGCAAATGCTGATCATTTAGAGGGGTTAGTTTAGCTTAGAGTTTACTTTCATGTTTGTATATTAATTATTTCCTTTGTATAGTTTTCTATTGTTCTTAATTGAAGTTATGCTCATCATCATCTTCTTCTTTCTTTCTTTCTTTTTGTCTATGAGTAACTAAATCTTCATCTTGCTTGAGTGAAAGAGTGAAGCTCTTGGTAATATGTTGAGGTTAGATTAATTTCCTTCTTGTGCTTGAATGATATATTTTTATGTGATCTTTATATGTGTTATATGTTGTTTCTGATTAATTTAGAAACTCTTCTTGTATAATGAATATCTTGATTCATTGTAGACAAGACGTTGGCACAGTGGATGCTTGAGACCATTTATAAGTATTGGTAGATAATTATTGAAATCATAATATGATTATATGTATAATCTTAATTGAACTTTGAATGTTAAATCTTCCGATTGGAACATTCATTATGTATGATTTCAATTGAGTTATAAAAAAAATAATATTGTCTTTAATTTATTACCAAGAGTAGATCTCCTAACCCAAACAAATCTTTTTCATTTGTGAACAACTTATATCATTTTTAGTATTGTGACAAATCTTCTCCTTACCTCAAATAATTTTCTCTTCATCAATTTTCTGTGGATCGACCTCGGACTCCTGAGAATTTACTACTTGAAACAACTTGCACTTGCGTTTGAAACTTTTAATTACACCATTATGATGCTCATAAAAGGTAGGCAATCAATTGTGACATAAAGTGATCAGAGTTAAGGGCCGGGATTGTTTGTCGACTATCATTTGGCTCTTTAATCAATCTATGTTTACTCGATGCTAAACATCTCATTCCCTCACCTAATAAGAGAATTAACATATAGATCATGACATTAAGTTATGTGCAACATCAATTCGAGAGTGCATGCCAATTATAACTTGCAAATAGAAATTGAAATGGACTAGTTAGTATTTGGTTGACTTCCCTTGCTTCCTCATCATGGCATTTGGAGGAATCAGTCGTCGGGGTAGAAAATAAGTCAAAGCCATAGTGCGATGATGATTGCAGGTCACTACTTCTTTCGTTTGGACTTTTGAGATTTTTCAGCTTATGTTGGTTGAAGGTTTTGAATGAACCATTAAAGGTAATATGGGGTGGGAAAGTTTTACATAGCCCCACAGTGGGCATCAGATGTTCCATTCTCTACCCGAAGGGTGGTTGTTGTAACATCTTGATACTTTTATCCTAGTATAACTAACAAATACTTGGATAAACATTAAAAGTTATGCTACTTCTAACTTAATCATCAACTAATGCATAATATATACAAGATTATTATAGAGAGCCATAACTAAAAAGTCATACATATATACATCACAGCCTCAAAAGGGCAAAAAGTTATACATACAACACTAAACTTACTCAAAGTGAATATAAATCATTATACAAGCTTTAACTACTAAAAGCATTAAAAACTAAATTAGTATTTGATAAGCTTATATTTTATAGTCTTATACTGTATAAATTGTGGCGATTTGCTCATATTTATTGATGAATTCGATATGGACCCTTATCATTTACTTCATTTTTGCAGTTTAACAAAGATTTAACATATTTGGAGTGAAATCAGGCGAAGACATCATGTTTCCAAGGCAAAAAAGGACCATTTTAGTTTAGACAGGGTCCTGTGTCAACTCAAAAGCGATTTAGAAGTTAGACACGGCCCTGTCTAACTTGAAGAAAGCTTTTGACTTTGAGACACAACTGTGTCTCTTGATCACACAACTGTGTTTCCCCCAACGTTGAAGTGCAGCTAAAGGACATGACCCTGTCTTAATGGATTGAAGCTTCTGACTTGGAGACACGACCGTGTCTCCTAGTCACACGGCCGTGTCTCACTTACGGTGTGAGTTACGCAATTCCTAGTTACACAGCCGTGTCGAAGGGAGATACGACTATGTGTCCTCTGCTGACGTAAAAAAAAGGTTTTTTTTACCCCAATTCATTATAAATAGAAGCAACCCCTCAAACCCAAGGTAGACCTTTTCGACGACAGACTTTGAGAGGCAATTTAGAATGGAGAATTGCTATGAATTCTTAGAGGACAACTACAAAGAGAGGACAACAATCTTGAAGGCTTGAAGATCATAATCACCGTAAAAGGGGTTTTGATTTCTCTTTCCTTATAATTTTCTCCTTTCTTTGAGTTTCTTTCCATGTATTTGTATCTTGATATGGGTATGCTTGTATTGAACATGGGTAGCTAAACCCATAGCTAGGGCTATGGGAGATCTTGTTTTCCTTATTATTTAGATTTGATTTCTAATTTGATTATAGTAATTTCTTTTTGGGTTTATCATATTACTTGTATTCTTATCAGAACTTGATCACTTTTGGCATGTGTTAATTCATTGTTTGACCGGTGACCATCCGCATTCAATGAGTGAATCTATATGATAAGCCTAGGATTAGACTAGTGAATGACCAAACATCAATTTATCCTACCAATGGAATTGACGGTATGTTAGTTCATCTCTTGAATTGAAACTTAATGCATTCTTGATTAATTCAACTAAATGACCAAATAGGTGAATTAAATTAGGAATAGAATATTGTTTCATCAATGACCATTGGGATTCAATAGCAAATAAGAGAATATTGGCAAAAGAATTACCTTAATCATAATTGAAAAAAAATCTGAATAACTGGATTCAAGTTAACCTTGCGTCTTAGTTTTCCTCTTATCGATTTATTGATTGTACCAATAGAACTCGATCAAAATTATAAGAAGTTATTACCTAAACTTGTAGTATAGTGAACAACAGGATCGTCTCCTCAAGGATCGTAGATGCAATTTGATCAAATCAAGTGAAAGTTAGGAAAATGGGGGTTTTGATGGTTCAAGGATCGTAGTTGACAAGATTTAAAGAGAAATAACAATTAGAAGAAATCAATTCTTGAAATCTATCCGAGATTGGGTGGATTCAATCATAGACCTTTCAACAAACACTTGAAATACATTTGAATGGTTAACTTGGATCTAACCGAGATCTCTCGCATCGATCCGAGATTCATACTAACAAATCGTCGTAATTCAATTGACAAGTGATAAACACAAATCTGCAATCGCACCATTCATGTAAATATATGTCAATTTAAGCACCGAATTCAATTAACCTAGGCACAAATCAGTAACTTAACCTCTTCAATTACGTGATTAGTTTAGATCAATCAGTTCTAAATTTCATCACAATACTTAATCTTAAACCAAGATCAAATCGATCAAACATAAAATATAATCACCATTCATGCATTCAAGATCAAGAGAACAGAAGAAGAAGAGAAGAAGAATTCAAATATAAATCAAATACATTACATAACCAAGGTCTCAAGAATCCAAGCCACAATCTCTTCAAGAGTCCCGAATTGACTAGAAGTGACTTAGCTCTCCATTACAACGAAGGAAAAATATACAAGAACTATGAAAAGCTATTTCTAACACCAAGTGTATGTTGTGTTTAGAGCTCTCCACATGCTTCCTTTTATAGAGGATTCAGAGTAGTAGTAGATGGGTAGATGAGATTAGTAGGTGGAATTAGTAGGTGAGCTTGGTAGGTGAACTTGGTAGGTGAGCTTGGTAGGTGAACTTGGTAGGTGAGCTTCCTTGTCTCCGAAAGTATTCATTGCTGAACTCATTGATTTCGTCATTTTTGAGCCAAATGGTCTTCATGAAAGTTCTAGGAAATTGTCTAAGCTTTCCAATGGCTCTGGAAGCACCCAAAAATTCGTCCTACAGCCCAAGATATGACCCAATTACTACAGACTGCTCAGGACCAGTTTCAGCACCTCTGTTTTGACTTTCAGACCCAATATCTCCATCAAGGAGCCCGAATCAAGTTTTGTGTTTGTCATGAAAGTTGTACATATGGGTCTTAACTTTCAGATCACCAATTTTCAGCCCATTCTATAAACCCAAACTCGAACTATGTTCTGGTTACTACACACTGTTCGGGTTCCAGTCACAAATCCCGTATTCTGATTTCCATGCCCAATTAGCTCCACTAAATGTCTGAATTTGACTTTGAGCTCTTCATCAAAGTTGTAGAGCTCTCTTTTATCTTTCCTACAAGGTAAAATTCATAATTATCAGACATTTAGAACTCAAGATATGGCCAAAATACAGAAATAGTGTAAGACTCGAATAATGTTGAAA
Source organism: Ormosia emarginata (assembly GCA_029884605.1). Taxonomy (NCBI): domain Eukaryota; kingdom Viridiplantae; phylum Streptophyta; class Magnoliopsida; order Fabales; family Fabaceae; genus Ormosia; species Ormosia emarginata. The sequence continues at coordinate 14,299,305 of JAQQTP010000058.1, forward strand.
AATCAATTAAGTCCGATTCGAGTTCAAACTTACAAAACATAATCAAATTCATCAATTAAGTACATGAAGAGTGTAAATGACTAATAATGAGGGTTTCTTAATGAATAAAATATGTGATTATCAAATTCTCCCACACTTAGCTTTTTTGCACTCTGGGCAAAACATATAAAACTAAAGTTAGAAGACAAAGACAAACGACACAAACTTAAAAGTTAAAAACTCTAAAGGACTCAATGAAGCAAGAAGAGCAACAAGAAATTCAAGGGATCAAAGCATAAATGAGGTAACATTTCTTCACATCTCAAACCAAAATGCAAGGAAACTTAGTTGAAAAGAATGAATTAAGAATGATGGATCTTCACAATATTCCCTCTCAATCTCTCAAGTGTTTAAAAGGTAGGTATTTCACTCAATTCAACCCGAAATTGAAAATTGCACTACCATAAGCTTGCTTATCTTCTACTTCTCCACTACTCAAAACACATGCACACATAATTCATGAGGACTTTATTCAAGGTTGTAGTGAGGTCAAGGTAACGACAAGAGGATAAAATGGATATGAGAAGATAAATACCAAAGAGAATAAAAGCAAATGAGAAGTTGAGTTCAAATAACGAGCATAAAAGTTCATCTCAACTCTAATGTATATCCCTTTACATATTCATTTCCCCATCCTTTTCTCTCTTTTTTTTTATATATATATGAACATAACTATATACATACATTTTTCTTTCTTTTTTTCTTTTTTTTTTTAGGCACTTTTTTTTTCAACAACCATTTTGTACACACACCCCCACACTTGTTCAAAAACTCATCCATTAACCAGGCTAATGTTCTTTTATTCCCAAAGGTACAAGTAAGAACACGATTTTTCATTTAAGGCACATAATGAGCTAGAAACAAGGAATGGTCAAATAAGCTCAAAGGGGTTAAGCAAAGGTTAAGCAAAGGAAAATATACAAGGTTGGCAAGAATCGAGAATTTTCGAGAGGTCAAAAGAGTGCTTGATATTATATTGAAAACAAGGTTGGCTATTTGGTTAAACTAGCTAAGAAAGAGGGCCTCAATCATGTTCATGCATGCAAGTGAAATGTAGCCTCAAAAAGAATCAAAGCAAGTTCTAGAGTGGTCATTAACATGAGTGAAAATCACACAAGAAAGAAGAGAATGGCATAAATGTTGAATCCATCCATTAGGCTCAAAATCTCACAAGGTATGCATCCATCAAACTCAATTCATCAGTTCAATCATCCATCACCAAGCATATCAGATCAAGAAGGGAGAAAAGTTATTCAATCATGCAATGAACCTCTTTTTTTTTTAAATTTTTTTTTTAACAAACGAAGAGAAACAGAAACATGCTAAAATCTCTCCCCCACACTTAATATAACATTGTCCTCAATGTGAAAGAAAGAGATAGAAAAGAGCAACACAACCTGATAAGAAGTGAATCAACGCCTAGCAGAAAAAAAGCACACTGTCAGTGCCGCATCAGACCTCTGCCACCAATTAAGATGCGTCTCAAGAGTAAAATTACTCCTTACTCTGCCATTTAAATTGAAGTATGTTTTTATCTTCTCAGATTGCGAAAACCATCCCCATAGATCTTGAAAATAAATCTAGTTGGGTTGCCTCCCAATAAGCGCTTGTTTAACGTCATTAGCTTGACGTTGGGACACTTCTTAGTGATCTTTATAATGTGGATGATAAAAGCCCATCACTTTCACTTCCACATTTTTCGGTTTGAGATGGTGTCCATTAGTCTTATTAAGTGAGGTTGGTGAAATGACTCCACCAGGATCCCATTGGTTGAAACGTGATGACCAGGTTATGGTTGACACAACATGATAGCTTCCACTACGGTCCCATTGGTTGAAGTGTAACGACCAAGTGAAGCTTGAAGCATGAGGGTTCACATTGGAGTCCCATTGGTCTTCCTTGACTTCACCAATGGCATGCAATACGTGTAATTTTGCAATCCTGTTTTCATTGATAATGCTGGACCATGGCCTAAAAACAAAATCCACTTCAGTAGTTACTAGCATCTCATTGACTTTCCTCTTTCTTTGAAAATTCCTCAATGACCTTCAACTCCACCTCCCTATATGTTTCATTCTCGCAACTAAATTGTTGATAGACCTTTCTATATCATTAGATCCTCGCATAAACAGAATCATTAGTTTTCAAATATGCAGAAATTTTTCATAGACACACAACACATTTTATATCACCATCATGATCAACACATGAGTTGCAATTGATAGAATCATCAAAACCAATTAAATCAGGAAATTCAAAGACACAACTCATCATGAGTTTCCTCAACTAAGTCTGCATGTAAATCAATATGACAATTAGAATGGGGAGTTGGGAATTGTTTGGGGAAAAAGTTGGCACGATTTCTGGACATCTCGGTTCATTAACAAGTGGTTGTCAAGTATGGGTCAATTTGGGTTGTTAAATCTGAATAGTGGCGGTGAAATTCTCGCTTTGGAACTCAATTTGGGTTTTCATCAAGTCCTCCCATGAAGGCTCAAGTTTTGTGGTTGATGGATTTGTTATTTCTTTGGAATGGTCTTGCTCATATTGAAATGATTGTTGTTGTAGTGATCGTATTGCCATATCCCAGATCAGGATAGTATTTGACTAGGGTTGTATGTGTTGAAGAATAGGTCATAACTCGTTGTTGTTACTTTGAATTGTGGTTCATCGAGAAAATAACCATTTCCTCAAGAACAAATTGATCTGGAAAACAGTAACTACCATCTTGAAGTGTAGGGCATGCATATGTGGGGTGAGATGAACAAAAACAAATGTTACACATAAGTGTAGCTTCCTGCACAGGTGATTGTTGTCTCACTACTATATGTCTTACCAAAGAAGTCAACTCCTCAAGTTTTGACTCCATTATGCATGATCCATTGTATCCTTAAAAATGTTAGAAAAGTTAATAAAAAGCACAAGTTAGTAAAAACACTTAAAATGAAAAGATTACACTTACTAATCTAAGGCCATACTTTGCAAAAATTCGACGAGCGCCTAACTCGGTCAAAATTATAACCGAAGTTATTACCTAAACTTGTAGTATAGTGAACAACACCGGATCGTCTCCTCAAGGATCGTAGATGCAATTTGATCAAATCAAGTGAAAGTTAGGAAAAGGGGGTTTTGATGGTTCAAGGATTAAGTTGACAAGATTTAAAGAGAAATAACAATTAGAAGAAGAAGTAACAATATGAAATCTATCCGAGATTGGGTGGATTCAATCATAGACCTTTCAACAAACACTTGAAATACATTTGAATGGTTAACTTGGATCTAACCGAGATCTCTCGCATGATCCGTAATTCATACTAGACAATCGTCGTTTAATTCAATTGACATTTGATAAACATAAACCGCTTAATCGCACCATTCATGTAAATATATGTCAATTTAAGCACCGAATTCAATTAACCTAGGCACAAATCAGTAACTTAACCTCTTCAATTACGTGATTAGTTTAGATCAATCAGTTCTAAATTTCATCACAATACTTAATCTTAAACCAAGATCAAATCAGATCAAACATAAACAGAATCACCATTCATGCATTCAAGATCAAGAGAACAGAAGAAGAAGAGAAGAAGAATTCAAATATAAATCAAATACATTACATAACCAAGGTCTCAAGAATCCAAGCCACAATCTCTTCAAGAGTCCCGAATTGACTAGAAGTGACTTAGCTCTCCATTACAACGAAGGAAAAATATACAAGAACTATGAAAAGCTATTTCTAACACCAAGTGTATGTTGTGTTTAGAGCTCTCCACATGCTTCCTTTTATAGAGGATTCAGAGTAGTAGTAGATGGGTAGATGAGATTAGTAGGTGGAATTAGTAGGTGAGCTTGGTAGGTGAACTTGGTAGGTGAGCTTGGTAGGTGAACTTGGTAGGTGAGCTTCCTTGTCTCCGAAAGTATTCATTGCTGAACTCATTGATTTCGTCATTTTTGAGCCAAATGGTCTTCATGAAAGTTCTAGGAAATTGTCTAAGCTTTCCAATGGCTCTGGAAGCACCTAAAAATTCGTCCTACAGCCCAAGATATGACCCATTACTACAGACTGCTCAGGACCAGGTTTCAGCACCTCTGTTTTGACTTTCAGACCCAATATCTCCATCAAGGAGCCCGAATCAAGTTTTGTGTTTGTCATGAAAGTTGTACATATGGGTCTTAACTTTCAGATCACCAATTTTCAGCCCATTCTATAAACCCAAACTCGAACTATGTTCTGGTTACTTTTTGTTCGGGTTCCGGTCACAAATCCCGTATTCTGATTTCCATGCCCAATTAGCTCCACTAAATGTCTGAATTTGACTTTGAGCTCTTCATCAAAGTTGTAGAGCTCTCTTTTATCTTTCCTACAAGGTAAAATTCATAATTATCAGACATTTAGAACTCAAGATATGACCAAAATACAGAAACAATGTAAGACTCGAATAATGCTGAAAAATCAATTAAGTCCGATTCGAGTTCAAACTTACAAAACATAATCAAATTCAGTCAATTAAGTACATGAAGAGTGTAAATGACTAATAATGAGGGTTTCTTAATGAATAAAATATGTGATTATCATTTATCTCTATATTGTTTGATTGTCATTTTTTCTTCTTCTTTATTTGTTATTTAATTTTATTTTGGGTTTCTCGTACCCTTTCAATTGTCTAAATAACAAAAGAGTTTTACAAAACTAGTAATTACCGCTTTTTCCTCATGGGATTGATAACTGAGACTCAAGTCCTATATTACTTGGCAATATAGTGCACTTGCTCTTAGTGTATTTTACGCGTATCAGTCTTCATGCTTCTACTTTTTTCCCTTTGAAGGGTCTTAACCTGCTTTTAGCATGGAAACATAGAAAGGGATGAGAACATAAAAAGTCTCAGTAATATTCATATATTTCATGGCATTCACTAATATAAATCGCATATCAACATTATACAATCGCTCATACAACTGTATAACGTATCAAAGTTATCTCACGTCTACTTAACCTTATAATATTCGAGCTTAATCACAATACATTATGGTTACTACAGGATATTAAATCTATATTTAATATCACTAGAACATTCACATACCACTATTATGTAAGAGATCACTAAACACAACTCATAATCTATAAGCATAAGCTCCTCACTCATATGATAAGAACAACTATCTACACAGTTGTAACATACCACGACTAGTTCATTCATAAACTTGTTATAAGTACTACACACATAACCTTTTTCTATGAATAAAATTACTAACTTAAGATTTACAATTTGCAACAAGCAAATAAGTCTTTACTCGATACCACTAGAATATTTACATTTCCTTACTCTATGTAAACATTCACTAAGTTAATCCATAATCTTAAACTCACATATAGAACTATCAATGATATCAAACAACCACCCATACAATTGTAAAATATCATCAATACTAGGCAACTGCCCATACAATTGCCAAGGATCAGGAAATGAATATGGATGCAATATGCTCACTGTAATGTTCAGAAATTATAAGTATGAAATGCTATGTGATTGTGTAAGTGTAGAATTGTGTATGTGTCACTTGTATATTCCACGTTCTCTTTAAACTTATAGTTAAGAAAACTGACTCTTTAAACTACCTGGTAATGAGTGGACTGGTTCCTACTCACACTATGAAAGTGTACTGACTCCATTACATAGAAAATAATAACCTTGATCCTTTGAGAAACTAGGGCTAAATCCTCAATCAAAGAGACTTTTGGACTTTTCCATTTACCTCATTTGGCCAAATAATTGTACAACATTAAAGATTACTCTGCTCGGGAATTAGCAAGTACAAGAAACCATGCAACGTTATGTATAACTCATACAAAACCACTACAATAACTCATCGCATGATTCTCTCTAATCAAGTGAAGAACTAAACTATAGTAAACATGTACTCTCAGCTCACTTCTAACTCATAAAGGAGCATATTTCATGTTGCTAGTTAAGTAATCATACTTATGATACTTACATCTAACTTGCCTCATTATCACACCACAAGTGGTAAACTATACCACCTTAGTGTACTCAAGGTCCTATATAACTACTTTAGGCAATTCTTAACTTATGGAATGTTTAAAGCCTTAAACTTTTTCATATATGCAAGTGATGTGTGTGAAACAACATCATATTTTGTTCTTGTGTTTGCATGCATTTTTATACATTCTAGGCATTTTAATTTCCCATTTTGTTTGTTTTTCCCTTTAGTTCGGATAACTGCGGTGTTTTTGGTGTTGTTGTGCAGGATTGGTGCTTAATTGGCCTTGAAATGGATGCAAAGCTTGCACAATTGAAGTTGGAGCTTAAAGGGTAGCAATTTGGGACAAAAAGCTCACTCGTAGAGGGTTCCACGGCGGCGCCGTGTTTGATCGAACCACGGCTATGGATCAAGCGGCCTACGTGAAAAGCAAAAGTATGGGAAGTTTCAGACAACCACGGCCGTGGTTGAGATTTTGGTTGAAATGTCTCGAGTCCAGATTCGACCACGGCCTGGCCGTGGTCCCCACCACGGCCGTGGTTCGGGATGCGTGTCAGATTTTTAAGTCCGTTTTTCTCTTTTCTGATGGGCTTGAACCAGTTTTAAACCATGGGGTATTTATAGATGTTCTGAAGACAACATTAGGGTTCGAATTTGGTTTGGAAGGAGGCACATTGGAGGCTCTTGATCTTCATCTTCCTCTCTTTTCTCCAGCATTACGGGTTTGGATGTTCTTAGAACTTGATTTCTGGTTTCTTCTTCTCCATGTCTGAGTAGTTCCTTTTGTTTCTAGGATTGGGCAATGCCCTTTGATACATTGATGATGATTAATTGATATTGTTTACCCCTTTTATTAATCTTGAATGTTGTTGATTCAATCCTTATTGCGATTATTCATGTGAATTTGCTGGCCACTTATTTGCATCTCATAGATATCTAGGGACGTACTGAAAGGTGAACCTAGGTGTTGGAACTATAAGAATTGAACTTAAGGTTTAAATCAGAGAGTAGGTTTAGCCTTTCGAGGATTAATGAATTACCAAAAAGCGTAATGGGTTCAATTTAGATTCAATTACCACGAGAGTAGGAATTGGTTTAATTGGGCACGGTTCTTGTATCTTGAAAGGGAACATTAACTAATTTAGGGTAATTCACCTTCAATTGAATTTCAAGTGTTAATAAGAGGATTGTCAATTAGGAGTCTTGTATCATTGTGGTTAACCCCAATCCTGGAAGCTTTCTTAAATCAAATCTTTTCTCAACAATTTGCTATTTTTATTCTCAATTTTGCATCTTAACTTTTATTTATTTAATTGTTTGGTTTCTACGTTCTTGTTCAACAATTATATTCTCTTTTGTTTAATTGAATTGAATTAATTAATTAATTGGTATTCATAAACATAGTCCCCTGTGGATTCGATATTTTATTACTTGAAATGCCAAAAGTACACTTGCGGATTTCACCCCAATGAAGTTTTTTTTTTATTCGTAGAGGAGAGTGTGTTCTTCTTGAATATCAGTTAAAATTTTAATTTAATTATTTTAAACCTTTTTACTACTTTCTTGTTTTCTCTTTGAGTGTCTACAGGTAATTCTCTTGTTTATGCGAAGAACTAGATGTTTTGGGACTCTTGAAGAAGCTGATCTTGAAATTGAAAGAACCCTTCGCAGAAGGAGAAGACAACAAAGCCAAAGAGCAAGTGATAGACTTGAGCCAACGCTTGTCATGGCTGCACCTGCTGATAATAGACCTCTTAAAGAGTTTGCAGCCCCTAATGCTCGGGGTTTGCGTTCTGGAATTGCTCGGCCAAACATTGAAGCTAGATAGTTCACCATACCACCTGTTTTACTCACCATGATAAGGCAGAACCAGTTTGGAGGATTGCCATCAGAGGACCCAAACGATCATGTGGATATGTTCTTGGAATTCTGTGAGACCCTCAAGATTGAAGGTGCCTCTATTGATGCTATTCGCCTTCGCCTATTTCCATTATCATTGAGAGATAGAGCTAGGGCTTGGTTGAGGTCAATTCCCGCTGAGACCATCACTACTTGGGACCAATTGGAGCAAACTTTCTTGAACAAATTCTTTCCACCATCCAAGACCGCTCATCTCGAGGACCCAAATCACAAGCTTTGTTCAGAAAGATGGTGAATCATTGTCGGAAGCTTGGGATAGATATAAGGCTTTCTTGGAAGCTTGCCCACACCATGGGTTAGAAAAATGGTTGATTGTCCACACCTTCTATAATAGGCTAGAATATTCTTCGAAGGTGTCTCTAGACTCCGCAGCTGGTGGAGCTTTGATGAATAGAAGACTGACAGAAGCCTATGAGATTATTGAGAGTGTTGCCACAAATCATCACCAATGGGCAAATAAAAGAGGTAATAACCCAAGAAAACTCTCAGGAGGTAAGTTTGAGGTAGACGGAGTTTATTTAATTATGTCAAAATTTGATTCTTTGAATAAACGTTTTGACATGCTTGAAAAGGCTCATGTAAATGCCATAGGTGCCTCTAACAATTTTTGTTAGATTTGTGGAGCACAGGGACACATAGGTGTTGAATGCCAAGTTAGAATTGGCTCCTCACAAGGTGCACCGGTGGAGCAAGTGGAATCATGCCACAATTTCCATGACTTCAACCAAAAGGGGAGGAATGATCCATATTCTCAAACTTCTTTAGGTTGGAAGTCACATCCCAACTTCTCCTACCGGAATAGTCAACACCAAGGAGGGCAAGGTAGTGCTAAACCCTTTTCTGGACTCCAACAGGTACAAAACTCTAAACTTGAGTCTCTTCTTGAGAATTTTGTTAAGAGTCAAGCTAAGCAAAATGAGGAGTTTAGGCAATATGGGTAAGTTGTGACTGAGGTCATTAGAGAGTTGTCATCTAAAGTTGAAAATTTGGCCATTCATAATAAATTGTTAGAAACTCAGATTGCCCAACTTGCAGGCACTTCACATAGGTAACAAGGTAAATTTCCTGGTCAGCCTGAAATGAATCTAGGTAATGAACACTGCATGTCTGTTAGTTTGAGAAGTGGTAAGAACCTAGAAGATCCCAAGGATAAGGAGGTTAGTGACAAAGATGAGGGGAATGAGGAAAAAGACACTAAGACACAGACCCTAGAGGAAGAGGAAATTAATGAAAAGGTGTCTAAGTATGTACCCCCTGAACCATACTAACCCCCAGTGTCATTCCCCCAAAGATTGGCTAAGGCCAAGCTAGATATGCAATTTGGGAAGTTCCTAGAGGTCCTTAAGAAATTGTACATTAATGTACCCTTCTTGCGAGGCGTTGAAACAAATGCCTACCTATGCTAAGTTTCTTAAGGACATTTTGTCTAATAAGAGAAAGCTTGATGAATATGAGACCATAAAGTTACTGAATTAGCTTTAATCGAGAAGTGTAGTACTTTAATTCAAAATAAATTGCCTCCTAAGCTAAAAGATCCAGGTAGCTTCTCTATTCCTTGCTTGATTGGTAACACAAATTTTGATAAAGCTCGTGTGACTTAGGGGCTAGTGTCAATCTTATGCCCTTTCCGTGTGCAAGAAGTTGGAGGTGGGTGAGTGAAACCCACAACTATTTCACCAGGTTGGCGGATCGGTCCGTCAAGTACCCCGTTGGCATCTTGGAAGATATTCCTATTAGAGTGGGTAAGTTTTTTATACCTGTTGATTTTGTTGTGCTTGACATGGAAGAAGATGCTAAAATGCCGCTCATACTCGGGCGACCATTCCTCGCTACTGGAAGGGCAATTATTGATGTCCACGAAGGGAAATTGACTTTGCGATTGAATAATGAGGAAGTAGTTTATAATGTTTTCAATTCTGAAAAAAATCTTAATTCCCCTAATTCATGTAATTGCATAGATGCTACTGATGTTGTGGACAGAGTTGTACTTTCAGATATGCAGGAATCTGTGACTCATGCTATGTTAGAGGAGACCTTGCCCAAGGTTGCTTCCAAGTTCGAGAAGGTCAAGCCCTGCAAGAAAGGACCAAAGAAGCGGGATGACAAATGTGTCAAGAAGCGTGAATTTAAACCAGGGGATAAAGTTCTTGTTGATAACTCGCTTCTACATTTCTGTCCAGGTAAGTTTTGGTCGAAATGGTCTGGACCATATGAGATTGTTCGAGTCTTATCCTATGGTGTGCTTGAGGTGAAGATAGAAGGCCAGAAGACATTTCTAATAAATGGCCAGAGAGTGCAACACTATGAAGATGGAGTGGGGACTGAGTACCACTCTATTGACATCACCTGAGCATAGAACAAACTCACAAAGTCAAGCTAATGACTATAACTTAGCGCTTCTTGGGGAGGCAACCCAACATTCTATCTCTTTTCCTTTATTTTCTTATTTTTATTGATTAACACTTTTTATTTTTGTTTCTTAGTTATTTATTGTTGAGTCGGCTTTGGTGCCTCCCGAGTTCGGAGCCTTTGTAGGGGGATGTATATAGCTGTCGGCCAAAAAAAAATAGAGTTTTAGACCGGATGTTCGAGTTCATGGCTACACGTCTCTTTTTTCCACCACCGCAGTGAGTTATTTTCATTTATTCCTTCCATAGTTTTAGATTTTTACATTGGGGACCATGTAAGGTCTAAGCTTGGGGGTATTTATTTTTCATTATCATGCATTCCCATATCTCATTTTGCATTGCATTTTCTTGTTGCATTTTCACACCATCTTATATTTCTACTTTTTGGTTGAACCTTGTCCCCCTCTCTTTTGGGGATTTTGAGATGATAATTGATTTGGAACCCAATTTATTGATTCTTGTGGTAGGCAACAGGCATTGTCTTTATTTGATAGTGGAGGTGATTTCTTGATAGTTGATAATTAACATATGTTCTCTGAATTTGTGCTTCTTATTGATTTTTGAACCTCTAAAAGTGAGTTTTGAGCTTGTATGGGATTTATTCACTATATGATTTTTCATCCCATTCTTTGTGTTGAGTGGTCATTCCTCATTGATTTTGTGCTCTAGAACTTGATTTGAAACCATTTTGAGGCGAAATCTTGGTTTGCATGCTTGAATGTGATTAAGGCATCTTAGGTATTTTTCTCGGCCTTTGAATTTGTTACACTTTCATCCACTAGTTGCCCATTTTGAGCTTATTGTATAATTGTTTTCTTGATGCCTATGATGATACATTATCGGTGATCATTTAGAATATTGAATGGAGCAATATGAGTTTGAATGTTGTATTGGGAATCATGTGTTTTGAAAATGAGGTCTCTCCCCTCTAAAAAAAAATGAGGAAAAAGGGAAAACAAAATAAAAGAAAAGCTTGAGATGAAAGCTTGAAAAGAAAGGGAGAAAATGTGGAATTATGCCTTGATTGAAAACTGTCTTTGCTCCATGTATGTTCTATTAGGTTTCTTGTGCTTGTTGAAAATGTTGTTAGCCATTTGTGCATACCCTCCTTTCTTTATCCTTCCTGACATCATTCCCATGGCCCCATTATATCCCTTGAAAGACCTTTTGATTCTTGCATTCATGCTGATTATTAGTGGAAATTTGGTTTCTTATCAAGCTTATGGAAGTGCATTTTCTTTGAGAAATATTAAGCGCATTGTCTTCATCCTTAAACACTTTGAGTGTGTTTGTTGAGTGATCCTAATTTAGCGAGGAGCACGATTTCTGAGAACTTTAGCCTCTAATTGGACTTGATTTTGATTACCTCTCTAATTCTTGGTTTGTCTTTGCCTATTGCTTGGTTAGATGTTTTCTCAGGTTCCTCATTCATTATTGTCTCATAATCCCATTTCTTAGTTGGTCTTAGTTATTGCTTGGGGACAAGCAAAATCTTAAGGTTGGGGGTATTTTGATATGTGTGAAACAACATCATATTTTGTTCTTGTGTTTGCATGCATTTTTATACATTCTAGGCATTTTAGTTTCCCATTTTGTTTGTTTTTCCCTTTAGTTCGGATAACTGCGGTGTTTTTGGTGTTGTTGTGCAGGATTGGTGCTTAATTGGCCTTGAAATGGATGGAAAGCTTGCACAATTGAAGTTGGAGCTTAAAGGGTAGCAATTTGGGACAAAAAGCTCACTCCAGAGGGTTCCACGGCCTGCCCGTGGCCTGAACCACGGCCATGGATCGAGCAGCTACGTGAAAAAGCAAAAGGGAAGTCCAGAGACAACCACGGCCTGGCCGTGGTGGCCACCACGGCCGTGGTTGAGATTTTGGTTGAAATATCTGAGTCCAAAACTGACCACGGCCTGGCTGTGGTCCCCACCACGGCCGTGGTTCGGGGTGCGTGTCAGATTTTTAAGCCTGTTTTTCTCTTTTCTGATGGGCTTGAACCAGTTTTAAACCATGGGGTATTTATAGATGTTCTGAAGACAACATTAGGGTTCGAATTTGGTTTGGAAGGAGGCACATTGGAGGCTCTTGATCTTCATCTTCCTCTCTTCTCTCCAGGATTACGGGTTTGGATGTTCTTGGAACTTGATTTTTGGTTTCTTCTTCTCCATGTCTGAGTAGTTTCTTTTGTTTCTAGGATTGGGCAATACCCTTTGATACATTGATGATGATTAATTGATATTATTTACCCCTTTTATTAATCTTGAATGTTGTTGATTCAATCCTTATTGCGATTATTCATGTGAATTTGCTGGCCACTTATTTGCATCTCATAGATATCTAGGGACGTACTGAATGGTGAACCTAGGTGTTGGAACTATAAGAATTGAACTTAAGGTTTAAATCACGAGAGTAGGTTTAGCCTTTCGAGGATTAATGAATTACCAAAAAGCGTAATGGGTTCAATTTAGATTCAATTACCACGAGAGTAGGAATTGGTTTAATTGGGCACGGTTCTTGTATCTTGAAAGGGAACATTAACTAATTTAGGATAATTCACCTTCAATTGAATTTCAAATGTTAATAAGAGGATTGTCAATTAGGAGTCTTGTATCATTGTGGTTAACCCCAATCTTGGAAGCTTTCTTAAATCTGAAATCTTTTCTCAACAATTTGCTATTTTTATTCTCAATTTTGCATCTCAACTTTTATTTATTTAATTGTTTGGTTTCTACGTTCTTGTTCAACAATTATATTCTTTTTTGTTTAATTTAATTGAATTAATTAATTAATTGGTATTCATAAACATAGTCCCTGTGGATTCGATATTTTATTACTTGACGACGAAACCGTACACTTGCGGATTTCACCTCAATCAGCAAGGTAATCATTTTCTCAATGAAATACCCCTACTAGTATCTCAACACACTTTACTAGGCATGTATAAGGGATTCTAGCAAGTAGGAAAATCCTTTTTCCCAAAATAAACTTCCTAGGCAACTACTCTAGGCACCTAGAAAGGCTAATTTTCAATAATGCATCTAATGTACATCTTAACTTCTAAAATTATGAAATTTAATAGGCAAATAGCCTTATCCCACATCTTTCAAATGCCATAAACCTTACCCCATTTGACTTAGTATAGCCAAAGTTATGCAACAAAATACAGAGGCTGAAACAGGGCAACTATCTGTTTTCCTAAAATCTGACCTGAATTTAAACTATAACTGGGAATGCGTGAGGTGTGCAAACTTCTTGAAATTTTTACCACTCATAGCCTTGCATGTTAGTTTTAAATTCCATTGGTCTCATGCAAATACGACCTCAGAGGAGGAAGTTATGTAATTTGGTTTGAAGGGTGTCAGTCTGCCTACTTCTGCAGAATCTAACTTAACTTCTAACCAAAATTGGTACTGATTGGGTTGGATTAAAATTATGAAATTTTTACTACATGAAGCCTTATGTCTTAGCTTTCGTATGTCACAAGAATCAGGTCAATCCAGTAACTACAACTCAAGGTATGCAATAAACACTACAAGCTGTCAAGACGTTGTCATGTCTCACGCCTAAGCTTGGTTTTACCACACCTAGGCGTGGTGCTCTCTGTCTCGCCTACACCGAAAATTTTTCAGTCCATGGCTAGGCATAGAAAACCTGTGCCTATGCGTGACCATTCTGCAGAAAATTCTGTGAAATACGAGCTACCGTACCATTGGCTCAAAATCAACTTCAAACCATTCAAGATCAGTTTCAAGGTGATTTATAACATCAAATACATCCTCTAAACTTGTTGCAATCCTATTACAGCCCATTAAATCATCTAGGCATTCTATTGGATCCAAAAATCACTTTTATCCTAAAAATCAATTCCAAGCTCCTCAATGAACCAAAACTGATTTCCTTAAGCCATAAATGGTCACTTTGATCACACTAGGCTAAAACTATCCTAACATAATCCTTAGAATTTTCAAGAATCAAGCTAAGAACTCAATTTGGTCTATCCAAACCCCTATTTTTCTTCACAAAAACCAAGTTCATACAAGATGAATATCATGGAAAAGAGATGAATAGAACCCCTACCTCTTGTAGACAACTTGATCTTGAATCTTTAATCTTGCTCTTTGATCTTTCCCTTTACTTTCCTTTTCTTTCTCTTCTTTCCCATAGTTGCCTCCTTTTTTTCTCTCTTTCTTTCTCCTCTTTTCTACTCTCTGCCGTGAAAACAAGAGAAGAGAAGTCTATTTTGACTTCTTAAAGGATTACCACTAATGTGGTACTGATATTCCCGATCTGCTATGAATACTTGGATTCTTCCGAATCAAGGTTCCTAACTTCCAACAGACTCAAAATAAATCCTAAGATTCATTAAAAATCATGTTGCATTTTTTTCTCTATTTTTTCATATTTGTTGGGGGTCGATCCGACATTAAAACACACAATCAATATGTTTAAATTACCAAATTAACTATGATTGTTCTCAAATTTTAACTATGTCATATTCAACTTTTTTGTGACTTAGAAACAAACCCTCTAGGTTTATTTCCCTCAACTTAGTAATTTATGCTACTATCTGAGTCATTTTAAGTTACTTTTTAACTTCTGGGTTGCAACTAAGTACCTAAACGAACTCAATTTTTCACAAAACTTTACTGACATGTCAAGCAAGCATAATGGTACCTCTGAGACCATATACAAGACTAAAATGCTTTTCAAGATGTTACAGTCATTGGAGAGTCCCAAGTCGATCGTCCGGCAGTTCGTTAGTTGGAAGCGAAGTGAAATACCTACAAAGGCTCTCCGATCAATCAGTCTTGGAGACAAGATAGTGATGAAGACATAGGTAGAGCAAAGTGAGCATGTTTGGCCAAGACTGCCAGACCAGTTTGTATAGAGATTTGGAGGATTGACTCTCTGGATACCTTCTGTTTAAGTCATTTAGAATTCTGAACGTTATTTGTGGTCATTATGGTGCGAAGACATTATGTCTGGTTATTATGGCGTAAAGACGTTATGTCTAGTCATTATGGCGCGAAGCCGTTAAAGACTGTTGGTCATGATGGTGCCAAACGATTGATGACCGTTGGTGGGTTGTTTTAAGCACGTGTTTATTGAGCCGTTACCCATTCAAGTATAGGCCAATCGAATCTTACAGACAAAACATCAGTCCAGACTTTTATGGGTCTGGCATTCCGAAATGGGTTTAGCTTATGGTTGGATATCAATTGGGCCAAGACAATCCAAACGCCAACTGTTAATAAGCCAAATTATGAATATTTTATCTATAAAAATAGGTTGTATTTTACTCAAATATAGATAAGTTTAATAGATTTTGTGATATCTTAATTAATTTCTTTAAATTGGAAACTTTTTAAACTTTTGTGATAAATTACAGGAGCAAACAAGATTACCCAATTTATGAATAATGAAAGCTTAAATCCACAAGTTAGCAACATGGTGAAATGAAAAACAAGGATGCAAAGAAATAACACATAAGAGCCACAGTCAAAGTTATATTTCAAGGAGTGAAGTTAATGGATGAAATTGAAGAAAATGGACTAGAAACTGGGACCCATGATTTACACTAACTATAAAAAAGAGGAAGTAAGCATTTGGCCCATGTTTACGTGAAGGAAAAGTTAAAAGCGAAGCTTGCCCATGCTCCCTAGAGGTGTTCAAAACCTAAATTGTCTTAGCCTGAAGCTAATTGGGACGTGTTTAGGTTATAAAAATTGGACTCGATATGTTTTCGGGTCAAGTTTGTGTTACGCTTCGAGTTGTCTCAACCCAATCTAGTATTGAATAATACTTTAAAACTTATAGTTTTTTTTTTTGCAATAAGTGTTAAATAATGAAACTTCTTAGCTTAAATTAACACTTTTTGTATAACATCATAATATATTTATGCTGATATAATTTGTTTCAAAATATACATTATAAAACATCCCTTATTTTTAGTCTCATACTTTTATAATTTTATGAATTAGCTATATATAATGTTCGAATTTGTATACTTTATTTAATTTAATTATCGGGTTGACCCGTTACTAACCCGACCATTTGTTGAACCATGCTTGCGCTATGTAAGGGTCCAATAAACTAGCTTGGTCAAAATATAGGGTCATGTTCATGTAATACCCTGAATTTCCTATCTCTTAAACAATAATTTTGACAGTTAATAGAATTTTACTGTTTAGTAATTTCTGGATACTGTAAAATTATTTTGATTATTCCGTTAGCGTATTTGATCGTTTTGAGTGATTTACTCCGTGTTAGGAAAATAAAAATTTTTGGGCCAGGGAAAACTTTACGTAATTTAATTTTTACTGTTAGGTTTTAACTATTTTACGTAATCTGATTTAATATTTGTGTGTTTTCTAATATTTGTGATTTTTGTGGATGATTATGAATTTTTTTTACTATTTATGGGCCCAAGGGGTGTATGTGGGCCCAGGTGGCCATACGTGGGCCCAGGTGGGTGCCGCAAAGTAAAAAATTTTCTACGCATAGAAAAATTTGCACTGTTTAGACGGAGACAGGAGATCTTACTAAACCTGAATCCGGAAACAGTTTTAGAAATTTTCTTATACTGTGTTTTGTACTGTATTTAATTATCAGACGATAAAAATACAGTAAAAATATTATTAGTAGGGTTATAACAGATACAAAAATAAATATTATACTGCCTAGTCAACATTAATGGCTTGGACATCCATTATTGATTTAATCAACGGTTAAGAAATAAACTTAACGAAGAAGCATTGGATATTAATCATTGATCTAATCAATGGTAGAGATTTAATCTAGACAAGCTTAATAAGGAAGGCTTCAATATCAACTGTAGATTTAATCAATGGTGTAGAATTGGTCATATAAAGTGTTTATGACCATTTATAACCATTGGATTTAGAATTGATCAATGGTGGAGATTTAGTCTTAAAAAGTGACAAAGACCACTTATGACCATTGGATGAAGAATTAATCAAGGGTGGAGATTTGGACTTCTAAAAAGGTTAAGACTAATTAGGACCCTTGGATTTAAAGTTTGAAGGAGCAAACTTGACCTTTAATTTTGGAGACACGTCTAATGGCTAGAATTTAGAGGAGAAAGATCCAATGACCTAGATTAAGTCTTCTAACCAAAAGTCTACCTTAATCCTAACCATTGAACCAATCAATGGTTAGGAATGCTTCAAATAATGGCTTGAAAAAGATGACAACATTATTGCATGCATAATGCAAGGGGGGACGGTTTTTGTAGTATTTTGGAGCTAAAGGTGATTTTGATGACCATTATTACTTGTCATGGTCAATATTACATCATTCTTGACTATTATTGCTTTGTTTGCTTCCTTAGGAGAATGCTTGGAGGGGGGCACAGTTTTGAGAGGCCTTAAGGCCATAGAAAAAGTTTGAAGACTATTATTGCCATCCTTGGTCATCATTAAACATTTTCAAGAAGCTAAGTTACCAAGTTTTCTCTCCATTTCTCTTCTCCAAGCAAGTTTCGGTCAAGCACCTTAGAACCATCATCCAAATTTCTATCATTTCATCCAACTTGATTTTCTAAACCTAAACACCATTCTAAGAACATCTCTAGTTATGAGTTTTCTCTAAATCATTCATCTTAATCTTCAAATCCAAGCTTCAAGATTCTACCAAAAATGGTAAATTTCATATTTCTTCTTCTAATCTTCTAGTTTTGATTTTCTAAGTCATGATTGAACCATGGTTTACCTATTTCTACACTTGTTATTCATTGTAACATTTGTTTATGATTTTTAGGAATTTTCCCAAGGAGCTTCACAAAATTTGTGGAAGGAAAAACTAAGTGTTTTCACTTCATCTTTTGTCTTAACCAAGCCTAAGAAGCTTTTCTCTTACAAAAATAAAAAATTCCATCTTTGTTCTTCAAGAGGAATTTCGGCCATACCATCCAAAATCACCATCCAATCCTTTTTAATTTCATCCAATCATAGATCTTGAATCTACATGATATTCTAAGCAATTTTCATGTTGGAGATTTTCTCTAAATCATCTCTCTTCAACCTTGTTCTTCAAGCTAAAGATTGAAGCTTTAATGGTGAAGTTTGTTACTCTTCACTTTTCTTTTGATTTTCAAGGTTCTAACCATGATGCACATCCATGGTTTTCTTATTCAAGCTTAAGATACTAATAAATATATGTGTTGTTTTGTGTTTAAGAAACCCTTGGTGGTGAAGGACTTGGAAAAAGAAGCAAAACAAGGAGCTTTTGAGGATCTTCAAGAGGTAAGAGGGAGATCCATCTCACCAACCAAGCATGGTGGTGAGAGATGGTCTTATATTTGATGGATAGTGAATCCATGTGAGGATTCATATCCATGGTCATGTAAATTATTTATGTGTGTTTATGAGCTTTGATTATTTGTCTATGCTTGATATGTTTTGCATGATTTTATGGCTTATATGGTATGCTTATAATATGCATGATGATAATATCGTATGTTTATAATATGCATGATGAGAATATGTTGAAATTATGTATATGTATGCCATGATGTGATGATAGAAAGAAAATCAATTTTTGGCTTCAATGGCCAAAGGAAAGGAAATACGATTTTGACACCCATGAAGAGGGTTTATGTTGAAAATTTTTAAGAACAAGGGAATTAATTTTTGGGTCCCTAGAACATTGAGAATTTCGGCCAAGACACCTCAACATAGGTGTTTATAACTTAATATTTTCATGGAAGAATAAAATTAGATTGATTTGAAAAGCATGAAAAATGAACAAAGGATATGTTTTTCAAGAGAACAAGAACATGGTTTTGAAGGATTTTTATTGATTTATTTTGTGTAAAAAGATCCTAAGTGTTTTTCTAAACATGAGTTTTGAATGAAACGGGCAAACGTTGATTTTAAGGATTTGCAAAGAAAGTGAAAAAGGATTTGCAAAGAAAGTGAAAATGAATTTGAACAAATGGGTTTGGTTTTTATGACCATAAGTCTTACGGTTTTGAAAGCAAAATTTTAATGGTTTTGTTTGTGTAAAACCATATTGACTTAGAAGGAAAAATGTTTTGATAATTTTCAATAGTCATGTCCATGTTTTCGAAGGCTTGTAATGTCTTGATTTTGATGAAACAAAGTAATTTTCTAAGTGGAAATATAATTGATTTAATACAAGAATTTGGAAAGGGAATTAGAGCATTTTATCACTTGAGAGAGTACAAACTTTCGTAATGGAAAACAAAGAGAGGTTGAAAACGTTTGAGTTTCAATTTATTTTGAGGAAGGTTGATTTTGGAGATGATTTGGGAAAAATGGATAATATAATGGTATTTTGAAAATTTACTAACGTATAATTTATTTTCGAGTTTTGAAATACATTAGAAAAATGTTAAATTTTGAAAGGATGATTTATATCAATGGAAAAGTGATTTTTGTGGATTATATTTTGGAAAAAGATTTTCTTGAGTAAGAAAACGTGAAAAATGAAATACAAAGTCATATTATTTTGAGAAAAGTTGAAAAGGAATTTTTGAAGGTTAAGAAATATTTTCTGTAATGAAATTGTGATGAAAAATGTTTTACGTTTCTTAAAAACGTGATTTTTAAGCTACGCAATTTGAAAAAAAAAATATGATGAAAATGATATTGATTTATTTAAGTCCAAAATAATGTTTGGAATATTGAGGAATATTTTACATGATTGTAAAATGTTGAAAAATATTTTACGTATCTTAAAAACGATTTGAAATGCAGTAAAATATTTTTACGCAATTTGAAAAATGTGTTGAAAATGATATTGATTTATTTAAGTCTAAAATAATGTTTGGAATATTGAGAAATATTTTACGTGATTGTAAAATATTGAAAAATATTTTACGTATCTTAAAAATGATTTGGAATACGTTAAAATATTTCTATGCGATTTGAATTATATTGAAATATTTTACGTAATTTGAACTACTATTAAAAAATCAATATGTGATTTAAAAGTGATAGAATATTTTTACGTGATTGTGAAAATGACGAAAAATCGTTATGGGATTTGGAAAGTGTTTTAAATATTTTGAGAATGATGGAAAATGATTTACGCGACTTAAAAAAATAATTTTTAAGTTATGCGATTTTGAAACAATGGAAAAATACTATGCGATTTGAAAAACGTATTTTTTTTACGCGATTGAGAAAAACGTTGAAAAATTAGTCCGTGGTTTAAAAGTGCAATAGAAGAGTTGCAACATTTTGAAAACGTAATAAAATGTTACGAAATTTTGTAAAGCGTACTTGATTAGTGTTATGGTATTGTGAAAAAGTAATAAACACATTTTGGAATTTTAAAAACGTAACAAAAGTGTTACGGTATTTTGAAAATACAATGAAGTGTTGTGGAATTGTGAAAAATGTAACGGGAATGTTGCTTGATTTTGTGAAAACACGACGAAAGTATTTTATAACTATGAAAATGTGATAACATGATTTTTGCTGCTGAAAGTACAGTATGATTATTGTTGAACCAGTGTCCATACACTGTTTGTGAAAATAACAAGTTTTGCCTGTGATTGACATTTGGTGCATTTTACATGCATTGAAAAAATATGCATTGAGACATATGATTACATTGAACAAATGAAATTGAAAATATTTGGCCCTTGTGGTTGGACTTGCACTGATATATTCGTGCATTGTATAAAGTATAGCTAATAAGCTATTTTGGCCCTTGTGGTTGAAGAGGGAATGAGAATTGATAGTGAGATCTATGATGGATCTTGGGGTGTGTCAGGGCGTGGTGGTCAACCAGTGGATATCTGTCTGTGGGCTAAGGCTGGACCATATGCCACTTGGCGATGCAGTCCGTTGCAACGCATTGACGATACCCGATAAGAACACGATTCTTTTCTACGACTGGGAGATTGTCTATGGGTTAGGCTGGGCAATTAACGAAAGCATTCTCCTTGAAATTGTGAAAACCTCCATGGAGTTGTTTTTGAAAAACTGAGTCTATGTGCATATGCATGAATCTGAACATTTATATCTATATGATATATTAATTGAGGAATATTGACTATGACAACTATTTTGAATATTTGGATTGATATATGATTAGATGATGATAGTTGATTAATATTGAATATATTATTGGAAATCTAGTATGATATCCCTGTATGATATTATCTACAGGTTATGTCTTTTTGCCGTGTTGGTATTGGTGTAAGTGATCTTACCTCTTTGTTATGTTATTTTGTTGTGTCTGTACTGTTAAAATCAAATAATAGAAGAATCGAGTCGTCTTAGACATAACGGGCAATGGATACTCTGAGATTTGTGACAACAA
Source organism: Ormosia emarginata (assembly GCA_029884605.1). Classification (NCBI taxonomy): domain Eukaryota; kingdom Viridiplantae; phylum Streptophyta; class Magnoliopsida; order Fabales; family Fabaceae; genus Ormosia; species Ormosia emarginata. The sequence goes on from JAQQTP010000058.1 coordinate 14,320,984, forward strand.
TAAGGAGTGGACATTTAGGACTCGAAGGTGTGCAGTGTTGACAAAGGAACAGATGTCTGATGCATCAAGATGGACTGAAAAAGGAATAAGTATGTTAAAGTTTTTCGTTAGTGTTGTATCGTACTATTAAGTAGGACCCGTCATAGGGTTTGCTACTGTTAAAAAAAAGAGTATGTTAGTTTTATATTTCTCTTTAAATTGTTAAATATTAAGTGGTGTCAATATTGTATATTAATCAGTAAATATATTTTCAGTAATACCTATCAAATTCAGTAAGTTTATGTTTCTGTAATAAGAAGAAATTTTGAAACCCACCTTTTATAACTCAAACCTTTTATGAACTTCTTTTCAGATTTTGAGTCGGGAGTCAGACATGTGATACCCTAGGGAGGGTGTTACAGTTCAGGTCAAGATAAATTCGTCCTAATGCTCACAATTTGTATAGACTCAAGGTTGGGTTATTGTAGACAAAAAAAAGGGCTAGGTTATTAATTAGTTAGTAAGGCGGTGCATTTTTAGAAGCATAAAGAATTAACCTAAAGAAAACCTATCATTGAGGTGTCAATAAATTTAAAGGCACAAAACTACAAATAGGGGCTCAAGTGCAGAATTTAGGCAGATTTGGGAGCACAAACTTAGAGGAGAGAGTGTGGAGCTCCAGAGTAGCACTGTGATAGAGAGCAAATTACAGAGAAGGAAGAAATATATTGTTACATGTAGAATATTAGTGAGATGATTTTATTGTGCTTTAATCTTATCATGTCTTGTTAAATTCTTTATACTACGGGGATGATCAAACCCTAATTGTTTTGACATTGTTATGTTGGATTGTTGTTATCCAATTTTAGGATTTAACGATTATTGATTCTATTTTTCCATTAGATTATAAAAATAAATTTTTAGATGAGTTCAGTCATGCTCACTACAAGAAATTCTCTTATTACCATTGGTATTTTCCAACAAAATCATATTCGCCAGGAAAATAATTACTTTCTAGCAAACACATCCGCCAGAAAACAAAAGAAATATTTTAAAAAATATGTAAAAAGTGAAACAAATTTCCAGTATCCCCTGGAAATAGTTTGCGGCACATTTAGATTCAAGAAAATGAATGAAATTCAATGTGGAAACTTTTCAAATTTTTTACAAATTAATTATGCTGAAAAATCTGTCAGAAAAAGAATTAAAATCGATGAGGTAGTTTTCCAAATTTTTCAACTGATAAATTATATGAAAAAATCAGCTGGAAAAGGAATGGATATTGATGCATAAGTTTTTGTCAATTTGCACTAGATCAAGCTGCCAAAAAATTTGTCGAAAATTTAATTATAACTATACCTGTGAAGTCTTATTACCTATTTTTATTTTCTTCCTCTCTTCTCTCTTCCCTCTCCTTCTTCGATCACTCGCCGAAATTATGGAATGTTGTAATTAGTCATCTTGATAAGGCATTTAACGAGTGTATTAGGCAACTTCGACAAGCTAGAGAAGAGCAAGAGCAAAAGACTCATGAAGCTGTTGCAAATAACTCTTATGGCTGGGAATCCAAAAAATTTGAGCTTGAGGGAAAAGTTATTGAACTTGAGGCTTAACTTCAAATAGTTAAAGCGGATGCTGCTACATCAATTTGTTCTGATCTTTACCAGAGGCTTAAGGATGTGGAGAAAAAGAATCCAAGTCTTAAAAGTGAGCTATAATCTCGACTTAAGGAACTAGAATTCATGATCATTGAGAAGGACTTAAGTAGCCAAGCTGCTAAAACAGTAAGCAAACAACATTTGGAGAGTATAAAGAAGATGGCTAAGCTTGAAGTTGAGTATGTAGATTAACAAATTTTCAATTGCAAATACATATGTATCCTTACCATGCTGAAACGACTTCCATTATTGGTATCAAACAAATAACGATTCATTGTAAACTGAAATCCGTAGCTTGTGAAACGTAACACCCCAATTTTTAGAAAATGTTAGAACTTTTTTTTGAGCTTTTGTGTAAATGATAGGTTGTTCTTTATTTTGTTTCTTGTTTTTCGTATGAAATACAAATATGTTTTCTGAAGCTAAAATTTTATTTGATCGTTTTAAGTATTTTGCTTTGATACTGATAAAATAAAAATTTTCTCGTACTCTTGTTTTAATTTTTTGGGAAATATACTGATAATTAATACCGTCTCGTAATTTTATTTGAACTTTTTGGATGATTTGCTACGTCGTGGGGAAAAATGGAAAAATGGAAAATGATCATTACGTCTAGAATGTCTTGTTTGTCTTTGTTTTTTCTTGTTTTTAATTATTTTCTACTTGATTTAGTGTTCAATATTTGTCTGTGATTTTATTTGGACTTTTTGTGCGATTTGCTCTAGACGGAAAATAATATTTTTCCGGCTCGGGAAATCTTGTTTTAATTATTCAGGTGGGGGATCTTACTAAGATCTGAATGAGACGATTAGTAATCTTTTAATTTTTAGGATTTAAGCTGTCTAATAAAATAATTTTGTGTATTATTTTATTAGTCGGTATAATTAGATGACAAAGATGGACCCGTAAATATTTTGCGGGACCCACGTTTAGCTAATACGATTAACTTAGTAGCTTAATTAAACATCATTAAAGTGGAACATTCTTGAACATGGTGACTAAGCTAGATGACTAGGTCATTAGTGACTAAGCTAGGTGACTAAGCTAGATGACTAAGCTTAAACCAACCAATGAGAGCAAAGCTTGTTAATCAAGGCTTAATCTTGACCTTTGATGCATCCAAGGGCTTGGATGAAGCCAAATTCATGCACACCTTGCATGCCCATTGAATGCTACGGCCAAGGGAGTGTGGAAGACCATTCTTCATTTTTCTTTCATGCAAATTTCTCTCTTCTCTCTCATCCAAGAACCCTAAACACCATTGATGCTTTTCTTGTGAAGCATTCGGCCAAGCCAATACCTAGACCATCCAATCACCCAAAATTTCATCTAACTAAGTTTTCTAAACCTAAACACAATCCTATGAACATCTCTAGTTGGGATTTTTTGCTAAATCTTTCATTTGAAGCTTGAAAACCTACTTGGAAGATTGTACCAAGAAGGTGAAATTCCTAGTTTTTCTTTTTTAAACTCTTTTTCAAAGTTCTAAACCATGTTTTCTCCATGGTTTAAGCTCTCTTTCTATGGTTAGTAACTTGTAATTTTTGTTTAAGCTTGTTAGGTTCTTGAAGAAGGAAAACCGAAACTCTAGGAGGAGTGAAAGAATCCTTTTGTCTTCATTTAAGGTAAGAGGAAGACAAATCTTATCATCTATGGATGGTGGTAAGAAGATGGAGTGTGGTTTTGTGATTGTAGAATCCATAAGGATTCATTTGTGTGGTTGTTAGTAGCTTGTTAATATGGTTGTGTATTTGTTAGTAGCTTTCCTATTTGTTATTTGTAATAATTTGCATGCCTACAAGCTTTAATTTGCATGTCTACAAGCTTTGATAATATTGCATGTGTTAAAATTGCATGATAATGTATAAGATGTGAATAACATGTCAAGGAATGCATGTGTGTTCCAAAGAACACTCCACAATGCCCACGGTTTCTAACCAAGAGGGGAACCAAGATATTCTCTTAATGTTTCTAAAAGGTAATTCAATTAATCTAGGAGAATTAGCAAGATATCAAGTTGTTTAGATCATGAAAAATGAATTTAGAAATCAAATAGCATAAATTTCTAAGTTTCGGCCAACATGCCAAACCAAGTATCCATGGTTTATAAAATTAAATCCAAACCTTTTCTAAGTATAAGGATGCAATATGTGTTAAAAAGAATTTTTCTAAAATGAGTTTTAAGGAAAAGAATCAATTAGAAATAAGTTTGAGAATTTAGAACTAATGATTTTGCTATTAGAAATGAAATACAATAACTTTTGAAAATTTCTAACATATAGCTCATGCTATCATTTTGAAGCATGTTAGTGGTTTTCACAAGGTTTAAGTTATACGGTTTCAAAATTTAATAAATAGAATTTTTACGGTAAAATTAGGAAAAGCGAAAAATGTCAATTTTTAGTAAAAATGGACAAATAAGATAGGAAAGATGTCCAAAAAAAGATTATACGGTATGGAAAATATTTTACGTAGTTTAAACGTATTTATTTATTATTTTTGTTTATTTAAACAATAATTTTTAAGGTATTTGAATAAGAAAACGATTTAAAAATCTTACGCGATTGAAACGTATTAAAAATCCTACGCGATTTTTGAAAACAGAAAAAATATATTTACGCGATTTCAAAACGTTTATAAAACGACGAGATTTTGAAAACGCGATAAAATTTCTACGCTGATTGACCAAAGAAGTATTTTTTTGGATTTGTATTTTTATTTGTCGGGCTATGAGGTGAACCCTGATCTTTGAGACGATATTTCCAAGTGGGACTTCTGTATATTTTTGCCATTAAGGGCATATATTTTTATACCTTGAGGGTATTGGTAATTTATTAATTTTTGGTGAATTAGTAAATCACATCGTGTTGTCTGCGATAAACGTAGTGTGGTTCATTGTTCTAATGAACTTGGAGACGTTAGTGTACGGGATTCCATATATGGACTTCAGTAGCTCATTGGCCGTGGTAACCGATAAGCACACTAATGGACTCGACACGCACTATATTTAATCGAGATTTGTAAAGTCTAGTAGTACATTTGCTCGTAGTGTCACGATGTGAGGCATTGAACTACACCACGCCTGGATGGTGAATTCCCGAGTGGACGTGGGGCTATAGACGCAACGTGTGACCGCGGAATAGTTGGTTGGGCAAGCAAAGTGGTACTAATAGATTTTTGCGAGTCATTCCCTTTGATATCTGTGGTATCTGTGTTGTTTAGCTTCCATGGAGTAGGAACGTGTCATATTTCATATGAGTATATCCGGAACCTTATTTTATTTTATTTCTATTTTTAGCGGTTAGTATTATGGGGATTATTTATACGTTTCTATTATTTTATCTCGTGATGTTTTATTTTATCGTGATATTACGTGTCGTTATGATAATTAAATCTTTTTCTTTATTCTATTAGCGATTTCTCGTTATAGCTTTTCATATTGCATGAATTGTATAATGTTGTTTGACGTTTTCTTATTTACCATGTTTGTGATGATTTTAGATTGTCTTAATTGTGTATGTTTCTGTATATTTATTTTACGCGGTAAAGAGTTTGAGGAAGAGGAAGAGGAAAGAATCCAAGATCTTGAGGTTCTGTACCGGAGGAGGAGGAGGAAGATCGGCTAGCCGACGACCGGCTTGACGATCAAGAACCATCTCGATCATCCATATCCGTTGGGTGATTTGTTTGGAGATGGCGATTACCGGATTTTTGGGGTTCGTGACTCTTGAGTTTCACGGTGGGTCATTAGCTTGGCATATGCGGGAGAAGGAGACTAGAATGACGTATGTGGGGACGGTGTCCCTACGTAATAGGTTTGATGAGAGCCGGTGATGAGGACTACGGTGTTCCTACATTTGGAGTTACCGTTGTCCATTAAGGCGTCATTGGGGTGGGATATCCACCGAGCCTAAGTAAGATGACACTTGTGTCACCGCGCTGGTCACATTTCCGTAGAGAGTCGAGGCATCCCGGATATTTGTCTTCGATGAGTTTCCGAGAGTGATCCATCAAAGGATTGAATGTTCATGATGTGATTTGGGCGCGTCCGCGTATGGTTGTAGAAATTGCTTTCCTGTTTTTATTTACTGTTTCTATTTAAATATTTGTAGTTGTAGTTGTAAATTATTTGTATAACTTATAACTTGGAACATATGTATATTATGAGTGATGTTGTTACTCCGTTTATTTTATGTTTCCGCATTATTTTATTTTTTAATAATCTGTTTAACAGGAATTATTTTACGACTCATATCATTATGTAATAAATGTTTTATAACTTGGGTAGATTTTATTTATTTTCTTTATATATGTGACATCCTCAAAAGGGGTGTTACATGAAACATTATCCACTAATGATCACAAGTCTTTGACCGTCTCTTCAGTTTATGTTAAGTCATTCATAGATAACATGTCAAATAGTAGAGAGAGGCTACCGACAATTGAAAGTGATTTGCACAAATTAGGAGGTTGGGAGATAGTTATTTAATTTTTTTTAAAAAAAATAACAACATTTTTTGGTAGATTTATCCATCAATAAGTTTTCGGCGAACTCATAATTCGTCGCTAAATTTTCTGCAAATTTTTGGCAAATTCGACAGATTTTTTGACAACATTTGGTTTCCTGCAAGCGTTATTCTGACTGCCCAAAATTTGCCAAAAATCCACCGGTAATATGCGAATTTCTTGTAGTGACTTTTCTCATGCTTTGTAATTTTTTGTATTATTTGAGTGTTAGTAATAATTGTTAGATATCAATTGTGATTTCTTGTCAGAGATACAATTGATGATTTGATAATTTATTATTAATTAGGAAAATCAAATCATACACTTGATTATCATTTTTAGTATTTCATTGCTAGATCTTCCGTGAGCACATAATTTGCCTCTAAATGTTCATGAGAAATTATTTGGGTATAATAATTTGACATAATTAATGTTAAAATTAATCTATGTGAATTTTGAACCTTATTCATCTCGCATCTATTGAACCTATTTTATTTACTTGCTTCCACTTAATTTGCTACTTATTTTAATTATTTATTTCATTTTACCTTTTCATCTTTAGTTCATTAATTATATGACTAGATTAAGAAAAATCTTTCATTATTTAAAATTTAACTCTAAGTCTCTATGAGATCGACTTAGTACTTGCTCAACTGTACTACTATATGACTTGTGCACTTGTAAGTATTTTTTTTAAAAAAAGTCACTATAAGTTTTTGGCATTGTTGTCAAGGTCTTAGTTAGTATAAGTTTTAAGTACTAGTTAAATTTTTCTTCTACTAGTTAAAGTTCTATTTATTTTATTTTTTTTATTTGCTTTGTTTTATTTTTTGCTCTTTTTATTTTATTTATTTGTTTTATTTTTTATTTTATTTTCTATTGTTTCAGCATTTTATGAAAGCTTGGGCACATGATCATACAAATAGATTAATGAGAGTTGATATAGAACTCATAATGGATATAGAGGTGGTTATGCAAATTGATGATGAAAAACCACTTAATGAGTCATTTTGCCCAATATGTGTGAATTCACCTTCTTGTATTATTTTACCTGCTATTACTGCTACCCATTTTGAGATTAAACCTCAAGTTATTAATCTCCATCCCATTTTTTATGGCTTAGATAGGGAAAACTCATACTTGCATATGCCAAGGATTTTTTAGAAATTTTTGAAATATTAAGATTTCAAAATTTTTCTAAGGAGTCTATGCTCTTGTGTCTCTTTCCTTTTTCATTGAAGGATTAGGCAAAAGTTTGGTTAAACTTTTTACCTTCTAACTCTATTATATCATGGGAACATTCATGTCAAAAGTTTTTATCTAAATTTTTTTCCCATATCTAAAATAAATTCTTTGAGAAGAGAAATTTTAGAATTTTGTCAAGAAGACGATGAAAAATTCTTTAAGAGTTTGGAAAGGTTTAAAGATTTGCTTGCGAGGTGTCCTCACCATAGTTTTGAAAAATTGCGCATTGTGCAATATTTTTATAATGGGTTGGCACTAATAGGAACTTTGTTGAGTTTATGAATGATGACATATTTTTTTTAACTTGAATGCACAAGAGGGTTACTAGTTTTTTAACGATTTGTCTAAAAATTCTCAATAATAGGACTTTGCTAATCATAGGAATAGATCAAACTAACCTAGGAAGGGGTTTATATAAGATTAGTAGGGATATAAATATCAAGGCTAGGCTATATGCCACTACATATGAAGTTAAGTCCCTAGCATTAAAAAGAGGAGTTGGTTAAGCTATTAGTGTCCAACAAGAAAAATGTGCATTTTGTAGTAGTAATATGCATGCTACTTCTATGTGCCCATCTTTTGTACCTGATAATGATTGCCTTGTTGAATAAGGAAATGCAATAGGAAGATCTTTTGCTAATATTTCTTCAAATACTTATAATCTCAATTGGCGAAATCACCCTAATTTTTCTTGGAAGCAAAATAATTTTTCAGGTAACTTAGGTGGTCAACTTGTGGAGAGGCCAAATCATTTTCAACAACCTAACCAATGTTACCAACAACCACAATATTTTCCTAATCAAGGTGCAAGTCAATTTATGCAATAATTATCACTAAAGAAGACTCTTGATTAATTTATGCAAGAGATGATAAAATATCATCTAAGTGACTTCTAATGGACTTCAAGAGATAAAGAATGTTATACAAGTGCACACTAATGCCATAGCTAAGTTATAAGTTCAAATTGGTCTGTTGGCTAGTCAGATGACAAAAAAAGATAAAGGAAAGTTTCTTAATCAGTCTATCCCTAATCCCAAGGGGCAATATGCAGTTCATAAAACATCTAGTTCTAATTAGGAATATGAGCAAGTTCAGTATATCACCACCTTTGGATTTGGGAAGCAAATAGATAATCATGTATAGAGCCTGTTAAGAGTGATAGAAAGTCAGAAACCAGTAGTTCTAGGAATAAGAATAATCCAGATGAGGATAGTGTGTCCTTAAAGCCTAATGTGTCTACTCCTAAATGGCTATTGCCTTTTATTGAATGGTCATTAATTATCACTGGGTGAGTAACAATTTCAAACTAAGTTTTATATTAAAGAAACCCATGAATGGTTATTATTTTATATTGAATGGTTATTTGTTGCCTTTGAATGACTAACTTTTCAAATGAAGATTTCATTAAGGGTAATTTTGACTATTAAGTAAAATTAAATGGTCTTCTCTTTAATTAAAATTTGAATGGTCTTTCTTAACAATTTTAACTTTTTTTTTCTCTTTAAATTAAATATTACTCCTTAATGATCCTTATCATTAATTTTCTCTAAATTATTTATGTATAATAATTTAACATAGTTAATTTTAAAACTAATCTAGGTAGATTTTGAACCTTAATCATTTTGCATCTGGTTGAACCCAATTTATTTACTTGCTTCCATTTAATTTGCTATTCATTTTAATTTTTATTTTATTTTACCTTTGCATCTTTAGTTCATTAATTTAATCTACTATTAGTTTTAATTAATTGTTTTATTTTACTTTTGCATCTTTAGTTCATTAATTGTGCAACTAGATTAGAAAGAAATTTTTAATTCTTAAAATTTAACTCTAAGTCTCTGTAAGATCGACCTCGTACTTGCTCAACTGTAATATCGTACAGCTCATGCACTTGTGAGTATTCTAGGGCTTTTAAAAAAAATCACAAGCACCAACTCTCATTACCTCTTTGTTATTATAGGAATTAGAGCTTGGTTTCTTATTAGGTGATTTCTTATCCATAATGACTACTCCAAATGATAACCTATAATCTTAGAAGGCTAACCTTCCTACTATAATCGTACTTCCTATGCAAGAGCTTTCTTTAGTCCTCACTCCAAAATGACTTGATGGCACTAACTACACTGAATGGGCCCTAAATGCACAGAACAAGATTAGGGTTAGAAAATGTTGGGGTTTCATCATAGGTACAAGAGCTTCACCTAATGACAAAAACTTAGAGGAATATGAAACTTGGGAGAATGAAAACTGCATGGTCAACTCTTGGCTCTTGGATACTATGACTGAAGATATCATGTCACTTTTTATCCCTTACCTACTGTCAAGGAAATTTAGGATATTGCCAAGTAAACATCTGTTAGCCAAGATGCATTAAGGGCATATAATCTATATTGTGAAGTAACCTCTGTTCGTCAAAATGGAGATTGTATCATCTCTTATTTTGGAAAATTACAAAAATTATGGCAAGAGTTTGATGCCATTGAAAGTTGTAAAAGGGAGTGTACTATTGATATTGAGAAGTACACAAACATGGTGAATTCTCAACGTATATATGCATTCTTTGCTAGTCTTGACCCTTATTTGGATGGGGTTTGTGGGTGGATCCTTGCCACTATCCCACTTCCAAACATACAAGTTGTCTACACAAATGTTTGTACTGTGGCTAATAGATAGGATGCCATAGTTGGTGGAGCTTCAAATGAAGGGGCTACCTTAACTGTCAAAAAGCCCTCTAACCCTAAGAAAAGACCTCGTAAGTGCATATACTGTAATGATGATAATCATGTAGTTGTTATATGCTTTAAGCTCCATGGCTACACTGATTCACATACAAAGGGTAAGACTGTATCAAAGGCAAAAAGCTCAAAGAGCAATTCAGTCATTGTTGCTGGTTTTATTGCCAAGTTAGGTAAATTTTAGTCTTTCTAATTTTACTAGAAATGGTGATTAGATAATTGATATGGGTGCTACTAATCATATAACTTGTGCTTGCTATAATTTTTCCCTTTGATCCCCTAGTAGTTCTAAGCCAGTTATTGTTAATGTCAATGATGTCTCATCTCTTGTTTTAGGTGTTGGTACTATCCCTCTATCACCTTCATTATCTATTTCAGATGTTCTATTTGTTCCTTCATTAAACTACAACTTTCTTTCTATTAGTCAACTCACTAAGACTTGTGATTGTGTGGTTTTGTTCTTTCCTACTCATTCTATTTTTTGGAACATCTGTACTAAGGAGAAGATTGACAGTGGAAAAAGAAGTGGAGGATTGTACTATCTGGAAGGTAGTCTTAACTCACCAATAAAGAAGCACTGACTTATGTTATGAGTGACAATCTACTCAACAAAAATAAAAAGGAGATTTGGTTATGGCATAGGCGATTAAGACATCCCTCCTTTAGTTATCTTAGGAGATTGTTTCTATATCTGATCCATCATTGTAATTTATTAGATTTCAATTGTGAAACTTATGTAAGGGCAAAAAGTCATCGTGTTGCTTTTATTTTAAATAGTACTAAGGCTGAAACTCATTTTTCCTTTATTCACTTAGATGTTTGGGGTCTTGCCCTACTTCCTACACATAATGGAATGAGATGGTTCGTTATTTTTGTTGATGACTGCACTCAAATGACCTAAATTTACTTGCTACAACATAAAAATGATGTATATGTTGTCTTTCCCCTATTCCATAGAATGGTTGCCACACAATTTAACACTTATAAATGTTATGAGATAAGATAATAAGGGAAATACTTTAAAAAAGAATTGAAAGACTTCATGAATTCCAATGGCATCATACATCAAACTTCATATCCCAACTCTCTCCTCAGCAAAATAGGATTGGTGAGCAAAAGAATAGGCATTTCTTAGAAATTACTATATCTTTGCTACTTGGTGGTCATGTTCCATCCTATCTATAGGGAGAGCCTTGAGCTTTGTTGTTTATTTGATTAACCAAGTTCCATCTAGTGCTTTAAATTTAAGGAGACCTTTAGATGCAATCTCTAATCATTGCACTCTTCCTTTAGTTGTTCACTTAGAACCTTGTACCTTTGGATGTGTGGTGTATATTCACTTACACCCACATCAACATATTATACCCACATCAACATACTAAGCTTGAGTCAAGGGCTGAGAGATGTGTTTTTGTTATGTATAACACAACATAGAAGGGTTATCAGGCTTATCACCCCCCTTTAAAAAATATTTCATTTCCATGGATGTTACATTCCATGAGCATGAATTATACTACACTTTAATATTCACTGAGAATCCAATGATTCAATTTGCACCAGAGGACGCTTTAGAGGTGTTATCCAACCCTACTTTTGTTAATTCTGCTACACCTATACACGAGACTAGTGATATACCTAACTCTGCTCTTATTGATTCTAATCCGAATTCTGGTGCACTAATTGAATATCATCTTCCACCTCGTTCTAATCATGGTAAACCTCCAGTCAGATATGAGCCTGATATCCAATTCAAAGTAAAATACCTAATAAGCAATTATATATCATCCCACAAACTGTTTAAGTCATATGCATTTTATGTATCTCAAATATCTGCTATCTTTATTCTTAGTAATGTACATGAAGCTCTAGTAGATCCTAGATGGACCAAAGCTAAGGCAAAAAAGATGGTAGCATTGCGAAAAAATTCTACTTGGGAGCTTTCATCTTTACTAATTGGGAAGAAGATTGTGGGATGCAAATAGGTATTCACAATCAAACATAAAGTTAATGGAGCCATTGAAAGATATGAAGCTAGGCTAGTTGCAAAAGATTACACTCTGTCCTACATTGTAGACTATCAAGAAACATTTGCACCGATTGCAAAACTCAATACCGTCAAAGTACTATTGTCACTAACAGCTAGTCAAGGTTGGCCACTCCTCCAATTTGATGTAAAAAAATGCATTTTTTCATAAGAACTTGGTTAAAGAATATGGATCCTCCTCAAGGATACTAGAATATTCAAATACAACCATGGTGTGCAAATTAAAAAAACGGCTCTATATAGGTTAAAGTAATCCCAAGAGCTTGCTTTGGAAGATTTACTAAATTTATGAAGAATCTCTGCTACAAACAACGTAACTCAAATCATATTCTATTCCTTAAACGAAGACAAAGTAAAATAACTACCTTGATAATCTACATTGATCATATGATTGTAACAGGAGATGACTGTGAGATTTCAAAGTTACAACAACATTTATCCTTTGAATTTGAGATGAAACAACTTGAGACTTGAAATACTTTCTTGGAATTAAAGTAGCCTGATCAAAACATGGTATCTTCCTTTCCCACCGAAAGATATCATAGACTTGTTATCTGAAACGAGAATGCTTAGATGTAAACCAATTGATACTCCTATTGAGCAAAATCATAAACTTTGCATTGTCTAAGTGCAACAACTGCTGACAAAGGGAGATATTAGAGGATCCAAATCCTAGAGACATGTAGGAAGACTAATTTACTTATCCCATACCCAACTAGATATTCCTATGCAGTAAATGTGGTGAGCCAGTTTATGCATTATGATATTTGAACCTAAAACCAATTGGTATCAAGTAGAGTGACCTAACAAATACATAAATCATACTCAGAAGATTGAAACAGGCGATGTGAGACTTTAACACCTTCTTCCATAGATGCATAAACGAAATAGGCAAGCCTAGCAGAATAGGTGATGAAAATGAGATACTATCTCTGATACCATGTGAGATTCTAACCTAAAACTAATTGGTATCAAGTGGAGTGACTTAACAAGTATATAAACTGCACCCGGAAGATTGAGACAGACGATGTGAGATTCTAACATGCATAATCCATGAAAGCCTCATATGGATGCTGTAGAATGAATATTGAGATAATTAAAGTTTACCCCAAGAAAAGGACTACTTTTTTGGAATTATGGTCACTTAAAAGGTAAAAGGCTATAGTGACATTGTTTGGGCAGGATCAGTTGACGATAGAAGATCCACTTCAGGATACTTCACCTTTGTAGGAGATAACCTTGTGACTAGGAGAAGTAAAAAGCAGTAGGGTTAGCAAGGTCGAGTTTTGAAGCAAAGTTTAGAAGCATGGCACTCAAAGTATGTGAGTTACTATGGCTGAGAAAACTGTTGGAAGATCTAGGATTTGAACCGAGGCTATGAATTTGTATTGTGACAACACTTCAATATAGAAATTGCTCACAATCTTGTCCAACATAATCGAACAAAACATATAGAAATTGATAGGCACTTTATCAAAGAAAAATTTGAAGTTGGGATGATTGCCTTTCCATTTGTGAAGTCTGAGCATCAACTAGCATATGTAATTACCAAAGCAGTAGCAAGTAAGGTGATTCCTGATTCTCTTACCAAGTTGAGAATGTGTGATATCCATACACTAACTTAAGAGGGGTGTTGGAATCAGTTAGAGTTAGTTAGTTATAGATAAAGATTGTTACTGAACTGTAATTGTATTTTTATAATTATCCTGATCTTCTACAGTTATTCTTTTATTTTTTGAATCTCTTATTATATGGAGATCAAGTAGTATTGGAACAGAATTCCTTGTGTATATATACACCCGGAGTGTTATCAATAAAATTATATCAGAATCATTCCTTTGAAACCTCTTTTAATATCAAACTTTTCCGGTTTGTTTTCTGCTAACCAACTATTATAAAAATCATTATTGTGGGCGGCATGAGATCATCCAGACATATCTGCAGGAGCAAACCTCTGTAAAACATGAGGCCTTTTCTCATATCACAATTGGACCGCATGGCATTTTCTCCCCCAGTGGCAAGAGTGGCATCTGATGAAAATTCTAAACCAGCACGATCCAACAAAGTCCTGACTGGTGGTTTCTCCATATTCTTGGTTGGTGTTCTGCCTTTTCGTACTGTTCTTGGCTGTGGCTCATTATCGTCACTATCTTGCCTAAGATTTTCAAAAACTTTTTTGCTAGTTCTTGAATTCATCGTGCCTGGCATCATTTTATTAGTTTCAGACAACATGAAGCGAAAGGCCCGATACTAGCAAATGCAGGTGGTCTTATTAGATAATTACTTGTCTAAAATATATGGTATCCGAGGCATTATACTGCATCGCATTTGTACACATTAAAGAAAACATAATTATACATGAGAATATAATCATTTTAGTCCTCATTAGCATTGCTTACAAGAAGTTCTTCTAACAATGGAATTTCTTTACTTTTTTATTTTGAGTATCTTCATGTGTAAGGTTCTTAGACGTTGTTTTGTAATAATCATATTCAAGTATATTTTTAAATTGAAGTAATTTTGGTGTTTTATTACTCATTGTTAATATTTTTATTTTGACTTAATTTTTCTTATAACATTTTTTATTTTATGTTATTTTATTACTCCTCGACTAAGCAATCGGAAAATATAATTGCACTAATATAAACAAGAAAACATAATTGTACAATGAAAATATATTTTTAAGACAAAAAATATATTATGACTATGGCAATTTTCTTTAGGATTAGTTGTAGCCTGGGACGTATCCAAGGAGGGAGAGTATGGGCCTCGACTCCTTCTTTTCTTATTAATATTTTTTAGGTATTAATAATTTAATTAAATTTATTAAAAAATAATTATATTTATCATTTATAAAGTTAATATTTATTATATTGACACTTTTATTTAAAAATTACATACACATTTTTTATTTTATATATTGTTATTACACTTTAACATCTTTCTTTATTTACAAAATTATATATACCTCTTATATTTTATGTATAAAACTTACACAAAGTCTCATTAAAAATACAAAATAACAAAAAGTATGAGTAATTTCTTAAACAAAAAAAGTCTCACTATTATAAGCACTAATTTCAGGAGAAGTCAGTATAATTATACCAAAGATAAAAATGATGAAGTGAAAAGAGTTTATACTTGATATGTATTTGACATGTAATTCATGATTATTTTATATACATTGATATTATAATTTTAACTCATTTTTCTATTAATTTTTAATCTTTATATAATAAATTTACTAGTTCCTCTCACTTTTATCTTCACTCTCTTTCCTTTTTTAAAATTTATATATATAAAAACTTAATTTTGCTTATAAATCATAATGTAAAAGATAACTACTATTATGATGCATTTAATATCTAATATAAATATTTTTTTTATTTTTCTCGCTTTATTCATAAATCTCCCTATATAATGAAAAAAAAAAGTCTTCTAAAGTAAATAAATAAGAGTATATTTATTCATAATTTAAATAGTATATTTTGATCTTAACCCATTAAATAATTTAAAGGTGAATACATCTTTATTTACTAACTTTAATTTTTTTTCTATATTTAATAATATGATTCATGATTTTCGATCCCTTCACCGAATATTTTCTGGATTCGTCTCTGGTTGTAGCATCTTAACACGGATTTTTTTTTATAAAGTGAGTTTGTATTTAACGTAAAAAGTAATGGTGTATTTACTCTTAAATCATTTAGTGAATTAAGATCACAATGCACTTTATTAATTTAAAGGTAGTGTTTTGAAGTCAATTCAGAAGGATACCTGAAATAAGTATGTCACGGTGGTTTCCTCCTTTCGTGTTAAGCCAGGGGGTGAGTACCTGTAAATGGACTCTATCGCTCAAGTCAGATAGTACACAAGTAGGGTTTATGTAGTAAAATACAAGATACCTGATTAGGGTGACTTAGCCTAATATTTATAGAGGTTGAATTAGATACATTCTCATAATGAGGAGATAAGTTCCCGTAATAGTAGCAGGAGAAGATATATTCCTTATTTATAGTTACAGAGGATCCCTATATTATCGAAATACTGCTATGACAGTTATGATTTTATTATTCTGTAAGATCATGATTGACAATTAAAAGATATCATAAAGATTTATCAATTGCATAGATCTCACGATAAAGTTGTTACTATCTAATACCATGGTCCGACATATGTTACTAAAGTCTCATGATAAGCAAGCTTTGCTGAGGACGCTGATACCGGGCCACGACGGGTGTGTGTGCTGAGTTGGTCTACCGATTATGAATCTGGATAACGGTCCAGAACTGGTAGATACACTCTTATTTTCTAATTTTAGAGACAAGTTCACTTTAGCTGAGTCACTTCCTCTTGCACTACTAGAATTTTCGGATTTAGAGACGGAACAGATTCCGTCTCTAAATGTATAAATTTCCGTCTCTAAATATTTAGAGATGGAATTAGAGATGGAAATTGCTCTGTCTCTAAACTAGGCGTCTCTAAATATTTAGAGACGGAAAATGAGTTCCGTCTCTAATTTAGAGACGGAAAATGTCCGTCTCTAATTTAGAGACGGAAAATGTCCGTCTCTAACTAAAAAAATTTCGTCTCTAATTAAAAACGAATATTGTCTTTAAAATATAATAATGATTAAATTAGAGACGACATTGTTCCGTCTCTAAAATTAGAGACGGATTTTTTCGTCTCTAAATCCGTCTCTAATTTTTAAAAAAATATTAAAAAAATAAGCATCTAGTTGTGATTTGCCACAACTAGACGCCTTCATTTTATTTAAAAAATTTATATTTTCCTATGCATATAATTATCCAAAATCAAAATTTATCAAAAATTACAATGAATCGTCAATCATTATAATTATCCAAGTAACTATAAAATATATTAAAATAGTTGAAAGTATATGAAGTAGATACAATATTTTATGCATACCATTAATTGTTATTACATTTTGCAAGTAAACTTCTCTCTAACTTATACAATTACAAGTAATACAACTCAAAGTTAAACAAAATAGAGGAACAAAAAGAAATAATAGTTTACGAACTACTTAACAGCATGTTGCCTCTATATGATATCAAGCACTCTTATGACTTCTTGGAAATTCTCTGATTCCTGCCCACGTAAAGCATTGGAAATGACCTGTATTAGAACTACACTAGAAAGTAATAAACAATTGTTGATATGTTTTGACATATGGTTTTAGAACCATTTATTCAATAACAAATAGAAAAATAAGTCATAAAGTAACATATGGAAAAATTCTGTAACTTCTCTTTCTTCCTTTTGTTAAAACAGTCTCACATAGTGTTGGTTGTCAACCATCATTATACCCTAGTGGCATAGTTATATCAAATATATATATGTTCACAAGAAATCATTATCTTCATTTTCCTCTTGAAGCTCTAGATCAGATGTAAGGATACCCACAAACTCAAAAATGTCATTTAGCTTCAATTCAGACTCTTGAGAATCATATATCGGCATGATACAAAGGAAAATGAGGAAAGAGATTTGTAGCTAATAAGCACCTTAATTGATTAAGTAGACAAAGAAGAAATAGAAGAAAAAAATTAGACAAAACAGTTGAACTCGAACATTAATTTATTAATTTTTTTAGAAAAATTACAATTAGGTAACATTAATTTTATAATGAGGATGAAATGAAGTAATCATTGTTATTGTTAAGTGAAATTAAAGTTTTGAAGCAGAGCTAGGATTGAGATTCTCCCACTTGAAAAACACACTCATGATTATAGCTCTTAAAAGCAAAGGTGAAAGAGTTGGTGGTTGCAATCGTTCAGCACCTCTCACTTAGCCAGATTTTGCAGGATTTTTCAACAATCAAACTAGCTCTGAAAATGCAAAGATTTATTGTACCTGATGATAATCTTCAATAAGAGCTAGGAACAACAGATACATGACCAATAACTGCATATAAAACGGGAGTGATAATCTTAGTACAGGTCTAATAATTACTTACATCTGTACATTTGCAATGATATACATATTTTTATTATAATACATACACAATTAAGCCAGATAGAAACACATCAAATAATTAATGGTGTATTTGATTAAGCAATTCATCTTGGTTCTAGCTAAAACTAACAAATTACTTAGTAGGAGACACATCAGATATTACAACACAGTTAAAAACTGTTTGCACACAATACTACAAATCAGAGGCATTCCAACAAGCCAAGAATTGTAATGGATTAACAAGAATTAGCTTGAAAAGATGAAATGAACATAAGCTACATAATGGTTTTATGCTATGGAATTAAGCATTCTGCAGGTAAAAAATGATGCATAACGAAGGCAATAAATGGATAGAGTTGTGCCTATTACCTCAGCTACTCAAACATTTGAAAACTCTACAATACAATGGAAATACAAGTTCGTTTGCTTAAACTAACTGCAAGCAAAGAGCAAGCCTATGAAGCTATTTTGAAATTCAACCATATATGTTGAGTAGCAGAATATTCAAGATCTCAAACAACATAATACTAGCTTAATGGCTTCCGTTCTAATTTATCAATAAGCAATTTAAATATGCCATTATAAAATAAATAAATATTCAACTCTGCAACCAAAATCAAATTCTTCCAGATATGCTAATACACAGCTACTTAATCCATTTAGTAAGATATTGAAACTGAAGTTTCAAGCCAGATATATGCTAATAAGCACCTTAATTGATCATAAATTTAAAAAATACTAGTGGACTTATCTGTTAGTATAACTTATAAGCTAGCTCAAGACGATATAACTTGTCATCTAAAGATGATACTGAAGACTTGGAGGTCTACATGGCACTTCTGCCTCTAGCATAGCTCAAGTTTGGATCACAAATATCTTCATTTGAATTTAATTGAAATTAAGAAATAAACTTAAAAGCAAACCATACTAGCACAACAAAAATCATCAAAAGTTTTTAATTAACCACTTTAAACAAAAAATAGGTAAAGCTAAATAGCTAATTCTTGGATAATTTTTTTTTTGTCAATCAAATTCGTAACACAAGAAACTAGAGTTTGGATGAAAGCTCAGTATACCATTTTTTAGTATTAGGAGAACCTTGAACCTCATCACTAGAGATCTGTGAATAAATATAGGTTAGTAAGAAAAATAAAAAACGCACATTGCCCAGTATCTAGTGTTTTCAAACTTTTAATGAAAACTAATAAACTGACTCTGTAGGTTCCAATCTATCATATTTGTCTTGACTCGTACAGAAACAATCAAGAGGATATCCCAAATTTATTACAACTTAGACCTAAACAGAAACGAGGAACTTTTGTGTTTGCCTAGCAAAATATTCCAGTGGCTTGGCATTTTCTTGGTATTCCCGAAACAACAAACATTTTCTTGGTATTCACGAAACAACAAACCTTTATGTCTAGATTCATCAAAAACCAAGACAGGAAACGTGGACCATGGCTCTTTCCTTGCCTTAGACAAGATACTGGTCCTTGCAGCATCTTTGTTGGGAAGCCTTGACAGAATATCATGAAGTATGGTTGTTGGTACTTGGTAGATTAGATATCTGATCCATTGCGTCAACTTGCAACTCTATGTTTTTTTCCTGAAAGTAACGTAATTAACAAAAAGAAATAATTGTAACAAAGTAAACATAAACAATTCTAATTGAAGCTTTTCAAAATTTCATATCAAAGTTGAGTCCATCAAAAATCTTCCATTCCATTAACGTAGTTCATAGAAGAATAACATGCTTCTGGTCTGTTCTTTTTAGTAAAGAGTATCATAGTGCCTTGTGAATTTTAATTAAGATATTCTTATATATTTTAATTATTGGCTTAAGACAATCTTAATAGGAATTATTTTTATATATGGGAATTGTCAATAATACTTTTTCAAATTAAATTACCAAAAAGGCATGCATTCGTAAAATTATTTGAACGTATTAGTATAATGAATACTTTTCAAAGTAGTATGACTGTGGAGTACCATAAAATTGAAAGGAATATATCCAACAATTAAATTTTAGCTAATTTTAAAACTACAAGAGAATGGTATATATTTTTCAAGATTTATTGAAATTCCAATGAAATTGAAAGTCCTTTCTTTCTTTGCTAATCATTACCCTCCCCTCAAAAAATGAGAAAGTCCCTAAATGTGCTCTTTTTAAATAGAGGACAATCAAAGCTTCATGTTTCTTGTTCAAATCAAGACCAGCCAGTATCACTTATTTGTCTAATTCATCAAGAAGACCAATGATAGGCACTCATCCAACAAACTTTGCATCAATCTCATCCCTAGTTCCCAAATTGATTTATCACTATCACAACAACTTACATACTCAAGGCCCAAACAAAAACTACAATCAGCACATCACAAATGTGGTTTGGGAGTCATTGATATGTACTCATCAGAAGTGCAAATACTTCCTAAACATATCAAGAAATGTAACTCATATTCTCAGGTAAGTGTAATATAATGCATACAAAGAGATATATGAACACATCAAACTGTACCAGCATGCAAAAAATGAGCAAAGAGAAAAAAAAGAAACTATAAAATGACTTTTGTATATGAACATGACTCTCCATCTCTGTATATATTATGACTTTCCAATGCCATGTTCACAGACATAGTTATATGGATAATATAAAAAGAGAATTACTCTTGTCAAACACTATAGCAAGGATACAAATCCTAGAGTCATATGAGCATGTTAAATTGTTATTAATTGGAAGATGTTAAAGAAATGAAGATAACCAGATGCAATCAGATGAGAGTGAAGGTAAGCATACCCAATAAGAAGAACTTGAGCAGGAATAGCTTTTACTGAAATGAAATATAGTCTGAGTTGATTCAGAATTTCTGGTGTCCTGCAGCAGGCAACACATTCTTTCGTGATTGATTATATTTTAAAATTAAATATTAAATATTAATTAATGTGAAAGAACAAGTTACCTGCCAAGTTGCTTGAATGTGAACCAACACCATAGCAGCTGATTCCAGCATATCTTGAGTCGCAATACCTGTAGCATTAGCTAATGATGCTAATGATGTTGCTTCTTCGCACATGGAGCAACCAAGATAGCTGTAAGGGGCAATACATAAATGAATCATCACTCACATCGTAAATAGAACTTTTCATCATATCCTAATCCTAATCCTAATCCTAATAAACTTGCTTTCAAATTGAATCCTTCAGTTCCTAACTCATCGAATTTCAAAAACCAAAATACTAAAGACAAAGACCAAAGAAATATTACCTCTCTGAAACCTCAATTTCTTTCCATATCACAACAGCAGCGTCCGAGTCGCTCATTATTTTCATCGTGGTGAGCTCTGGTGGACCACGGACCAGCAGCGATGGTGCGCGAATGGAAGACCGATTCCGAATAGAACACCATGACTCACAACAGCTATGTCACCGAAAAAAATGGAAGACCGACGCGGTAGCTTTGTCGTTGATGACACAGACGAACAGAGCCATGGGCATCAACACAAGTTTTTGCTAACCCTAGAAACTCTCTGCTTCGACGCCATTGCACATTGTTGTTGTTGAGAGATGGAGATGAGAGATGGAGATGAAGATGGAGATGGAGATGGAGGGGTCTGTGGGCTGAGAGATTGAGACAGAGATTTAGGTAGAAATGAGAGATGAGAGATTTGAGTTAGAATTATGGATTTAGATAAAAATATTAGAGACGGAAACATCATTCCATCTCTAATATATTTTAATTTTTTAAAATAATTATTTGATTAAATAGAGACGGAATTAGAGACGGAAAATTCTGAGACGGATAAATTTCGTCTCTAAATTCGTCTCTAAATATTTGACTTTTAAAATATATTTGAAAAATTTAAATTGACCAAATATTTGACTTTAAATTGACCAAATAGAGACAAAATTAAAGACCGAAAATTCTGAGACGGATCATTTCCGTCTCTAAATTCTGTCTCTAAATTTTAAATTTTATTTTTCCTCTCTAATTTGTTAATTCTGTCTCTGTTTCCATCTCTAATAGAGATGAAATTTTTTCCGTCTCTAAATTCCGTCTCTAAATCAGAAATTTCTAGTAGTGTTGATGCGATATTTGACAAGTATATTAAGTCACTCAAGTAGTAAAGAGTAAGTGTGAGTATCGTTCTCATATGGATAATGGTTGTCAAGTCATTGCTATTATACACCCTACTTATTTAGGGTGTATGGTGCACCATTCAGACTGACCTGCAATGGCAGGTCATCCAATTAGTTTTTTTTTATATAATAAAACTCCCAAACACCCTTAGAACCACCCCACCCCCACCAGGACGGCGCGACGCCGACGATGACGGGACAGTGGGAGTGGACCCAAGCGGCGTTCGCGGTTGGTGCTGCGTGGTGGTTTGTGGAGGTACGTGGTGGCTTACGATGGTAGTTTGTGGACGCGAGTGAGAGGTGGATTTGAGTGGTGGTTCGCGTGATAGGCGGATCTGCATGGTGGTTGTGGGTTGAGACAGAGGTTTGCGGTGGCTGGGCGTGAAATAGGGCGGTGGTTCCGGGCTCGAATCGCAGGTCGCGTGCCGACTGGAGTGGAGGCTGAGGTCGCGGTGGCCGGGCGCAGAGGCTGAAAGCGTGGAGGCTATGGTGGCGAAGTCGTGGTGACTGATGTTGGAGTTGAGTCTCGGTGGCTATGGTGGCAACGTCGTGGTGGCTAGGTGGCTGGGCGCGAAGGTTGACGACTGTGGGTGTGGTGGTTTTTGGGTGGTGGTGGCAGTGGAGAGAGGAAAGGGTGGTGGTGATGGTGTAATTTTTCATAACCTGCTTACCAAGTTTCCTGTTTTTGATATAAGCCATTGATATTTTTTATGATTAAATCAATGACTTGAGATGTAAAGTATATTATACACCTTAATTTTTAAGGTGTATATTAGAAATGACCTTAGTTGTCAAACACCAAACTCACAAGTTGGATAGTATTTAATGATCAATCTTGAGAGATAAAGAGAATTGAAACAAGTAAACACAGATAAATTAAGAAACACGTTTTTAAGAGTTTTAAAAATAAAGTTGATGGTGAGACAAGAATGAGAAAGGTGTTAGGGTTCAATTTTACTTAACTCTTCAATTGATTTTATTAAATTTTTGTTTAACCAAGTGCAAGTCTACTAATTGATTATATGAATTCCTATTTTAGTTAAAACTTAATCTCTTGGTGAATTTACCCTCTTTTAATTACTTAGACTAAGTTAATTCCTTAGTCAACTCAAGTATTAAAAAGATGAATAAGATCAAGATTCCTAATTACACCACATTATTTACAACACCCATTCCTAGATATTGCTAGTTCATGGTATTCATCTCAAGAAGCACATAGTATAAAAGGATTTCCCAATCTTTAAAATACACATAAAAACAATCTATGGTTGATCAAGTTATAGAGACATTAAGAATGGAAATGAAAACTTTATTAGATGAAAAAGAAACTAAGATTAAGCAATAAATCTAATTACATCAATATCCAAGCAAAACTCATCTCACACACACACACAAACACAAGGAAATTTCTACCAATTGCGCCAATCACGCCTAGGCGTGGAATTTCCTCTCCAAGTTTTCTCTTTGATGCTTATCTTCAATCCCTTCTTTGCTTAGTTCCTCATGTTTCTTCATACTCTTTTCTCTTTTCCTTCCTTCCTTGCCTTCCAAGTCCTACAAAATCAATGCAATTCATAGGGCTCGGAGTTAAGAATTAAATACATTCACCTTAACACATGAATTTGCTTTAAAATAAGATGAATTATTTAAGCTAGAATTACTTGACAATGCAATACATGAAGACAAAGAAAAATTCTCATAAAACCAAAGGAAACTAGGACTTAGCATTCAATTATTAACTTAATTGAGGCCAAAACAACTCCAAATCTTGGAGTTATCACATTTTAACATATATATAACATTAAGGAAGAATAGTTGCATAATTGCAGCAAAATTAACAATTCCATACCAAAGTAGTAGTATAAATGGACAGAACAACCAATTATAATATGTACGAGAAAGGTGACAACTTTAGGAGTTGAATGAAGCTTACTATATTATTATTCATAGCGATGTAAAGGCTGTAAAACTCTTGCTTAATTATTATATTTTTGAGTTTTTGTGAGTTTTCTTTTATAATTCAACAGCTTTCTTTTATAATTCAGGTCAATGTTATACTTAATATATTCAGCTTTCATATTAATCGTTGTATCAATAGATTTTTTTTTTGGACTCCAATAACTTACAATATTTTTTAATCTAACCTTTCAATAATTTTAAATATACTTTAAAAATGAATATCGTGTATTTGTTAGAATAAAGAATTGATAAATGAATTGATTTTTTTAATGTAATATCATGTATTTGATCATTTTTCATTTATATATATATTTAATCATTTTCTATATATATATATATATATAATGTAAACAAAAGTTGTTGATATTTTTATGGATTAAATCAAAATTTAAGATTCAGTGAAAATAGAAAAACTCGCATGAAAGCATATGTTTGTGGTCTATAATATTTTCATATTTACATTGCAAGAAGTTATTACATAAAAACATATTTATATCTATATTCATAGTATGGAATAAAATTATTTTTATTCAGATATATGTATTGTTTTATAATATCTAAAATTTATAATATTTGCATTGCACAAAATTTTAAACTTTACATGTCATTTAATAAAATTAAGTACATGTAATTTATTATTAAAAAATTAATTAATTAATTATATTTCAATATATATATATATATATATATATATATATAGTTATCTAATCTAATCTAATGCATTACAAAAGTGCAAGTAGGCGAAAAAAATACAAAAGTGCAAAACAATCGCATGGCTTTCACCAAAAATAAAAGAAATTAAAAAGAAAAAAGAAAATGACAATCCACAAGGAAAATGAGGCAGTGGTATTTTTGAAATATGACGCCGAAAAATGATGAAAACTGTCCGTGAAGGGAAAAATGAGAATTGAGGGATGATTTCTGTGATTGGATTCGAGGCAAGCAGAGTGGAAAGGAAATCAATCAAATCTTGGGTGGGAAGTGGGAACTTGGATGCTGAGTTGATTCATTTATCAGATTGATTTGATTTTTTGAGATCGCAGAGTTGTTTGTTGAGTTTGTTAATTAAGTTACAAATCAAAACCAAAAGTGTTGAATCAATCAACAGGCGGTGCTGTTGATTGTTTAATTGTGCAAGCAAAAGCAAAGCAATGGCATCAGCAGCGCCTAATGTCGATCTCTTCGATGCCTATTTTCGACGTGCCGATTTGGATCGAGATGGCCGTATTAGCGGTGCCGAAGCTGTCTCCTTCTTCCAAGGCTCCGGTTTGCCCAAGCAGGTCCTCGCGCAGGTCTCACCTCTCCTCTCCTCCTTTTCCTTTCTTTCTAACATCTCTAATTAATTAATTATTTCTATGCCTACCTTTTCACTGTTTAGCCGTTAACATTAGAATTAGACGAGCACCACCTTTGTTGTCAATTTCTGCTTATGTTTCCAGCCCAGGAGTAGGAGTGGGAGAGATTGCTTTTACTTTTACATTCTCATTTGCTATACCATCCATTCCTTGACATTTTGCTTAATATATCAACTGCCTGCCACTACATCGCTTCTTGCATTTTAATGATTTTATAGTATTGTTTTTGAATTAATTGGTGTCTCACAGTTGCTTTTTCTCTGTGACTGTGAACTTGAATGCTATTACTACAGAAATCCATTCCATCTAAATACTAAATACTAATCCTGTGTTGTGTACAAACATAGAACACAGCTACTGAGCTACATATTTTTTTTTTGTTAATAACTTAACATCACTTGCTGCAGATTTGGGCATTTGCAAACCAAAGCCAAAGTGGTTTCCTTGGCCGGGCAGAGTTCTACAATGCCCTTAAACTTGTCACCGTGGCACAAAGTAAGCGAGAACTAACCCCTGAAATAGTAAAAGCAGCATTATATGGCCCAGCTGCTTCTAAGATACCTGCACCTCAAATTAATTTCAGCGCCACAGTTGCACCTGTTGCTGCACCTGCACCACAGATTAGCCCTGTTAATCCTATATCCCACCAAAATCTTGGACTAAGGGGGGCAGTTCCAAATTTGAGTGGAAACCAGCAAAACCTTCCTTCCCGGGAAAGTCAGTTATTGAGGCCTCTGCAAAATTTGTCTGCTTCTGCCCCTAATCTAGCTCCTGGTATTTCAACTCAAGGAATCTCTGGAATAGTGGCTGTTGGTGGAGCTCGCCCTGAAACCCTCAGCACCTCAAGTGATGGGTCCACTGGCAAGATGGGTGGAGCTCCAGCAGTAATGGCCTCTCAAATAGCAGCTAGAGGAAGTAGTCCCACATCAACTCAGGAGGGGTTTGGGCTTGCAACATCTGGATCAAATACTGCACTGGCACCTGGACAATATCCTGCCTCTGATGCAAAGTCGTCAGATCAAGTGATTCAGGATTCTAAATCAGTGGATACTTCTGCGAATGGTTTTGCTTCTGATTCATTTTTTGGAGGGGATATGTTCTCTGCTAGCTCATTTCAGCCAAAGCAAGATTCTTCTCCACAAGGGTTTTCTTCTGGAAGTTCACTGCTTTCATCAGCTATTGTTCCAGTATCTGGAGGGAACCAGCATTCTATTACGACTAGCACCCCTGATTCTGTGCAGAGCCCACTTGCGACCCAGCCTGTTGGCGCACAGCTTCATCAGGTCCAGCCGGTGGTGAAACAGAACCAGCGTGCCTCAGCCCAGACACGTAATACGCTGAATCCATCTGGACTTCCAGTGAGATTGCAGGATTCTGCTTCCAGTCTGCCCCAATCTCCATGGCCAAGGATGACTCAGACTGATATTCAGAAATACACGAAAGTATTCATGGAAGTAGACACAGATAAAGATGGGAAAATCACTGGGGAACAAGCGCGGAACTTGTTTCTTAGTTGGAGACTACCAAGAGGTATATTTCCTATACTTCTACTTCCTTGCCTTTTTGCTTGGACAGCAGGCTTAAAGTGCTTTTTTATTTTTCTTCTTCTCTAGTTCTAGTTGCACATGCAATAGGCAATCAGGTTAAATATGATTGATTACCCCTCTTGCGGAATCTAGGTTGCATTTAATAGCATTTGCTTGGTTTTTGTTTTGGGAGGGGGGGTTGTTTGTTTTATCATTCTAGTTTTCACATCTTCCATGTGTATAACTTTTCAACAGCTAGCTAATTCCCCGATCATTAATTCTATATCATGTTTTATATTCTTCAGAGGTTTTAAAGCAGGTCTGGGACTTATCTGATCAAGACAATGATAGCATGCTTTCTCTCAGGGAGTTTTGTATTGCACTGTACCTAATGGAGCGACACAGGGAAGGACGTGTTCTTCCAGGAGTACTTCCAAGTAACATTGTGCTTGATTTACCAACTTCTGGTCAACCTGCCACTCTCTACAGTGCTGTAGCTTGGGGAAATCCATCAGGTGTGTGTTCAAGAATTAGCAGTTTTTTTTTTTTTTTGTTATAACCATTCACATATATAGAAAATACTTGCTCTCATATATTTGTGTCTCTGCCCTCTTTTTTCTTTGGAAGGTTTACAACAACAGCAAGGGATGACTGGTTCTGGTGCTCGACAAGTGAACCCTACTGCAGGTCGGCCACCAAGGCCAGCTGCTGTCCCTCAATCTGATGAAGGACCTCAGAACAAGCAGCAGAGGTCCAGAGTTCCAGTCTTGGAAAAGCACCTCATAAATCAGCTGAGTTCAGATGAGCAAAATTCAATTAATTCAAAGTTTCAAGAAGCAGCAGAAGCTGATAAGAAGGTACCTATTCTATCTTTGTTTCTTGCATTGCATCACTTCTATTGTTGCGCCATAAATTTGGCATGTTTTTTGGTACATTAGGAGGTGCATGCATCTGGGTAGGGGAGGAGATGAGTGGCCTTGTTGAGGATTGAACCTCTGACATCATCACCACACCCTGATCTTAAAGACTGGGGCCAGTGACAGTTTTGCCTTATAAGCTCATTGGCTGGCATGTTTACGTTTTGATGGTTCTCTTTTTTTAATTTTTTTTCATACTAATGTTCCTGCAGATTCTTGTTTTTATTTTGATTGAAAAGTTTGCATATATTACCTCTCTTTCCTACCTAGCTGTATTTTGGTTCTCTATTGGCCAATTGCCATTGCTTATTTTGATTAGTTTTTTAGTTTCCTAACAAGTAACTCTTTCTGGGGAATATGTTGCCCTTTATGTATGGTCATCTATTAAGGTCGATTAGTTTTAGGATGTGGTGAGATGACATTGTAAGTTATATTTGGTTTCAATATGAAGTATGCATCTTCTCTTTATCCATCATGCTGATGATGATTGAAACTTACAGATATGAAAATTATTAGCTGTTACCGGTATCTCTGAAGATAGCATGGAAAGTTCATATTCTAGATTGTCATTTGTGCAGTGCATATCATTTTGTCAGCCCGTGCATGCCTGATTAGACTCCCTTGTTTTTCAAATTGAACACAGGTAATTCTTATCTTTTTATTCTTTTTGTTAACTGCAGGTGGAAGAACTTGAGAAAGAAATTGTGGAGTCCAGAGCAAAAATAGAATTCTGCCGTGCAAAAATGCAGGAACTTGTGAGTATTTTCCTTGCTTCTTCCTTTATATCTTATTAAAACTCTATGCTGTTTAATCTGTGTTCTATTTGCTCTGTTTTTTGTCTCTTTTCTAGATGTCAACGGGTGATTTGTTTACATGTATTCTGTCTCTTGATTTGCAGGCTGAGCCATATACCATATAGATGTAGCTAGTAATTGTGAAATGTAATTTGGTAGAAAAATTGTTTACAATCATGATTTCTTGCACTTCAGGAAGAAGGGATCTTGCCAAGAACCTTCACCAAGCAAAGCTTTAAGGATGCAAAATATATGTAGGCTATTGTTTAACTATACATAAGAACATAATTTCTACATCCTATGCCATTAGGGTTATTGTGAATAACACAGATTCGTTGACAAAACTAACCATTTCTCACTATAGGTCTACTGAATATTATTATATAGAAAAATTGTATACCATCATGATTTCTTGCACTTCAGGAAGAAAAAATCTTGCCAAGAACCTTCTCCATGCAAAGCTTTAAGGATGTAAAATATATGTAGGCTATTGTTTAACTATATATAAGAACATAATTTCTACATCCCATGCCATTATGGTTATTGTAAATATCACAGGTTTGTTGACAAAATTAATCATTTCTTACTATAGATCTACTGAAAATAATTACATAGACACCTATCTGCTTCTTGGATTTCCATTTCCTATTATTTTTAAGGAAGTGAAAAATGGACTCCTGGAAAGGTCTTTTACTGAATTGTTATGATGTTTTTATGCCTACATTTCTCATTAATAGATGCCTTGCCCCTTCTTTCAGCTTTTGGCTACTTCTCCAGATACCTAGGAATTATTGGCAAAAAAAAAAAAGCCTAGGAAATAGACATGTACTGTTGTGAACGCAGGTTGCACTCCCTTTGCGTCTTTATATAATAAAATTGTGGATACCAAGAAGAGAAAAGCATATAAAAATTGCATCCCTCCCTTCATGTTCTGCTTATGGTTAATAATGTCAAGTTAATATTCCCTTTTCTAAACAAATTTCTTGTTCTTTTTCTGGCAAAAGGTTCTGTACAAGAGCAGATGTGACAATCGTCTTAACGAGATCATAGAAAGGATATCTGCTGATAAGCATGAGGTATCTTTCTTTAGAATTTCATGTGTTCTTTTTACCTCCATAACCTGAATGTTTATTATTTGCTCAATATATTAATTTCAGGTTGATATTCTAGCAAAGAAATATGAAGTTAAATATAAGCAAGTTGGAGATTTATCATCCAGGTTAACTACTGAGGAAGCCACATTTCGTGACATACAGGTGCGATGAAATATGGCTTTTCCTTCAATTGATAGCATATATGCTAAAAGCTTGTTATTTCTTACCTATTTTACCTGATTACTTACAAATTATTTATTTGTATAATGCGTAGGAGAAAAAATTTGAATTGTATCAAGCAATTGTCAAGATGGAACAAGATGGAAATGCTGATGCCGCTCTACAGGTAGATTTTAATATTGCCTGGTCTCTACATCCATCTTGATAAATTGTTTTCATATCTCACCTAGTAATCTGCAATTTCAGGCTCATGCTGATCGTATCCAATCGGATCTTGATGAGCTGGTGAAATCTCTGAATGAGCGGTGCAAGAAGTATGGATTACGTGCAAAGCCCACAACACTAGTGGAGCTACCCTTTGGTAATTTCAAATTTATAGATGGTGTTGTTATTTCCTTTCAGACATTCTCAAGTCTTTTGCATGTCTATAACTGTGTTATTGGGTATTTGTTGCATTTGTTTTGTTGGTATCAGTTTTATTTTTTAATTTGAGGAAGTGGCCTTCAGTTGCTGAACTGCTGGTTTTGAATCAGCGTGAAAATTATTTCAGCCAGTGGAACTTGAAACAGGTTGCCTGATCAAGTGGCATTTAACTTATACAGTTTATTCAGCTTTTCTTGTGTAGCCTTTAACTAATTTGGTGGCACAGTTCTGCATGGACAGGCACCATATAATCTTATAAAACTCTTGTTCCTCATCAAGAATGTTTTCTGGTGTGCAATATTTTTTTTAAAATCAATTTATAATACGTTATGATGATGCATTGACACTTATATGGTTCTTTGTCATAGTTGCTACTGTAATTGTTATCAAATATTGGAATAATGCATTGATTATATGAAAAGAAGGGTAACTCGAAACTCGATCATGTTTCTGAGAACAGTATGCAAGATAAGCTACATATTTTGTATATTTTTTTTATTTAATTGATTTATTTTCTCATCGAAACACAAATTGAAAATAGCATAGTGGTGTTCTAGAAAGTAATGCTTTTTTTTTTAATATTGTTTTGAAAACAGTCTTTAGTTGTTGGTTTTCTGTCTCTTTACAATTGCATTTATCTTCCATGATTTTAATTAAGATAAGAAAACTGTTTATAGTCTGCAAATTGGCTCTTCATTTGTGTCAAACGAAATTGCTTCCTTTTTGTTTTACATTGTTGGCCTCTTGATACAGTAATCATGTTTTCTCCTTTTGCTTGTTTTATTTATGTTGTGTCATTTCTCTTTGCTTTATGGTGCACTGCCCAGTGCCCACCAGTCCCATGTGCTCCCCTCTAGTATATTTTTATATTGAATAATGAAATAATTACGTGCATAAAAAGTTTTTTCTTGTATTTTCTGGCCTCACTCAATTTTATCCTTTAAGGCTGGCAACCTGGTATCCAAGAAGGAGCTGCTGACTGGGATGAGGATTGGGATAAGCTTGAAGATAAAGGTATTCAAAATAACCCAAATTAGATCTAGATAATCTGTTAATTACAAAAAAAAAGGGGTGTGTACATTGTGTGGCATCCACCATTAATTGAGGATTTTTTTGCACAAGGTTATGAAACCACTTTAATTAGCATTTTATCTGAGCAATGTTGTTTTCTTAATTGATATCCCACACACATATTGGATGTCAAGCTTCCACATCTTCAAAGTCAATTTGATTTCATTTGCATTTTTGCTTTGATAAGAATATTCTTTTGTTATTCTTATAATTTAAGGCAGCAGAATTAATCTCAAAACGAAACTCTCCTGTGAAGTATTAGGGCGTGCATGATTTGCTTCTTGTTTTTCTATGTCTTTCTGTTTGTTTTTCTTAGTATATTTTTATTCTTCCCAGCTGTATTTTCTTCTTAAAATTGACAATGTATGTACACATGATACATAATTTGATGCATTGTTAATTTTCACCCCTTCCCCCTCAATTGCTTGTGCTTTTAGTTCTAGTAAGCACACCATTAGGGTATGTTTGGGAGTTGGGAGGAAAGGGAAGGGAAGGAATCAAAAGGGATGAAAAGGAAGAAGGGGAAGGAAATGGATGGTTAAATAAACAAATTGACTAATTATATTTTATATTGTTTTCAAACTTATCCTTTGTTTATTGACTCCAATATTAAAAGTCCATTTCAACAATGAAATTTAGATGACATTTAGAACCCATTTGGATATACTTAATTTTTAAAATAAGCACTTATATTTTAAAAATAAGTACTTAGAAGTATTTTTAAGTGTGTTTGGATACCATCTTAAAAAAAAAAATAGAAGTTTAAAAAAAAAAGTGGTTCAACCACTTGTTTTAGAAGCTAACAATCCAAGCTTTTAAAATAAGTGGAAGAATAAGTGGTTATTAGTATAAGCACTTTTCAAATATGACATCCAAATGAAAGATAGTTTTTTGTTTAAAAATAAGCTCTTTTAAAAAAAGAACTTCAAAATAAGTACTTTTTTCGTAAGTGTATCCAAACGAGCCCTTAGTACTACTAATAAGGGTATAATGGTAATTTTATTAATTTCTCCTCCAAAATCCTCCAAATCTGAGGAACTCAAAAAATTTAGTGTTGGAGGATTATGGATGGTTAACTAAAAATCCCTTGTCCCGCCCCTCCTTAAAAAAAAATCTTCCAAACAGGGAAGCTTTCATTGAAACCTTTCCATCCCTTATCCTCCATCCAGACATACTCTTAATCACTTTCTTTCCCTATTTATGACTTATTAATGAAAAAAAGTGGAAAGTGAGGTGCAGCTGTAGTTTTGAGGCAAAAGCTGAATTTTAAGGCATGCCTGCTCATGATACACTGACATTTTTATTAGCTGAAAACGATAATATCAGAAGACTAGGCAGACTGATCCAAATCCAAGTCCCATCATCACACAAACATCTTTTGTTGTAACTAAATAATCTATGGGTGAGAGAATAAAGAAATAGGATTTTCATAGTTGAATGTTACAATTGGATGCTGTTTCAGAAGAACTAGAAGGAGCTGGTCAGTCTGGATACACTCGCAGATCTTAATTTCTGTCGCATTCTCTGTTTGCTTATACCTCTATCTTATATCTGTGTTTCTTTTACACTCAGTACTTTTTTAGCTGATAAACAATACAAAGTTGTACTATGTTATGTTATTGTTTTCTCAGAGTAGCTGTTTGTCTAAATCTGAGTGATCAATTTTGAACAGTTATATAGTTCAGGAGACACGATAATCCAAAAGTAGGCATATCTTTTAGAGAAATTATATGGTATTGGTGAGATTAAAATTATGGTTAACTGCTATTTCTTTATTTTGTGGTTTGCATCTGTTCTCTTTTGAAGAATGTTCGAAAGAGATGAATAAACTTTGTTATTTTCCTCTAGCAGAATTTGCTTTTGTCAAAGAACTCACTCTTGATGTGCAAAACATCATAGCACCTCCAAAACAAAAATTGCCATTGGCTGTGAACAAGAAAGCTTCGGACATTGACAGTCCAACATTTGCAGCTTCACCTAAGAGTGATGATAAGTCAGAAAAGCCCCAGACTACAGATGAACGGGAAGTTGGCAATAGATCTGATTATAATAAAAGTGAAGATGGGTCTGCAAAAAGTGCTCCTAATAGTCCATTTGCAAGGAGTGCTATTGGAAGCCCTCATGGGGACTTTACTGATTCTGACATTAGAAAGACTGCAGGTGAAGATAGCTCACCCCGTGATCAAGATGCCATACAAGAAACTCAAAGGTATGGTTTTTAAGATTTGCACACCAGTTTGATTGTAAAATTAGTGGAGGCATACTCTTATTTCTGATCATAAATTTTCTTTGTGCCTTGGAAGGTCCTGGTGTTTATTATTATTATTATTATTATTATTATTATTATTATTATTATTATTATTATTATTATTATTATTATTATTATTATTATTATTATTATCATCATCATTATTATCACATTATTATCATCATCATCATCATCATTATCATCATCATTATTATATAAAAATGGTCTTTATTATTGTTAGAGACTCCTAGGTCTTTACCTAACTACTTAAGCTTTTGGGAGAGTTTGTCCTTGACATGGTTTTAGAGCCTCTATGACCAAATGGTTAGAAGTTTGATCCTTGCTGCCCTATTCTTCTAATCTTATTATAACTTCAGCACAAGGTAAAGTGAGCCTATGCATTATCCAGGCTTCAACTCAAATGGCTTTTGTGTGAGGGTGTGTGTTAGAGACCACCTAACAGCTTAAGCTTTAAAGAGAGTTGGTCCTTGATAACTATCATCTGTAATATATGATGCATTTAAGAGAGTCACAATTTGTTGTATATTATCACTTCAAAGGTTTTGGACCATCAATTTTTTTATTATCAGCATATTTACACACGCACACCTCCTCACCTTTGTGTGGAGGTTACCATCCTCCACATTTTTACTTGGGGAAAAAAATCCATTTTCCAACTTGACAAAAAAAAAACCCATTTGCCCAAGTAAAAATGTGAGGATGCTAACCTCCTCAAATTTGAGTTGAGGCTAGCATCTTACCATCCTCCATGTAATCATTCTACCATTCACTAAATAGAATTTTATGTTATCTTTCCTTCACCCACTGGAGCTTTTTGAGACATCTTTGCTTTCTCTCTTTCCTTCTTCTGTTCATTTCCTTGTTGACCAAATCATCCCCTCTCCCTTTCTCTCACTCCTAGTGATTTTTGCAACTTGAAAGGATGCATTTGGCTTTTGTTAGATTAATTTGTTTCATTT
Organism: Ormosia emarginata; assembly: GCA_029884605.1. Lineage (NCBI taxonomy): Eukaryota > Viridiplantae > Streptophyta > Magnoliopsida > Fabales > Fabaceae > Ormosia > Ormosia emarginata. The sequence continues at coordinate 14,355,812 of JAQQTP010000058.1, forward strand.
TGACTCAATCTAGAAGGCAAAAAATGCTGGCTTTTCTGAAAATTCATAAATAAAGGAAAATTAATAGCTGTTCTACAAGAACAGGCAATAGAACATAACGAAAATGGGATATGCACAGTACCAGTTCAGGGATTCAGGAAGAAAAAGAGAGAGAATCTGTTGAAAATTAAGAAACGCAGATATACCTATGCTATGTTACTTATGTCTTACTAGTACTATGCTGTTCAAGACTTAACTTGTTTTTAGCCATGTTTTCTCTAATGTTTTAATGATTCTTTGGAGTGCTTCTGTGATGCTAAGACTTTGTAATGAGTCTAATGAAAGATTTGGCATTAAACCTTTATGAGGCTGCCTCATGGTTTTTGGAGTTGCTGCCTCAACCTACATTTCATCTCGTCACAACACTGCTAATTGTAATGTAGGTCTTACATGCCAAATTTTGGAAAATTTAAATAACCAAGAAGTATATGATGAAATGGTTACAGTATACATTATCTTTAAGACATTTTGATGGAGTAGAAAACAGTGTTAGATTAATGCAAATTTTATGAGCATGTTGTGCATGATACGAACTTTCAACCCAACTGTGGGTTTAAAAGGTTATTTACTGGTTTAAAATTGATTTTGATATACATCAGTGTTAACAGATACTAATATACTTCATTTCATTTTTCACATGATAAGATCTTATGATCTTGCAGAATAATTGTTTACGTATAATCTTGCATATGCAGTGATCATGGTGGTGTCAAGTCTGAGTTTTCTGGAGACAAAATTTTTGATGAACCAAATTGGGGAACCTTTGACACTAATGATGATATTGACTCAGTTTGGGGATTCAATGCTAGTAGCAAGGAGGTATGCAAATTATTGCACCTTAAAGTACTGTCTCAGCAAAATTGTTTCCTATTTGAAAACATGCATTTTGTACATATGTTGCTTAAATTTCCCCTGCTTTATTCTACCTTGTTATGGTCAGTGGTGGTTGTTGAAATTATAGGGATTGAATGAAAAAGAGAGAAATATACAGAGTATATTTAACTAACTGGATTGTGATGTTGTAAACTTGTAATGTTATGGAAAAACTAACCTAATAGTCTAATACACCTATTTATACTACTATTCTACGAAGTACAAGTGTAGTATAACTAGTACTAACACTCCTAACATGATGAGTAATTATCCTAATATTCTTACACTCCTCCTCAAGTTGACATTTACAAAGCTCTCAGCTTGTAACAAATGATCCCACTTAATAAAAAACAATTTAAAAACATAATGACCTGAAACTTTGACAGGCTCAACAAAGCACACAATGTTATAGGGTTCCCAAACAATGACTTTCAAATACAGTTGACAAAAAAAGAGCACTGCTAGAGAGACAACACAGTGACTAGATGGTTTTAATGATGCACAGCTAGAATAGTTAGTCGAAATGTTGCATAGCCAAGGAAGAAAAGACAATGCTGGAAAGATGCGTATCGGGAAAAGGTCACCACTGGGAACAGTCAACACAGTAGTACAAAATCACCATTAGAAGTATGCATTGTGGGAAAGAGATTCTTGGCATGCAATCATACACAGCAAGGCTCAAATACACCAAACTTCTCCTAATTCATGAAAAACCATTATTGTGAAGCTTTGAACTGAAAAAATTACCTCAAATTTGAATTCTGGAGACCCAAAAACCGTGATTGTGTTTCATTCCATAGTCTCTCTCCACAACTCAAGTTTAGAATTTATTCCTTCTCTCGACTCATCAACTAGGACTATATCATCCATACAAAGTATTCATTGAGGTATTGACTCTTGGTTGTGCCTAATAAGTATGTCCAATACCAAGATAAAGAGGTATGGACTCAAAGTTGATCCTTGGTGCAAATCTATTGTTATATTACATCTCCATTAGTTCACACACTATTATTTGTTGACTAAGATAAAGAGGTATGGACTCAAAGTTGACCTTGGTGCAAACCTATTCTTATAGGAAAATCTTTTGTTGACACCTCCATTGGTTCGTGCACTGCTTGTTCCCCTATCATACATATCCTTTATAACTTTATATGCAATACGAACTCCTTATGTCACTGGAGCCTTCCACAGGACTTCTTGTGGCATCCTATCATAGGCTTTTTCTAGATAAATGAAGATTGTGCAGGTCTTTTGTTTCCTTCTATAAATTCCCATCAAACCCAGTAATATGTATTTAGCCTTCATATGGTTATTGAGAATATGACTTGGAGGGCCAGGAGATATCAGTGGTTACATGATACTTATGACTGGACATAAAGTCTGTCATGATGATTTTGTTATTAGGGATTTAGAGCTTGTAGAAGATTTTATGATTGCATCTTAAAATCAAAGGGATAGATGTGTCATTCTCTGCAAAAATATGGAAGCCAGTTTGCAAAAGATTGCTGGTTGAGAAAGTAGAATTATCAAAGTTTGTTGCTTAGGCGTGCTTGCTGGTTGCTGCCAGCTTGCCATGTACTTTGTCATGATAATTGATGGAGTCGGAGGATAAAGCATAATGTAATCTGAATGAGCTTAGATCTGCAGTCCAAAGGCATGTAAAATGAACATATTCTAGGAATAATGAAAATTCTCATAATGACACCTATTCTACTGAATCATCACCATCTGTTGGTGTACTTCGTATTGATTAAATTTAACATTTCCAGTTTCTTGTACATGTTTGATCAATGGGTATTTATACTCTAGCAGTCTACTGATCACTTTTAGACATTTGTTTTACAGGAGAGAGATCATGACAGAGCTCGAGACAACTATTTCTTTGGTTCTGGGGAACTGGGCCTGAACCCCATTAAAACTGGTTCACCGCAGGCTGGTGATCTCTTCCAGAAGAGCAGGGGATTCAGTTTTGATGATTCTGTTCCAAGCACTCCACTTTTCAGCTCAAGCAGCTCCCCGCAAAGGCCCAAAGAGTGGCTGGAAACTTCTTTTGACAACTTTTCAAGATTTGATTCTTTCATAACGCATGATAGTGCATTTTTGCCTGCTCAGGAGACAGTAGAACGATTTGATTCAGTCCGCAGCAGTACGGATTTTGATCATGTTCATGGCTTTCCAGCTTTTGATGACTCTGATCCCTTCGGCTCTGGGCCGTTTAGGACTTCATCAGAAAGTCAAACTCCAAGAAGAGGATCTGATAATTGGAGTGCTTTTTAGTTTTGTAATTCTACCATACGTGCTTTATACGTGTCTTCAGGCCTTCCGGCTGATGTCTCTGTTGGAGTGGGTTGTCTGTCTTACTGTTTGGAACCTCTTATTTGTAATGTATTCTTTGTATTTAATTCTGTGTATTCCTTGTTCCTCACTTTTTCTTTGGGGAGGGGCGCGGGGTTGTGTCAAACCCAGCAATCCTACTTCCTTTCTTAAATTTAAAGTGAAGGTCTGTTTATATTTTGGGCTTGTTGGTTGATAATTTTTCCGGAGTCCCGCTGAAGAGATCTCCACCTGGAGAGATTGTGATATTGATGACTATCTGATTGAGTGTTGTTTAACGAGCGGAGTTTTATTATGATTTTTTTTTAATCTATTTTGTGAAGTATAACTTGAACCTAAACATGTCTAATTGAATCTAACTTCAGCCAATCAATAACCGGAGTATGTGTTTATTGGGCAGGCAGAATAGGAATTTGGAGTATTTTATTTGATCAGTTGCCAAAATATGTTGTAATTTTGAGTTTTTTAGAAGTATTTTATTTGATCAGTTGCCAAAATATGTTGTAATTTTGAGTTTTTTAGAAGTAAAAGGAATTTGAAATGCAGTGGAATTTAATTGCCATCATATGTAAATTTATTTGTTTGGATAGTTATTGAGAAATTGAGATTTTATTACAAATTTTTGTAAAACAAAATAAACTTCATGTAATATATAGATCTCTATATTCGTTAAAAGAAGCCAAACAATAAGATAAAAAAATAAAATAAATAAATAAATGGTTTCAAATCGAATCCAAAAAAAAAGTGAAGTCTGTAATAAAATTGAAAAATTAACTGTATCATTTTTTTTTTCATTTTTCAATAAATGATTCAGAAGTACAAAACAAAATGAATTACATATGCTGTTACCAGTTGGCCTAAAATGAATAAAATAAATGTAAATAGGAAACTAAAAGAATTAGAAGAAAAAAGACTCAAACTATTTTGAAGCATGCGATTGACAATAGAGGGAATTGGTAGCTTCAAAATTAAGAAGTTTTTTAAAAAAGTACTATTTTTATAAATAATGTTATTTTTAACCATTTACATTACGTTATTTTAATTCTTATATATATATATAAAAACACACACACACATTCTAATACATTTCCTCTCTACCTTTGTTTTTTCAAATAAGAAAAATATAGAAATATAACTATTTTGGTGTGCAAATTACAAAGTCCATTTGGAGAAGACATAGTGACTATTATTTGAACCAAATATAAATCAACAAGCTATATCATACCACTATATTATGAGCAAAACATGCTCACCTTTTTCTAGTGACTGTGTATACCACTATATTATGAGCAAAACACGCTCACCTTTTTCTAGTAACTGTGTACGTGTAGGAATGGCAACGAGACGAGGGCGAGGGCAGGGGTAGGTAATGCTTCCCTCACTCTCGTCTCAATTCTTATCGCGGATATTTATTTAAGATTTTCACGAAGGAAAAATGTATATATAGATATTTTGGGTATATAATAATTTAAAATAAAATTTTAAAAATAGAAAAAATAAAAAATAAAAAAAAAACAAACTTTATCATTACATACAACAATATTTTTTAATAATTTAAAATTTTTACAAAATTAAAAGAATGTTGCAAATAACATATCAAATTTAATTATATTTTGTAATAATAAATCTACATAAATAATTATCACAAGAATGGTATATATATATTTTAATAATTTTTATTATTATGGGTTTATTCATTAAAAAATTAATTATAAAATAATAAAAAATAATTTTTATCTCATCTCAAAATAAAAGAGAAAAAAATATATGTAAAATACTAAATGCAAAAATTATATTGGCAAGTACCCGCAGGACAGATAGTATGATTCCTCCCCTCTCATTTATTAAATGGTCGTGTTATATGTCCAACAAAAATACTTCCAACTTTTATCCACTGTATCCTTCGTACGTATATTTGTTGAAGTCCCATGTTTTTTTCTGCGTGTCCGTAGTTTGCTGAAGTCCTATCTTCTATCCATTTGTTCCCTCTCTTTCTTCTTTTCTTCCCTCCATTTCTCATTTCTTTCTTTCATCTCTGTTGCATCTCCCTCTCCTCTGAGACACACTCACTAGGGCACCAACCCATAGCATTTTAATTCTTGTTCTCTTGTCCTCATTCTCGTTTCCTCATTTTCAGTCATCACTCATTCTCTTCCCTCACTCTGACTTTCACACGCATTGATAACTTCACATATTGTAGTTATTTGGGTCTCATATCTGTACTTTATTATCTGCTTAGTCCTTGTTTTGATGCATGAATGGAAGAGTTTAGTTGTATATTCGTATAATTTGATTTCAATGTCTTCCATCATGATTTCTGGATATATTGAGTACATTTGCACTGATTATTGAATTGGAAATTTCTCTATGGCAGGTAAGGTTCCAACCAAGTGAATCATTTCAGATTTGGACCAGAATTACAAGAGAAAGTAAAGTGTAAGGATCAGCTTGTCACGCCGCGGCGTGGCATTTGAATGTCGCGGCGTGAGCCTCCCCTACATCCAAAGTCAGAGAGCACGCATGTAATGCGCCGCGGCGCAGATAGTTGAATGTCGCGGCGTGACCCTATTTTCTGAGCCCTATAAATACTGTTGCATCGATTTTTAATAGGAGTTAGGTTTTATTTTAGAAAGTTGCAGCCAGATTTTACCATTTCAGACCAGTAGGAAGCAGAAGTGACCAAGTTTGGAGTCTCTCTTCACCTTGGTGGAGGATTGGAGCTTGGAGGATCACTCCCCTTAGCTTTGTTCTTCTCTTTTCTTCTCCTTTCTCTTTTCCATATCCATAACTCTGAGCATTAGTGTTTTATTTTCGTTTGTCATGGCTAGCTAAGTTGTTTATAGGGTTTTACTTTGGATTCTCCAATGGATATTGATTAATCTTGTAATCCTTTGAGTTATATACATGATTTGGTATTTGTTCAATCATATAGTGTTTAATGCTTTGATTGTTTGATCAACTTTCAACTGATTTGTTCAAATCTAATGAACCTAGACATAGGAATTTGGAATTGAGATCGTATGTATGATTGATGCATATTCTATTTCATTCAATTGGCTTGGATGCAATGATTTCTTAATAGGATATAAATATACCTATTGACCATGCATAGTAATTAATTGGGAATAAATCGTTCATTAGTAGAGCTTACACTAGTCCTCATAGAAATATAGTGGATTAGGTAAGTAATACTAGGGTTGATTGACCTAGACATAGGCTTTCGACTAAAGTAGATTCCCAAGCTAACCTAACCATTGCATGTATATTGTTCGTAAGGATTACTTGTTAACAATTGATATAGGAGGTGAAAAAGGATACCCTATTTTCTAAATCATTCTCTAAACTCAATCTGATAGTTTTAAAGCTCTTCTAATTAGTTTAATACGCTTCTTTCCAATTTATATGTCCTTGAATAGAAACACTTAAGTTATTAGTTTATAATTAGTACTGAATTTAACGTTTGTCCTCGTGGGAACGATATCCGACTCTTAGCTATACTACAGGTGCAATCCGTGCACTTGCGGTAAGTAAAAGAGCAAACACGCACGTGTGTGGTTCGAGTTTTTTCGATTTTCTACAATTTCAGTGAGTATCCTCCACTTTTCTCCATAATATTTCGTGTTTCCTGACATGGATACTTGCAATTTCTGTGAAACGTTGCGTATTTTGGGTAATTTTTTGCGTATTATACTTTCTGTTTGATGAGTTACATTTTTTGTTGGGTACAAATCCTTGAAATATGTTTTTCTTGGTTGTGTGTTGATTAGATAGGTAAATGGGAGGATGATTGTTGAGTTCATTCGTTGGTTTATTTGGTATATCTTGTTTCTGTTATGAGGATTTAAAATGGTTCATATAGTAGGAAGGGTTAGTCCATTGACATGATTTGTGGTAAATCTCATTACTTAGTGAATCAAACATTAACTGATTAATATGTTTAGAATTAGTGGTTAATCTTTACATGTTTCTGGTGAATCCAACAATGAGTTCCCAACAGTGGGGGTAATTACTTACAAATGAACTACTAGTGGAGTAGAGTTGGGATGAGTTATTGGCTGGTTCATATAACATGAAGGGTTAGTTCATTGACATGATTTGTAGTGAATCTAAAATTAATTGGTTAATATGTTTGGAATAAGTGGTTAATTTTCACATGTTTTTGGTAAATCCAATAATGAGTTCCCAACAGTGGGGGTAATTACTTACGAATGGCCTACTAGTGGAGTGAAGTTAGGATGAGTTATTGTCTGGTTCATATAACATGAAGAGCTAGTTCATTGACATGGTTTGTAGTGAATCTCATTACTTGGTGAATCTAAAATGAATTGGTTAATATGTTTGGAATAAGTGGTTAATCTTCACATGTTTCTGGTGAATCCAACAATGAGTTCCCAACAGTTGGGGTAATTACTTACAAATGAACTACTAGTGGAGTGGAGTTTTGATGGGTTATTGTCTGGTTCATATAGCAGGAAGGGTTGGTCCATTGAGTATCCTTAATTTCTTATCTAAGCGTTACTATAGAGGTAAAACATATCCTGCTTTAGAAGAGAAAGAGTAATGACATGTTTTGAATGATGTTTTTATACACTTTAAAATTACCACTTAGCCATTTGAGACTTATTTGAGCACACGTGAAAGAAGATTAATATGACTACCATTGTAAATTGTTTTGTTAACTAGATGGTTCCAGGCTATCTTTTTAAGCTTTATTTCATCTCAAAAGTGGTTAAGTGTGGCCTTTATAGAATAGACCCATTCGAATAGGTCTCTATCCTCATTATCTATTACCATTGTATGTTTACTTTTCACTACTATTTCTTAACTTTCATAATAAAATTTAGATGTTGGTGAAATATGAAATATGTTTGTAACATGACAGTAAATACTTGATAACTTACAAGTGTGTGTAGCAACCCAAAACTGAAGTTGATGGAGGGTTCAAATAATCTCAATACATCTGAGGCTGTTGATAATGTGGAAGAAGCATGTGAAAGTGACTTCATTATGAGTGATGCCTTGGATGGCGAGTTTGAAAATTATAAGCCAAAATGAGGGATGTTGTTTCCATCAGAGGATGATGTTAAGGAATTTTATAAGAAATATGCTTACCAAAAGGGGTTTGGTATTGTAAATAGAACTTCAAAAAAAAGAGATGATGGTAAGGTAAATTACATTATGCTAGCTTGTTCAAGACAGGGAAAACATGTGTCAATAATACCAAACAATTTGAAGACACTTCCAACTAGACGAACAAACTGTGAAGCAAAAATTACAGTCAAGAAGATGAGAGATGAACGATGGTTCATCAAGACAACTATACTTGAACACTCTCATGAACTTAGCCCAATGAAGGCGAGAATGTTGAGAGTTAACAAGAATCTTAGCATACACGTGAAAAGAACAATCCAAGTGAATGATGATGTAGGGGTGAGAATACATAAGATAGTCTGGTCTCTTGCTTATGAGTTGAGAGGTTACGAGAACTTATCATTTAATGAGCAAGATACTAGAAATTATGTCAACAAGGAAAGACGTACATTTGGCAAGGAAGGTGATGGGAAGGCTTTAAAGAATTATTTTATAAGAATGCAAGAGGATAATAGTAATTTTTTCTACGATATAGACGTTGATAATGATTTTCATGTGCAAAATGTATTTTGGGGTGATGTTAGAAGTAGAGTCACCTATGAGTCATTAGGAGATGTTATGACTTTTGACACAACATATTTGACAAATAAATATGATATGCCATTTGCTACTTTTGTTGGTGTGAATCATCACGGCCAATCAGCTTTGCTTAGATGTGGTTTAATTTCAGCTGAAGACACAGAGTCATTTGTGTGACTATTTGAATCATGGCTTCGTTGCATGTCAGGTAAGGCACCTGTTGGTATTGTCACGGACCAGTGCAGGGCCATGCAAAATGCTATTGAGATAGTCTTTCCAACTACTTGACATAGGTGGTGCCTATGACATATAATGAAAAAAATCCCTGAGAAGCTAAAATGTTGCATTGAATATAACAATATAAAGAATACAATGAAAGTAACTGTTTACGATACCCTAACAATGAAAGATTTTGAAGAAAAGTGGTCTACCTTCATCAAAGAATTTGAACTAGAAGATAACAATTAGTTGAGTGGTTTGTACATGGAGAGACATAGATGGGTGCCAATTTTCTTAAAAAAGTATTTTTGGGCAAGGATGTCAACAACACAACGCAGTGAGAGCATACATGTTTTCTTTTACGGATATATCAACTCAAAGACAAGCTTGCAACAATTTGTGAAGCATTATGATAATGCTCTGAGAAGCAAGGTAGAAAAGGAATTTCAGGCAAATTTCAAGTCAATGGACTCCACAAATCAATGTAGGTCAAACTCACCCATTGAAAGACAGTTTCAATTCGAGTACACCCATGCAAAGTTCGTTGAGGTCTAAGTTGAATTCAGAGGAAGAATAGACTGTTTTGCGTCCATTAAGTGTGTGGAGGGAATGGTTTGTACTTACCATGTGAGGATGGATATGGTAGTTGGAGGGATAACAAAGAATGCTATTTTTTAGGTGGTATTTAATCGTGACAATCACGATATTAGTTGCAATTGCTTGTTATTTGAGTTTAGAGAAATTGCGTATAGACATTCACTTTGTGTCCTTGGTAATGAGATGGTTCAAGAAGTGCCGTCAAAGTATATTTTACGTAGATGGAGCAAAAACATTAGATGGAGACATGCTTACATAAAGAGTAGTTACGATGTGACTTTGTTAAAGCCACAAATGCAAATATTTGATAAATTATGCAAGCATTTCTATGAAGTGACTAAAGTTACTGCAGAATTTGAGGATCTCACAGACAATCTCCATCGGAGATTATGTGAATATAAAAGCAAGATGCATTTGATGGTTGCATCTAAGCAAGCTAGTAGAACAACATGCAAAGGTGATGATCATCAAAGGAAATTGACTGCGGGTATTGAAACTGTTAACACTGGCATTCGTAGTCCATTACATGTACCTCGTAAAGGACAACCACCAAGCAATAGAAAAATATCTAAATTTGATCGAGTAGTCTCCAAATTGAGAAAGAGGAAGCACCATCGTCGTCAAACTTTGACAATTGATATATGTATATATGATTTTGCTAATTATTATTGTATAGGATGTTTTGGTTGTGTATATGTTTTATTTAGACTGATTAGCATCTCCTTTTATTAATGTATTAAGTTATTTTCTTGTGAACATGTAGGAGTGCATTGGTGGAAGCTTGAGTCAGATGGATGGAAAGAAGTTGCGCATAGAGTCATCTATAGAAGTGAATAGCTGTGGAGAATGTCGTGATGATTGTACTATGATGTGTGTATACACCAAAATTGTTTGTCATTTGTAATCATTGTTGAAATGATTGTTAAGTTTTAAGCTACTTACACTTAAATTGTCATTTGTTTTAATGAAAGGATGTTTGGTATATTGTTGCTTAACAGTCCACAGTTATTGAGATGAGTACAAATGTTGATGCACTAATGTGTGACGGTAGCTATTAGGTTTCGCAACTATCACATAACTCATCAGCTGGTTTTTTATCATTATTAGAAGGAATTGATCATGATGTCAATCAAAGGCCACAGACATGTCCAACATATGCTCAATAAGTTCATTGTAATTATTGAAATTGCAATGCTTATATGTTATTATCCAGGGTTGTCATAGTCAAATGTCATACACCAATTTGTTGGTTAGTGGTAATGCAAGGCAATTTGAAGATACTCAAACTGAGAATCAGTGACATAGTACAAGTCTAAATTTGTATAAATTATATTGGGTAGTTTCATGTACATGCTTCAAATTAGCACTAATCTAATCTATTATTATTTTGCAGGCTGATTTCCTTTTTTTGGTATATAGGATAATTTACATGGTCAAAGTGTGCTGACAAAGACCTAGGTGCAAATTGGTGAATCTCATGCTTACACTGTGATTTTGTCTACAACATTTTTTGTGACAATCATGAAAATAGATCTTAGTGGATCATCAGGAACCCACTTAAGTAGTTTTTTTGGTCCTTTTAAGTGGATTGTTTCTGTGTTATAGTTATTTATGGTTCACACGTAATGTGTATAGAATACATGTAATTACACGCAGAAGGGGAAGATGTATATATTCTTTTAGGGTGAATGGTAGGAATGTATCATTGCAATGCCACAATATTAGTGATGTATATGGATATAAACTGTAACACATAAGCGATAAACAGCTCTTTTGTAATCCAAGTGTATTTTTTATATATTTTTACCTGCAGTCTTAAGAATAATTGAAGTTGAAAGAAATATCAAATCTACCTCACCATTGGGAATTGATTTTTTGGATTATCCATAAAGTGATATAGATTAAACACTTATTTGCAATGTATTAAGCAGTTACTTATGAATTCACCAATTAATGAGACTCACCACAAAATCATGGACAATCACGAGTGATCCTGTCGAAAAAGTGGTGTATATCAATATTTGGTCAGTTACAAAAATAAATGGTTAATACATTAGAAATAAATGTTGAATCAGTACATGTTTCTGGTGAATCCACAAAAAGTTCAAAGAAGTGAGCGCAAACTAGTTAGAAATGAAGTACTGGTTGGAATGGACATGTGTAATATTGTTTTTGACAAGTTAGGAATATATGGTCAGAAAACCATAGAAAAAGTGGTGAAGCTCATTATTTTGGGTGAGTTCCAAAATAAATGGTTAATATACTACAAATAAGTGGTTAATATGAACAAGTTTCTAGTGAATCCAAAAAAAAGTTTCAAATAGTGGGAGGAAACTAGTTAGAAATGAATCACTAGTGGAGTGGACATGTATAATGTTATTTTTACCAAGTTGGGAGTAGATTGACAGAAAATCATAGAAAAAGTAGTGAATCTCACTATTTGGTGAACTCCAAAAGAAGTGGTTAATACACTACAAAGAAATGGTTAATACACTACAAATAAGTGGTTAATATGAACAAGTTTCTAGTTATTCCAACAAAAGGTTCCAAATAGTGAGGGGAAACTAATTAGAAACGAATTACTAGTGGAGTGAACATACGTAATGTTGTTTTTAACAAGATGTGAGTAGATTGGCAGAAAGTTATGGAAAAAGTGGTGAATCTCATGGATTTGGTGAGTTCCAAAATAAGTGGTTAATACATTACGTATAAGTGGTTAATCATTACAGGTTTATGGTGAATCTCAGGAAGAGTTCATAATAATGAGGGCAAACTAGTTAGAAATAATGTACTGACTGAAATTTACATTTGTAATGTTGTTTTAAACACATTGTGAGTATATGGTCAGAAAACCATGGAAAAAGTGGTGAATCCCATAGATTTGGTGAGTTCCAAAATGAGTGGTTAATGCATTATGTATAACTGGTTAATCAGTTCAGGTTCCTGGTGACTCTCAAGAAGAGTTCCCAATAATGGTGGCAAACTAGTTAGAAATGAAGTATTAGCTGGAGTTTACATCTGTAATGTTGTTTTGAATACATTGTGAGTATATGGTCAGAAAACCATAAAAAGATAGTGAATCTCATGGATTTGGTGAGTTCCAAAATAAGTGGTTAATGCATTACGTCTAACTTGTTAATCAGTACAGGTTCCTGATGAATCCAAGGAAGAGTTCCCAATAATGGGAGCAAACTAGTTAGAAATGAAGTACTAGCTAGAGTTTACATCTGTAATGCTGTTTTGAACACATTAAGAGTATATGGCCAGAAAACCATGGAAAAAGTGGTGAATCTCATGAATTTGGTGAGTTCCAAAATAAGTGGTTAATGCATTATGTCTCACTGGTTAATCAGTTCAGGTTCCTGGTGAATCTCAGGAAGAGTTCCCAATAATGGGGGCAAACAAGTTAGAAATGAAGTATTAGCTGGAGTTTACATCTGTAATGTTGTTTTGAACACATTGTGAGTATATGGTCAGAAAACCATGAAAAAGTGGTGAATCTCATGGATTTCGTGAGTTCCAAAATAAGTGGTTAATCCATTACGTCTAACTGGTTAATCAGTACAGGTTCCTGGTGAATCCAAGGAATAGTTCCCAATAATGGGAGTAAACTAGTTAGAAATGAAGTACTAGCTAGAGTTTACATCTGTAATGTTGTTTTGAACACATTGGGAGTATATGGTCAGAAAACCATGAAAAAAGTGGTGAATCTCATGGATGTGGTGAGTTCCAAAATAAGTGGTTAATGCATTACGTCTAACTAGTTAATCAGTTTAGGTTCCTGGTGAATCCTGAGTTCCCAATAATGAGAGCAAACTAGTTAGAAATGAAGTACTAGCTGGAGTTTACATCTGTAATGTTATTTTGAACACAATGGGAGTATATGGTCAGAAAAACATGGAAAAAATGGTGAATCTCATAGATTTGGTGAGTTCCAAAATAAGTGGTTAATGCATTACATCTAACTAGTTAATCAGTACAGGTTCCTGGTGAATCCAAGGAAGAGTTTTCAATAATGGGAGCAAACTAGTTAGAAATAAAGTAATAGCTGGAGTTTACATCTGTAATATTGTTTTGAACACATTGGGAGTATATGGTCAGAAAACCATAGAAAAAGTGGTGATTCTCATGGATTGGTGAGTTCCAAAATAAGTGGTTAATGCATTACGTCTAACTGCTTAATCAGTTCAGGTTCTTGGTGAATCTCGGGAAGAGTTCCCAATAATGCGGGCAAACTAGTTAGAAATGAAGTACTAGCTGGAGTTTATATCTGTAATGTTGTTTGGAACACATTGTGAGTATATGGTCAGAAAACCATGAAAAAAGAGGTGAATCTCATGGATTTGGTAAGTTCCAAGATAAGTGGTTAATGCATTACGTCTAACTGGTTAATCAGTACAGGTTCCTGATGAATCCAAGGAAGAGTTCCCAATAATGGGAGCAAACTAGTTAGAAATGAAGTACTAGCTAGAGTTTACATCTGTAATGCTGTTTTGAACACATTAAGAGTATATGGCCAGAAAACCATGGAAAAAGTGGTGAATCTCATGGATTTGGTGAGTTCCAAAATAAGTGGTTAATGCATTATGTCTCACTGGTTAATCAGTTCAGGTTCCTGGTGAATCTCAGGAAGAGTTCCCAATAATGGGGGCAAACAAGTTAGAAATGAAGTATTAGTTGGAGTTTACATCTGTAATGTTGTTTTGAACACATTGTGAGTATATGGTCAGAAAACCATGAAAAAGTGGTGAATCTCATGGATTTCGTGAGTTCCAAAATAAGTGGTTAATGCATTACATCTAACTGGTTAATCAGTACAGGTTCCTGGTGAATCCAAGGAATAGTTCCCAATAATGGGAGTAAACTAGTTAGAAATGAAGTACTAGCTAGAGTTTACATCTGTAATGTTGTTTTGAACACATTGGGAGTAAATGGTCAGAAAACCATGAAAAAAGTGGTGAATCTCATGGATGTGGTGAGTTCCAAAATAAGTGGTTAATGCATTACGTCTAACTGGTTAATCAGTTTAGGTTCCTGGTGAATCTCAGGAAGAGTTTATAATAATTGGGACAAACTAGTTAGAAATGAAGTACTAGCTAGAGTTTACATATGTAATGTTGTTTTGAACACATTGTGAGTATATGGTCAGAAAACCATGAAAAAAGTGGTGAATCTAATGGATTTGGTGAGTTCCAAGATAAGTGGTTAATGCATTTCGTCTAACTAGTTAATCAGTACAGGTTCCCGATGAATCCAAGGAAGAGTTCCCAATAATGGGAGCAAACTAGTTAAAAATGAAGTACTAGCTAGAGTTTACATCTGTAATGTTATTTTGAACACATTGAGAGTATATGGTCAGAAAACCATGGAAAAAGTGGTGAATCTCATGGATTTGGTGAGTTCCAAAATGAGTGGTTAATGCATTATGTCTAACTGGTTAATTAGTTCAGGTTCCTGGTGACTCTCAAGAAGAGTTCCCAATAATGGTGGCAAACTAGTTAGAAATGAAGTATTAGCTGGAGTTTACATCTGTAATGTTGTTTTGAATACATTGTGAGTATATGGTCAGAAAACCATGAAAAAAATGGTGAATCTCATGGATTTGGTGAGTTCTAAAATAAGTGGTTAATGCATTACGTCTAACTGGTTAATCAGTACAGGTTCCTGGTGAATCCAAGGAAGAGTTCTCAATAATGGGAGCAAACTAGTTAGAAATGAAGTACTAGCTAGAGTTTACATCTGTAATGCTATTTTGAACACATTAAGAGTATATGGCCAGAAAACCATGGAAAAAGTGGTGAATCTCATGGATTTGGTGAGTTCCAAAATAAGTTGTTAATGCATTATGTCTCACTGGTTAATCAGTTCAGGTTCCTGGTGAATCTCAGGAAGAGTTCCCAATAATGGGGGCAAACAAGTTAGAAATGAAGTATTAGCTGGAGTTTACATCTGTAATGTTGTTTTGAACACATTGTGAGTATATGGTCAGAAAACCATGAAAAAATGGTGAATCTCATGGATTTCGTGAGTTCCAAAATAAGTGGTTAATGCATTACGTCTAACTGGTTAATCAGTACAGGTTCCTGGTGAATCCAAGGAATAGTTCCCAATAATGGGAGTAAACTAGTTAGAAATGAAGTACTAGCTAGAGTTTACATCTGTAATGTTGTTTTGAACACATTGGGAGTATATGATCAGAAAACCATAGAAAAAGTGGTGAATCTCATGGATGTGGTGAGTTCCAAAATAAGTAGTTATTGCATTACGTCTAACTGGTTAATCAGTTCAGGTTCCTGGTGAATCTCAGGAAGAGTTTATAATAATTGGGGCAAACTAGTTAGAAATGAAGTACTAGCTAGAATTTACATATGTAATGTTGTTTTGAACACATTGTGAGTATATGGTCAGAAAACTTGAAAAAAGTAGTGAATCTCATGGATTTGGTGAGTTCCAAAATAAGTGGTTAATGCATTACGTCTAACTGGTTAATCAGTACAGGTTCCTGGTGAATCCAAGGAAGAGTTCCCAATAATGGGAGCAAACTAGTTAGAAATGAATTACTAGCTGGAGTTTACATCTGTAATGTTATTTTGAACACATTGGGAGTATATGGTCAGAAAACCATGGAAAAAGTGGTGAATTTCATGGATTTAGTGAGTTGCAAAACAAGTGGTTAATGCATTACGTCTAACTAGTTAATCAGTTCAGGTTCCTGGTAAATCTCAGGAAGAGTTCTTAATAATGGGGGCAAACTAGTTAGAAATGAAGTACTAGCTAGAGTTTATTACTGTAATGTTGTTTTGAACACATTGTGAGTGTATGGTCAGAAAACCATGAAAAAAGTGGTGAATTTCATGATTTGGTGAGTTCCAAGATAAATGGTTAATGCATTTCATCTAACTGGTTAATCAGTACAGGTTCCTGGTGAATCCAAGAAAGAGTTCTCAATAATGGGAGCAAACTAGTTAGAAATAAAGTACTAGCTGGAGTTTACATCTGTAATGTTGTTTTGAACACATTGGGTGTATATGGTCAGAAAGCCATGGAAAAAGTGGTGAATCTCATGGATTTGGTGAGTTCCAAAATAAGTGGTTAATGCATTACGTCTAACCGGTTAATCAGTTCAGGTTCCTGGTGAATCTCAGGAAGAGTTCCCAATAATGGGGGCAAACTAGTTGGAAATGAAGTACTAGCTGGAGTTTACATCTGTAATGTTGTTTTGAATGCATTGTGAGCATATGGTCAGAAAACCATGAAAAAAATGGTGAATCTCATGGATTTGGTTAGTGCCAAAATAAGTGGTTAATGCATTTCGTCTAACTGGTTAATCAGTACAGGTTCCTGGTGAATCCAAGGAAAAGTTCCCAATAAAGAGAACAAACTAGTTAGAAAAAGTGATGTAATGTTATTTTGAACACATTGGGAGTATATGGTCAGAAAACCATGGAAAAAGTGGTGAATCTCAAAAGCAGCTAGCCAATTATCATCAAAACTACTATCAAAGGCAGCTAGTCGATTACATCTATATCTGTTTCTGGTGAATCTCATTACTTGGTGAGTTCCAATATAACTGGTTACTATAGTATGAAAAAGTGGCCAATATTTACAAGTTTCTAGATAATATAAAATTCAGTTCCAAATCAGTGGATAATCTAAAACAAGTTTCTGAATCTATAAGTAAATGGTTAATACATTATACAAAAATGGTTAATTAGTATATGTTCCTGGTGAATCCACTAAATAGTTCCCAAAAGTGGGGGTAACTATACAACGGAAATTGCAATAACTGTACATAGGGCTAAGCTAAAGAGAGTAGAATAAAGTTTGCAAATCAACACAACAACTTCATAGCATTTGCAGCTCTCAAAACTTCTTCTATGCGCTCGTTCTTTGGATGCAAGACCCAGCCACATAATAAGTCACGTCACATTTGCGTGACTTCTCCCTGTACCAGTATAGTATAGTACGAATAAATAAAAATCCCAACAGAATGTAATAGTTAAATTAGAAAACAAAACAGTTCTCTCACCTCGCTCCATTCGGGCATAGTCTTTTGCCCAAATATCTTGTGTCCATCTCATAGCTCTATGTACTTAATAACGTAAATGTCACAATCATCCCTATTTCAATAACATACAAGCAAGCCCAAGGAGAAAAATTAAACACCTATGCCTCAACATAACAATGAATATTTTTTACTAAGTGCAACCGTACTCACGAGTTGCATTGCTGGGGCAAGTCAACCTCCACTAGGTCTAAAGGATTATGATTCGTCAAGGATGGACTAAGTATTTGCAACAATTCTTCAAACTGACGCTTCTACAAATTCAAAGTAAAGTTCAAAGTCAAATTATACGACACAACTAATACATTATCATTACAATGACATTAGAGGAATATGATACCGTCAAAACGTCTAGCCTAGCTTTTTCAGTGTCAGTATGACTACCCATTGAATTCAACACATATAACTTTTTAAATCTCAGATCCAACGTAACACGACTAGAGCGAATATCTACATGAAGAAATGTATCCAAGTTCATTGAATTTTGTTCCTTATAATATGCTTACATAAATAATATTACTATTCCTCAAATGTATTTTTATTTGACATAGTTATTTGATAATGTAGACATATGATAGTGATGCGTATTATAGTTGGAACATAATGTTTTATGCAGTATTAAGAAAATAAAATGCTATACACAATCCAACTAGATAAATGATGGGTTTAACCTCGGATGTTACCCAATAAAGTGTATTCAGCTAAGGCACATGTAATTTTTGACACATAATGATTAAAAGTTACTAAGTTGCACTGAGTGATGTCATATCCTACTTCAGCATGAGGCATGGAGTCGTTAATACTTCGCCAAGGCTTGTGGCGAACTGATTTGAAACACTCCAGTCTATTTTTCACCAAATCCTACATTTTATAAATAACCAACAATAAGTTAAGGTTGACATTATCAATGTACGTACACTTATAACTTAATTGAGTATGTTGTTACCATAAACGTGGGACAAAACATATGACGGGTCGCTTTTCGTGCCCGCTCCATTTCATTTCCCACAAAAACCCTTGTAGCCAGCATAATAACTTGAAAGAGTGAATTAAAAAAGGTCCTTATATGTGAACCGGTGCAATAAGTAGGTGTCATATACATAATCTTAATTATGAGTTGAATGTCATTCAATCTTACCATATTGTTGACCCACCCTCTTGATTTTATACAAGGGGCATCTGTAACGGTAAAGAACTAATCGTAGAGTCTGACCACCGCCCTACACCACAACCTAAAACATATTGTTTAATGACAATCACAAAACAAATTGTCTAATGCTAAAATTGTATAAGATGCAAATGACAAATGTTAGTCCAAGTAAAATCAGTATTGTACGTATCAAGCATGCCATGTTGGTAATTCAAAAGCTTACATGGAATCGTGGTCCTCTTTTTTAAGCACTCTGGTGCAGTAACTAAAAAGTTGTGTATGCAGATTCGTTTTCTTCTTATTCTTTTGCAATTTGGTGTAAGGAGTTCGGGTGCTTTTGCCAAGCACACGCATCCTGGGCTGAACCTTAACCCGAGTGCAAATGTTGGAGTCGGGGTTCTCTGTGACTGAGTTCAAATGTGTATCAGGGTAGCAACAGGTGCTCCTGAAGGGATGCCACATGCAGACAGTTGTTAATTACTCGGTTCACCACCTTCACTGAATCTGTAGAAAAGAATGCTCACACAATTCAATGATTGAGTATCCTGGTTAGATACTGGACTGCCTATAGGACAACATGAAGGTATAGACACTGAATGGTGTAATAATAGTTGTTTCAATGTGCTCACTTCCGTTTCCAGAATAGAAATCATTTTCTTCATTTGCACGTTCTCAGCAACCACCTGAGAAAGGTATTCCACATCAAATGGCCTCGACCGCCGATGCCCAACACCATGTTGCTGCACAGGTGCCATTACATCCTTGACTATATCAATCTGGTTCTCTTCTCTCGATGCAACCAGATCTTCAGTTACCTACATGTCAATAACCACCAGATACGTAGTTAAGTAGTATGATGAAGGTGGACTACTATGGTTAAATAACATAAATTTTTTGTATACAAAATCATTTTCGTACAAATGTCGCAGCACTACAAACATCATTTAAAAGTTGTATGTTACCTTGTTTTTTTTAAACGTTGTTCGCACTTTTTCCTCCCTCACCCTAAACACGCGCCAGTTCAAGAAACGTGCGAAGGATTGAACACTTATCACAGTTGATGTGTGGCACAACGATAAGTGATCAAAAGCCCAAACCTTGTAGAAAATCACATGTATGGTATCAAAAATGATGCAATAGGAAAAGTATTGAAAAAAAAACTATAATATTGCATAAAACAATTATAACAACCAGGAAGCATA
This sequence comes from Ormosia emarginata, assembly GCA_029884605.1. Lineage (NCBI taxonomy): Eukaryota > Viridiplantae > Streptophyta > Magnoliopsida > Fabales > Fabaceae > Ormosia > Ormosia emarginata. The sequence continues at coordinate 14,375,961 of JAQQTP010000058.1, forward strand.
GTAAATAGCAAAACACATACCTGCAAAAGTGCAGCACATCCCATTAAATGGATTTGGCGGATATTCTTACCCTCGTTCACTGCACGTGCAACTCGGGTCAAGTCATCCACCAAAAAATCATACACCGCCAAACCCCAGCTGTAATTATCTAGGGAGTCCAACTCGTCTAACAGGTGTGAGAAGGCAGAATGCACGTTGACACCTGTAACGGGAAAATAGAACTCCCCAAAAGTAAGTAGGATATAAAGTCGACAAAAGTTGTTAACATCATTGTTCTTTACATGCTGATACAGCTCATGATAAATTGGGCCAATGGTTACATGGTCCCCTTTAAATAAGGAAAAAGTCTGGCCCACTCCATCGTCATGTGGGGTTGCTTTTTCCCCAGCAATCCGCAATCCAAGTGCAAGGCACACGTCTAACGGGCTGAATAGGATAACCCTACCCCTAACTCTAAATCCCGCATCTCTTTCAACCCATCTAGACGCTAACTCCCATAACAAGACACAGTTGATTTCCAAATTATTCGATATATATAATAGTGAGCTAAATGGGATAGACTCAATTTGGAACTTTTAGGCATCTGTCAATGAGCTATTCACATCAAGCAACAACCTTGGTATGCAAACATGCCTCAATCGCACCTTCTGCATTATGAGAACAAATTAGTCAACATATACGCATAGTCAAACACGTGTAACAAATTTTTTCTATATTAACCAAGTTGGTTACCTGATTGATGCTGGACAAATCGCATCTCCGTCTTGTCTGTGAGCTGTCCATGTAAGTATTCTGCATATACAGAAGACAAAGAATGAATTTTCACCAGTTCATCATGATTAAAAGCACAAATGAATAATCAATCGTATTGGTCACAACTCATAGACATGCACCAACTTCATCATTTTGAACTAATTGTGTCATTTAAAATTTCCTAAGCCTAAGGAACAACAAAGTAGAAACTTATATAAATCATTTAAATGCAGAACAACTATTTCAACTAAATCATTTAAATTTTTAGGAGACTCTTATTTGCTGAAGAATTTCCCACTATTTATGATATTAGTAATGTAAGGTTCCTATTTCCTGCATTTAAATGAAATATCAATTTTGTCCTCATCTTCTTATCAGATTATAAATAATTAGTAACACTAACAATTTTACTCTCATCTTCTTATCAAATTATTAGATAGCATAAAAAACATGGGATATATGTTTCAATGATATATAAATTAAGTAGCACAAACAATGCATTTAAGGATATAGCACAAATTGACACATGTGTCAATACTTAAAAATAAGTATTGACACATTTATCAACGGAAATTGCAAAATGTATAATACTGAACATAAAAAATGATGTTGCATCGATATAGAAAATTATAGATAAGGAAGATGAGAAGTTACAAAGTCTCAAGCAGGAATGAGGAGATGACATACATTTACTTATTGTTATAGCCTTGAAAGAATTAAATGAATACAATTCACGCGGTGGGTATACTATTAATGAGCTATAGAACTTCAAGGAAAAAAGGAATGCTACACTGAAAGAGGTTATCAATTATATTGTGAATCATATCGAGCCACTTAAGCGCAGGAGAACAAAAGGCAAAAGGTTAGTGTTTAAGACTCAATTGAGTTCTTGTTGAGTAGTGCTTTGAGAGTTGAATGGCTAATTAATGAGCACGAATTGATATTCCTATAATGGCTTCACTGAATAACATGTGCTACATGCCCACTGACTATGTGGTTGGTTTATGTTTTGAAGCGTCTAAATGTGATTGCTATCTTCTCATGATATAGAATTAGGAAAGAAAGAATAAAAGAAAAAGAACTCGGTTTGGATCTATATGCACATGTAACAACTTTTAGACTTTTGTTGGATGCAGTAATAAATAATTTAGGTTCATATTGAACATTGTTTACTATCATTAAATGAGTTTTTTTAAAATTATTCAATATCCTAATACAGTATTTAAATTTGAAGCATTAATCTATTCTGAAATTTGAATGAATGTTCTATCTTGAATTTTCATAGTAAGGCTTTGCAGGGGATAATCTCAAAAGGAAGGTCGAAAGTATGACCTTTCTCATTTGCTGTTATAAGCCATAAGAAACAAGTTGCAGGAGTTGAATATGAAACATTTCTACAGTTGTCATCAATGATGGATATAGACCTCTGTAATATGCCAAATTCATTTCTACTATCACTCACTAGTTTTCTATGACCCTGGAAGAGCTAATTTTCCATAATTAACCTATTCCCCAAAACATGCACACCAAAAAAATTCATTTCAAATCACATTGACACATTACAAACCAACAAAATTTTCAGATCATCAAGCATCACAAATCATTCTATATAAACACTTCGCAATATATCATTCAATCTTCAAACACTTGCATACCAAAATATCTATTTTTCATTCAACAAAATACACACTACTGCCATAGCATATCAACACCGAGTCTAACAAAAAAATCACATACATCATTATCTCTATGTTCAATTCACTCCATTCAAATAGGCATTTTCTCAAATAGATTATAAACACACACACTTATTTGCATTTCACAAGTCTCAAATTCAAGAACAACAGTGGTTATTACAAACTAACACCAAGCTATGATTTTAATTCAAATTACAGTCATTATATCACTAATAAGAAATTAAATGTTACTCAAAGCTTCTTCTGAAATAGAGGGCTAGCACTGCACGACAAGATTTATCTTCACCGTTCCCACGAACTTGAGGAAGAAGAACATAAATTTTTTGAGGTTGAAAAAGTGGAGATAACAGACTTGCATGAAGAAAGTCCATTTATTTGTGCATTAAGATTCAACTAAACTCCAATATGTTCAAAACAACATTACCGATGTAAATTTCAGCTAGTACTTTATTTCTAACTAGTTTGCCCCAATTATTGGGAACACTTCCTGGGATTCACCAGAAACATATACTGATTAACCATTTATTTTAGAACTTACCAAATAGTGAGATTCACCATTTTTTCCATGATTTTCTACCAATCTACTCCTAACTTAGTAAAAATAACATTACACATGTCTACTCTACTAATGATTCATTTCTAACTAGTTTCCCCCCACTATTTGGAAATTTTTTTGGATTCACCAGAAACTTATTCATATTAACCACGTATTTGTAGTGTATTAACCACTTATTTGGAACTCGTCAAATAGTGAGATTCACCACTTTTTCTATGGTTTTTTGTCAATCTACTCCCAACTTGTTCAAAACAACATTGCATATGTCCACTCTACTATTAATTCATTTCTAACTAGATCTCCCCCCTCTCATTATTTGGAAATTTTTTTGGATTAACTAGAAACATATTCATATTAACTACTTATTTGTAGTGTATTAATCACTTATTTTGGAACTCACCAAATAGTGAAATTCACCACTTTTTGCATGGTTTTCTGTCAATCTACTCATATCTTGTTAAAAACAACATTCCACATGTTCACTCCACTAGTGATTCGTTTCTAACTAGTTTCCTCCCACTATTTGGAACCTTTTGTTGGATTAACCAGAAACTTGTTCATATTAACCACTTATTTGTAGCGTATTAACCACTTATTTTGGAACTCACTAAATAGTGAGATTCACCACTGTTTCCATGATTTTCTGCCAATCTACTCACAACTTGTTAAAAATAACATTGCATATGTTCACTCCACTATTAATTCATTTCTAACTAGATCCCCCCCACTATTAGGAACTTTTTTTTGGATTAACCAGAAACATATTCATATTAACCACTTATTTGTAGTGTATTAATCACTTATTTTGGAACTCACCAAATAGTGAGATTCACCATTTTTGGGATTCACCAGAAACATATACTGATTAATCACTTAGACGTAATGTATTAGCCAGTTATTTTAGAACTCACCAAGTAATGAGATTCACTACTTTTCCATGGTTTTCTGACCATCTACTCCTAAAGTGAATCAGAACAATTGATCTTGACTGTAACATTTGTGGTTGGCTATATGAATCCTTAATTAACATATTTAGGAAATAAGACTTGTATCTTGACCGCACAATATGTTTAATGACAGATTTAAACTCATAACCTATAATTTTTCATCTTTATTGAGATGTTCAAAGTTTCTTCTTTTTGTAATTACTATCTTGACTCTTGAATTTGCTGAGATGACATTTGAGGAACATGGGTTAAATGAAGAGGTATTAAATATTGTTAACCAGTTTGTTAGGGGCACCAGTTTAGAAATTCAGGTAATCTAGAATAACTTATGGACGTAATTAGTATATGCATTATGATTGTTAATCTTAATTAATTATTGAAAAAATAAATTCTGTCATGGGGATCTATAGGGAGAAGCCAAAATCAAGAGTATCGTTGAGCAAGCCATACCCAAATTAAGTAGCACTAAATCAAATCAGCAAATGCACCACTTAAATCAATCAACACTACTTTATGATATCAATACCAAAGGGTTATAGCAATTGGTCTCTATGATCCAAGTTTCACATTTCACATAATAGTAGTAGTTAAGCTTGCAAAAGATTCAATCTATAACCATCATAATAGTGCATTTTCACAAAGTCTTGCTCTCAAAACTTCCAGAAAAAAAAGTAACAAATTTAGACTTTGAATCAAACTCCTTATGGATAAGATTATTTTTTAGCACATTCTGAGTTAATCAATAATAATAATCAAACAAATAAATTTCTCAACATTCCTTTATGATAGAATTAATCACAAACCAAATAAATCTCTCAACTCCTCATGCATTTATTGTCAATTTCAAAGCTAATAAACATACTATCTACCATTAATCACACATCAAATTTCAACTCATGAAATAAAAAAGATCACAACATTAATATATAAAAAATACCGCTAAAGGCTATACCAAGCAATACATTAGAAATACCTTTTTAAATCTGCATATTTGAAAAAAGCCTAATAAAAAATTTGCAACTTTATCTTTTGAAAAAACAAAGAAAAGGAAAAGGAAGAATGTCTAATATCTATAAGTTCCATCAGGTAAGCCAAATTTTCTTTATGCATATTAGTTGAACAATAAGGAGCATAATAGCAAATGCCCTGTTAGATTTCCTGTAAACATCAGAAAAATCAACCTTCCAATGGCAATTGCGAGAACAAAAGAATGACTAAGCAATATAGCACATTGGGAATCAAGGTTCACTTTCCTTCCAACGTTGTTTCACTACAAACCACGCTTGACTCAATCCATATCCACCACAAACACAGGCTAGCATACTTTAGAATAAAAAATGATACAAAAAATCTAATGACACAGGAGACTAAACAAGGGTCACAATATTAATATATCACCATATTCAAAAATATTATGTATAGTAGAGAGAATGAGAGAGGATAACAGTAAAGGCTCATACGGTGGAGCACGGTGGTTCTAGGTACTAGGTCACGGTGGCTGGCGGGTCTGTGTGGCAGAGGATTTGGGTTGCTGATCCTGGTTCGTGGTTTGAGTAGAGGTTGAAGCTGTCTGGTACTGGTTCGGTGGGCTTATCTATTTTGCGGTAGAATTGGATGGTGGTGGGAGTTTGGGGGAGACCGAGATCTAGCATGAGGAAAATAAGAGAAACTAAGAGTCGAGATGAGGGAGAGGAGGGAGAGGAGGGACGAAGTGGAAGGTGGTGGGAGTTTGGAGGAGATTGAGACCGAGAGTGAGGGGAAGGAGAGAAACTGAGAGTGACAAGGGACGACGGAGATGGGGAGACGAGGGAGAGAACGAGTGAGACTTAGTTAAGTCACTTAATTCGATAAAGCAACAAAATAAATGAGAACCATGAAATACGATTTCAGCAAATATACGTACGGAAGGATACGGTGGATATACGTTGGACGTGAACTGTTTTCCTTTATTAAATAGGTACTCATCTCTCATCCCGTTACAAATCATCCCTGTAAATTCTTATATGTACATGTATTTTTGTCATCTCTATATACGTGTTCATCCTATAATTTATCTGGAGTATTAGAGCTGCTAATAAAAATATGTTATTGGATTATACCAAAAAAAATGTTATTGGAATATTATTTGTAAAATAAATCAGTTGAATGAATGATTTATAAAATTTGATAGGTATCATAGACAATTGTTATGAATATATTTAAATCCATGTTAGTTTCAATTGTGATAAAGTCCAATAGTATTCTTTTAATAACTCCAATAAAAATAGATTCCAAAAGTTTATTTGGCCATTTTAAACTATAAGTAAAATACAGATTATACAATGAAGTTTGACTCATTTTTATATTTTATGCACAAATTTTGTACCATATATCTCCATTGAACTTTGATAAATTGTAAAACTGACAAATAAGCTGTTAGATTTAATGGAAAAAAATTCTAAATCCTTACATATAACTCCTTGAAGGTTAGCTAATTTTCACGTCTAGTACATAAAGTTTTTGTTGGTGTCAAAAAAATTAGGGGTGTCAAAACGCCCCGGCCTAGCCTATTCGGGATCGGACTATTTTCGGACCAGTTCATTCGGGTTATGTAAGTTTTAGATTAGTATTTTGCTAACTCAACCTAGTCCATTTAACCTTATATAATGTTAAAAGAATGGGTTAACCCGGTCTATTCAGACTCAGCCCATTCGAGTCATGTAAATTTCGAGTTGACATTTACTAGTCCAATTCATCCATTTTATTGGACTATTTGGATCGGTTTATCGAACTTGACCCATTTTGACACCCTTAAAAAAAACTAAGGTAGCATTGCCGATGAGATTAGCTTTCACACTTCCATTGTTGTACACAAAAGATGAGTTTCACCTAAAAACTTCCAAAAAGAAAAAAAAAAACTATGCCGTTCGACGTAAGTTTTCGAGACACTAAAGAAAGCCCTTTTTATTAAAGCAATGAAAATTGAAGTAATACATGAACAAAACTAAAGTACAATGATCCAGAATCAAAATTTAAAGTGAACAATAACAAATGACTTGGATAGGAATGAAAAAGTTGTAAAAATGCAATAAAAAAACTGGTAAATAAAATTCTGAAAGGTATTTGGTTGTGTGATGTCTGGACTTCTTCTTTAGTCTGCTTGATGCTCTCTTGTAGACTTGAAGCCTCTGAAAATAGTCTCTTCCCATATTTAAACATTGAGGCTATTGCATCTTCCCACTTTTCTATCGTTTATGAGTCACAGTCTTCCTCAACTTCCTAGCAAGCTGCAACTCTAGCCATGGACATGGTTAAAACCAGTCATCTCCCCTGCTTTACCACTTGGGACCCACGAAAATCAGGCTGACCCAAATTCAGGCCACTGGATGCTTGTTGGCCGGTTGTGCATTCACCCAAATCCGATTAAATATTTTGACTGAACTAATTTTTTGAATTCAAAATTAACTCAGTCATGATTAAACTAATGATCAGACTAAGATTGAATTGATTTAATATTTAGGTAAAATATACAAATTTAAATATTATATATTGTTAAGTCATAAAATTTTAAAATTAGAAAACTAAAATTATAATATGTTTTATAATATATATTTTAAAATAAATTATATCAATATAAAAATATTATCATACTATACAAATATATTAATTTAACTCAAAAATACTTATAATTATCATTAATTTTCAAAAGATGTTATATAATTAAAATATTATAAGATATTAGATCGAACCAACTTAAAATATGACAAAAAGTCAATTGAAAATATATTTAGTTTAATTTTCAAAAGTCAATTATATTGGGGTGGATTTGGTCATGAGCACCTCTAGATTCTTGGCCCATTGCACGTTCAACTTGTTTTCAGCTCTAGCCTAGTTAGTGCTTTGTCTAATGAGCTGAAACTCACTTCGTATTGTAGACAACCTTAAGCTTAAACCAAGGCAGGCAGCGCAGCACCTCAAAAAAAAGGATCCTAAAAAGCAAAGTGAACTTGAAATTTTCTTCTGTGCACCGGTCATGGTCGGTGGTCCAACCCATCGGCAGGCATCGTATAAATATCCCAATTGTGAAAGTTAGGTGTCAGTCTTGCAAGTAGATATTCTTGTATAAGCATATAATTTACTTCAATGATGCATTGATGACTACCATACATTCCGACATGCTCATCCCATCCAAAATAGCACTCACGTTGAAATTAAGATAAATGAAACATCACAATCTGATGCGCATTTCTTACTTTTTCGACTCCTTCATATCATAGTGGCTCTGGGCTCATTGTCATTAGACATAGTCCAAAGTGCTCCCAGTCCCACTTGGCACTTGCACTTAGCACTTACTGTGGTGGTGAGTGGAGGTGGTCCTCTACCTCTAAGTCTAATCTAACCTCTTATAGTTATAGTCGTGAATACTCCACTCCACCTCCACCTCTGCGTTTATGTTTTTATTGTCTCCCGCTAAAAGTTGTTAGTGACAAAGAATAATAGAAGAAATATTTAAAATTTTTTATTTCTTCTTCTAAACAAATTTTAAAATATATAGAATATTTATAAAAGTAAAAAATATTTTACACATTCTATAATTTTCTCTAATTAACAATAATAATTTTCTTTTAACTCATAAAATAAATCATCTTATAACTACATAACTTCAATGAAATAATTTTTCTTCATGACACATCATAATTCTTTATTACTCACAGAATAATTCTCATAATTTTCATAACTCACAATAGCTACCACATCAAAGGTCTCATAACCATCAAAATTCTATTAACTTCAAATTATTATTATTTTTAATCAATACTCCTCATTAATTTGAAGTCTTCTTCTTCATTCCAAATCTTACTCGTAATTTTTGAAATTCTTCAAACTTGTTAGGCTTGGTAAAAATATCAGTAATTTAATTTTGTGTCTTCACATATTTGGGCTCAATCACCTTGTTGTCAACATACTCTATAATAAAATGAAACATTGTATCTATGTACTTGCTTCGATTATGGTACACTGGATTTTTAACATGAGATAATACGAACTTGTTATCGATACAAATCTTTGTTGCTTCCTCTTGTGAAAAATAAATTTCTTTCAACAATCTTCTAAGCCATATAACATGGCAAGTGCAAGAAGTTGTCGCTACATACTCGGACTCACAAGTTGAAAGTGTGACAATGAATTATTTTTTAAAACTTCATGAAATAACACAATCTCCAATAAAGAATATAAAACTAGTAGTGCTCTTTCTATCATCAACATCTCCCACAAAATCATTATCACAATATCCCACAAGCTTAAAATCATTAGAGAATGAATAAAATAGCCCATAATCATTTGTACCTTTTAGGTAATGAAGAATCCTCAGAACAACTTTCATGTGGGTAGAAGTAGGTGATTCCATATAGCGACTCACTACTTCAACCGCAAAAAGAATGTCAGGTCTTGTCGAAGTCAAGTATCTCAAGCTTCCCACAAGGCTTTTGAAAATGATGGGATCTTTTTTCACTCCATCATCAAACTTTGACAATTTACCTTCACATTTCATAGGTGTATTCACGAAGTTACAATCAAACATATTGAGTTTCTTCAAAATCTCCTTTGCATAGGCTTTTTAAGAAATAAAAATCACATCCTCCATTTGCTTCACATTTAGGCCTAAATAATATGACATGAGCCCAAGATCGATTATATCAAATTCATGTGTCAAAGCCTTCTTGAATCCTTCAAACAAAGTATGATTAGTTTCGGTGAAAATAAGATCATCAACATAAAGACAAACAAGCAAAATATCTCCATTGTCATATGCTTTAACATAAAGAGCATATTCATGAACACATCGAACAAAGCCATTATCTTGAAAATACTTATCAATACGGCTATTCCATGCTCTTGGTGCTTGCTTCAACCTATATAACATCTTCTTTAATCTCAAGACTTTATCTTCATGCCCTTCTACCACAAAGCTAATTGGTTGTTCAACATATACCTCCTCTTCTACATAGTCATTAAGGAAAGCGGACTTTACATTAAGTTGATAAATCATCCATCTCATTTGAGCTGCCAAAGCAATGATCAAACAAATTGTCTCAATGCTGGCAACGGGTGCAAACACTTTTTCATAGTCAACTTCATGATTTTGCTTGTATCCTTTTACAACAAGTCTTGCTTTATATCTCTTTATATCTCCTTTGACAATCTTCTTTATCTTGAACACCCATTTGACTCCAATTACCTCATGACCCTTAGGAAGAGATGATAACTCCCAAGTGTTATTCTTTTCAATGCCATCAATTTCCTCTTGCATACCTTGTCTCCATCTTTTGTCTTCGAAAGCTTCATCAAAGTCTAAGGCTATGTTTGGATATTTAGTACTTGATGGAATAGAATAGAATGGGATGAGATGAGATGAGATATGATGGAATAGAATGAGATAAAAGTACCATTCTATTGTTTAAATATTTTAGGATGGAATAAAGTAAAGTTACCATTCTATTGTTTGAGAAGTGGATGGAATGGAAAGAGTTATAACTTTATTTTTTCTAAATTACCCTTATTGTAAATACAACAATTTTAGGGTATGAGGTTAATGTAGTAAAATCTTAATTATAATATTAATAAAAAAGACAATTCCATCTTATATTCACCTAAATTGGGGAGAAAGAAAATTGATGGTTTTTTGTGGGATGTGATGAAATTCATCGCACTTACTTCCATCACATCCTATCCTTTTTTAACATAACCAAACAATGGAATTTATCTGTATTCCATTTCATTCTCCTCTATTTCACTCAATTCCACTAATCCAAACATAGCCTAAAGGTTTACTGTCAACAAGAAGACAAAACAAATCAAAAGGCTCAGTTACATCATATAATTCTTCAAGACTTCTCATTTTTCTTGGTCTTTCACTAGAATTTTCTTCGGAAGATGAGGATGCTTCATGAATGAGAGATGGTGTTGAAGTCTCTTCTTGGATAAGCATCATGGTGTATTGCTCTTCATATTCAAAGTATGGAAAGAAATCATAACTTCATTCTTCTTGTACTTCCTATTTCCAAGTGGCTTTTTCATCAAACTTCACATCTTGACTCACAACTATCTTGTCATTGCTTGGGCTATACAACTTGTAGCCTTTGGAATTTGGATCTTAGCCAATAAAAACATGTTTCATACTTCAATTATCTAGCTTGGATCTCCCTTGATCGAGTACATGAACATAAACAACACTTCCAAAAACCCACAAATGATTGACACTGGATTTGGTCCCAATCTATGCTTCTTATGGTGTTAAATCCTTCACATTCTTTGTTGGAGAGCGGTTAAGCAAATAAACTACACAAGAAACAACTTCGGCCCAAAATTCTTTACACATATTTTTGACTTTCAACATACATCTAGCCACTTCGCTACACCATTTTGTTATGGTGATCTAGGAACCGTTAGAGGGAGGCGAATTCCATTTGTTTCACAAAATTCATTAAATTCTTTATATGTAAATTCGCCTCATTTATTAGATCTTAGATATTTGATTACATAATCACTGTTTTTTTCTACAAGAGCTTTGAAATTTTTAAAGGCTACAAATACTTTTGATTTTTGCTTTATAAAATAAACTCAAGTCTTCCTACTATAATCATCAATAAAAGACAAAAAAAATATTTATTTTTATTAAATGAGGAAAGATTGATTAGGTTACACATATCAACATGAACAAGTTGCAATGAATTGATTGCTCTTGTAGTTGTTTTCTTTGGAAAGCTTTCTCTTACATGTTTGCCAAGGAGACATGCTTCACTTAATTGATTGGGATGGTTAATTGAGGGCATCTCTTTCACCATCTTCTTTCCTCCCAAAGCTTTGAGTGCTTCAAAATTTAAGTGACCAAATCACATATGCCAACACCATGCTTCATCTTCAACATTAGCCTTCAAACACTTTGCTTTAATTGTATTGAGATTCACCATGAATATTTTATTTTTTTGTCATAGACACCTTAGCCACCAAGTTAGCATTATGATCTCTAAGTCAAATATAACGATCTTTCATATGAATTTCATATCCCTTCTCAACAAGTTGTCCCAAATTCAAAATATTACTTTTTAATTTGGGTACATAGTAAACATTAATAACTAATTTGTGACCACCATCTTTAAGAGAAATTAAAATAGTATATTTGCCTTAAATTTAGACTTTTGAGGTGTCTCCAAATAAAATATTACCTTTCACCTTCTCATCAAGCTCCACAAATTTTTCTTTGTAGTCACACATATGATTGATTGCACTATTATCAAGATACCATGAGCTCTTGTCATCCTTTTCATCATCTTTGAGTGCTAACAATAAGGTTGACTCTTCAACCTCTTTTTTGTTAATAAGGTTAGCTTTTTCTTTAACATCATTAATACCATAACGACATTCTGATACATAATGCCCAAATTTATGACAATTAAAACATTTAATATTGGACTTGTCATACCTCCTCTCATTTGTTCAAGGATAATTGTCTCTTTCTCTAGTCACTCCTTTTCCATGGCCCCTAATTAAATGATAGTTTGTCTTTTGATTCTTGGAATTATCACGGTTGCTTTTTCCTCTTCCACCTTGGCGATGATCATGTCATCTTCCTCGTCCACGTCCACGTCCACGTCCATGTCCTCTTTGACTCTTGTCTCTTCCATCATCTTGCATTAATGAAACCTTGGCTTTGAGAGCTTGCTCCAAAGACTCATTTTACCTTTTTAACAATTTTTCTTCTTTGACTAGTATAGCCTTAAACAATTCATCAATGGTTATGGTATCTAAATCATTTAAATTCTCAAAAATACATGTCACATAATCAAACTTTAGAGTTAAAGAGCGAAGGATCTTATCTTTCACACAGTCATCTTTAATATTTTCACCATATTTTTTCATTTAATTAACATTGATTAACACATTTGAGCTTATAATAATAATAATAATAATAATAATAATAATAATAATAATAATAATAATAACTACTGCTCACTATGTGTCACATGCTATAATTTCCATTAAATAAAAGTACACAGCACACAGCTTCATCTTCATCTTCATCATCCATTTAGTAGTAGTACCTTTTCCTTCACTCTCTCTTTCCTCCTACCTCCTTTGTTCATACATAACCACAAAACCATGCAGTTTGCCTATCAATATCATGGGTTCTGGTTGAATCTGCTATGCCTTGCATTAACATTAATTCTATTGCATGGCCATGGAGCATCAACACAAGGAGCTTCCAGACCTGATGTAGTCAAAATCGGTGCGATTTTCACATTAAAAACTATAAACGGAAAAGTTTCCAAGATTGCCATCGAAGCAGCTGAGAAAGATGTGAATTCCGATCCTCGCATCCTTGGTGGCCGTAAATTGTCCATAACCATCCATGATTCCAACTTCAGTGGTTTTCTTGGCTTCATTGGGGGTATCACTTCCCTATCTGATCTTATAGATTGAGATGTTCTTACTACTTTAGTTTGCTATTCATTCGTTTACTAATTCTATCTCATCCTTATATAGTGCACACTGTTATTATTATACTAGCTCATTTTCTTGTTGGCTGGCTGGTGTTAACTAACATAACATGCATCATTCACACTTCTCTATATGTGATGACAGCCCTCAAGTTCTTGGTGACTGACACTATAGCTATAATTGGTCCACAAAATTCGGTAATGGCCCATGTGCTTTCGCATCTTGCAAATGAGCTCCATGTTCCTCTACTGTCCTTCACGGCTCTGGATCCCACCTTATCACCTCTGCAGTACCCTTATTTTGTTCAAACAGCACCCAGTGATCGGTTCCAGATGATTGCAGTGGCGGACATAATTAGTTATTTTGGTTGGAGAGAGGTCATTGCAATTTTTAGCGATGATGATCAGAGTCGAAATGGTATAACTGTATTAGGGGATAAACTTGCAGAGAGACGCTGTAAGTTATCTTACAAAGCAGCACTGCCCCCTGATCCAACAGCCAGTCCAAGTGATGTTACTGGTCAGTTAGTGAAGATTCGAAGTATGGAAGCTCGAATAATTGTTTTACACACCTTCGCCCAAACAGGTGTCATGGTTTTTGATGTGGCTCAAAAACTAGGAATGATGAGCGAAGGGTATGTCTGGATAGCTACTGCTTGGCTATCAACTGTTTTAGATTCAACTTCACCACTACCTTTAAATACTTCTAACTCAATCCAAGGAGTTCTTACACTTCGCCCTCACACCCCTCAATCAAGAAAAAAACAGGCATTTATCTCAAGGTGGAACCAGATAAGTAATGGCTCAGTTGGGTTAAATCCATATGGACTCTATGCTTATGATTCTGTTTGGATGATTGCTCATGCATTAAAATTATTTTTTAATCAGCATGGTACCATTTCGTTCTCTAATAATACAAATTTAAATGTTACGAGGGGAGAAACTCTGGATCTTGGTGCTTTGAGCATTTTTGATGGAGGGAAACAGTTACTTGATAACATATTGCGCATTAATATGACTGGATTGACAGGACCTATTCAATTTGGTTCAGACAGATCCCCAATACATCCATCATATGAGATCCTAAATGTAATTGCTAGTGGTTATAGGAGTATAGGATACTGGTCTAATTATTCCGGGCTCTCTGTAATTACCCCCGAGAAACTTTACACAAAGCCTGCCAATCGTTCAATTTCAAACCAGCATCTATACAATGTCACATGGCCTGGAAATACAACAGAAAAGCCTCGTGGATGGGTTTTCCCAAATAATGGAAGGCAACTGAGAATTGGAGTTCCAAACAGAGTTAGTTATGGGTACATAGTCTCACAAATAAATGGCACCACTGTAGTTCAAGGATATAGCATAGATGTATTCCTGGCTGCCATAAAATTGCTTCCATATGCAGTTCCATATAGGTTCATTCTGTTTGGAGATGGACATAAGAACCCAAGCTACTATGATCTTGTCAATATGATTAATTCCGACGTGAGTAACAATCTCAGAAATTAATTACAATCCTTTTGCCACAGATATTTTTTTTTGGTAAGGCCTTTTGCCACAGATATGATAATTATCTTGCTTTTATTGCGCTTGCATCTACAGGTTTTTGACGCTGCTGTAGGTGACATTGCAATTGTCACTGACCGAACAAAGATTGTGGATTTTACTCAACCATATATAAAATCAGGGCTAGTTGTGGTTGCCCCAGTAAAAAAATTGAACTCAAGTGCTTGGGCTTTCTTGCGACCATTTACTCCACTGATGTGGGGTGTCACTGCACTTTTTTTGCTTATTGTTGGAGCAGTGGTGTGGACTCTTGAACATAGAACAAATGATGAGTTTCGGGGACCTCCAAAGAATCAGATAGTCACAATTCTTTGGTATGTACTTTTCTACAGTTCAAAATACTCACTGTATCATACATATATATGTGTGGGACGCTCCAGGACACTTAGATGCTTCTAACTGCATTTTCAATTTTTTACTTTCATTTTTTGAATTTTTATTTTTATATTAATACAAATGGGAATACTATAATAATTAAATAAGTGATAACATTTTATTATGCTTACAGTGACTTATGCTAACTTATAAATCATTAATTCTCTCATTTAATTTAAGATTTGTATTTTTATGTTAATTTTATACTACTTTTATATATTGTAGCATAACTGTATTGTGTATTTTTTAAAATTTGTTGTATCTCTATATTCGTGTGATATCGTATTTATATCTTATGTCATATCCTACTTCCTAACTACTATTTTTGAATTATACATTTTTAAAATCATCATCAATAATCCCTTGCCACAATACCAAAAAAAAATAAAAATTGTCAGCTATGGAAATATACTTTCTTCCCAACACATTCACCTAGAAAACTCATTGATCTAAAAAAAATACTTAAGTTTAATTTAAAATCTTTAGAATGTTATTGACGTTAATCAATAATAAAAGGATCCATAAACAGGTTATTTGAGCTGATAATAAATCGCAGATGAACTGTCAAATTGGTTTGGTCATTTTAAGTATGCTTGCTTCAACCAAAAGTGTTTACTTTTCTGGTCCTGTACTTCTAGTTCTAACAAAAGCAAAACATTCATTCTCTTACATTTTCTTTGTTATTCCAAGCTAATTATTTCTCTACTGTTGGAATGGTGACTTGGTGTTCCACTATAATCTTCTTGTTTCAGTATTTAGCCATCTCATCTGATTACTAAATGCTCCTTGTTTAAGGGTTGAATTCATGATAATACCAACTGGCCAGAGTGTTAGATATTCTAAGACCTAAAAGGTGTCATGCAATGTAAAACTATTCAAGAAAACTTGTCCACTGTATTCTTTGTGCAACGCAATTAACTACTTATGGTAGAACCTGCTTTACATTCAATCTCATTATCCATCCAGAAGATATGAACTCAATTTTATTTCCCTTCTGTTTGTGTAAATAGCACGACATAACTCCTCATCTTTGTATGCTGTCGCAGGTTTAGTTTCTCAACCATGTTCTTTGCGCACAGTAAGTCCACCCTTTTTCACAGTCCATGTCATATTCATGAAACATATTTTACTGTATCTTTGTATCTAGAAACAAACCAGCTTCTTTATCATTTCAGGAGAAAACACAGTTAGTCCACTTGGTCGTACTGTGCTGATAATCTGGCTTTTTGTGGTTCTGATAATCAATTCCAGCTACACTGCAAGCTTGACATCAATTCTCACCGTGCAACAGCTGTCCTCTCCCATAACAGGAATTGATAGCTTGATAGCCAGCAATGAACGTATAGGATTCCAAGTAGGGTCATTTGCTGAAAACTATCTGACCGAGGAACTCAACATCCCAAAACATAGACTTGTTCCTCTTGGCTCACCAGAAGAATATGCTATTGCCCTTGAGAAGGGAACTGTTGCAGCTGTGGTAGATGAACGACCATATGTAGAACTCTTCCTGTCAGACCATTGCAAATTCTCAATTAGGGGCCAAGAGTTCACCAAAAGTGGATGGGGATTTGTGAGTATTTCTATGTTAAAATTGGCATTAAGTGAATTTACTGGTACTTTCTCAAAATTACTTGATGAAGTTTTTGTAGGACGGACAAACCTGGAATATTTTAGGGTGCATTTTATGTCTTCGTTGCACTAACTGTCAATGCAAAACAAAACGGTAAAAGGTGTGAAATTTTATAAAAGGGGAGGTAAGAAATAAAAAATTTTGTTGAATTTTGCAATTAAAAAAAAATTGTCAATCTAGTTTATTTTGCTTCCCTTCAGCTTGTTTGAATGAAACACTAGACACTATTTTGATGGTAGTTGAACATGATTTTTGCTCAAGTTCAATACTAGCTGATCCTCAACTGCAATTCGTGCACATCTAAATCTTTATATACTTGTTTTCATTGTTTGATGCAGTTAATAAATTTCACCGATTTGGAATTTCATTAAATTTGTCAAGCTCGGCCCCTTAATTTCTTCAGTGTTTTGGCAGGCATTCCCGAGGGATTCTCCTTTATCCATTGATATGTCAACTGCCATTCTGACTCTATCTGAGAATGGGGAACTTCGGAAGATCCATAAAAAGTGGCTTTCAGTGAAGACTTGTGATTTTCGTAGTACCGAGGATGAGCAGCTTCAACTAAATAGCTTCCGGGGCCTGTTTCTAATCTGTGGGATAGTATGTTTCCTGGCGCTCCTTATCTACTTTTTGATAGTGGTACACCAATTCAGTCAAAACTCCCCTGAAAGAGCTGATCCTTCTAATCGTTGCAGCTTACCCTCTGCACGCATCCAGACATTTCTAAATTTTGTTGATGAAAAAGAAGACATATCACACAAGAAGTTAAAAAGGAAACTTGAGGATATTTCATCAAATGCTTAATCCAAAGAAAATCATTTAAGGTGCATATCCGAGAGATTACAAATGGAAATTTCCTTAGAGGGTCATTATGGTTAAACTTGTCTTCATTAATTTATCTTGTTCCTTGTAGAAATTTTCTTGGAAGTCATTCGGCTGTACTTTTATTTATGAAATGGATATCCTGCTTCATCTTCTTCTTCCTACTATTGCGATTCCAGTTACAATTGCAGAGGCCTAGAAGGAATACGTTTGATGCAAATCATAGTTAGAACCCTCCTGCTACTGTTTCGTTTCTCTGTCGTCGATGACTACGGACATGGCTACTCCGCTACCTCACTTCCAGTTCTACTTATGGAGTTCTCCAATGTGATCCATCATTCACCAGCTCTATTCTCATGGCTATGGCTTTCCTCTTTTCTCCTTCGTCATTTATGTCCATTTTGCTTCATTTCCCTCTAGTTTGCAGACACTACACTGCACTGCGTCTAGCTTTCTTTCTAAAATGTTATCTTGCAGAAACCAAATCATACAAGACACTAAGAAACTCATTTTTTGTTGGAAAAAGCTTATTTTTTAAAAACAAAAAGAAACTTCCAATCATTTGTCTACTTCTTTGGTCTTTGAAGAAGTAAGTTCTAAAAATTAAGTGTTTTCTCTCACAATCTCATATTTTTAAACTTGTTCCCATAGATATGATAGTATCATAGAAGACATTCATTCGCTTTTAAACTTGTTATCCTTCCTCTAACGAAGCTAGGGGAAATGATAACTGACAAGACTAAGAGGAGTGTGAAATGATTTTAAGAAGTTCAATAACAGAAAATTGAAAAGATTAAAAAACAATTGCAATAGAAACACAATTAAAAACTTGAAGATAATGAGGAAAAGGTTGAGAAGAGTGCACAAATAAATTTATACTAGTTCAGTAACAATGCGTGACCTACGTCCAATCTTCAAGCAATTGTCCTAGCATTTCTTTACTTATCAAATTTTCTCTTATAAGGACTCTGACAAACTTTCCTCTACCTTAGCTCTAAAGTAGAGTTACAATGATTTCTAACACTTAAAGATATCACCAAATCTTCCTCTACCTTAACCCAAGATAAAGTACTTAGATTAAAGGAAAGCTACCCACACTATCTTCTTTCTCTCTAAAACAAGGATCTTATCAACGAGAAATGATTTGCTCTTATCAATGAGTTACAATGGATTTCAAGACTCTTTCAAGAGTAGATAAGTAAATTTCAGAACAACCAGAAAGTGAAGAAACAAAGGAATACACAGAAACACAGTTAGACCTCTTTTTCTTTGAGCAATTATGTGTTTAATCCTTTCCAAGGCCTTCTAAATATAGTTGAGGGCTTTCCTTAGTATTTGCTAGCCCTTAGAGGTTGCAAAAAATCAGCTAAGAGACTTTAAAACTCATGGAATATGCAACTCGTATGTTTTTAATTAGTTATTGTTTTTATTCTCAGTAGTTGTTAGTTCGCCCAATAGTTATTGTTTTAGTTGTTATTCTTCTCTAGTTTGAGTATAACTAACATTTTGCAATCCTTTAGCTGTTGAAACCAAAGAGTTCTTCTAAAAACGTGCTTGATCATTGAAGATGAATATGTAAAATCATTTAATCCTAATAACACCAAATCAAATCATTATACATATTTGAAAAGATATATTTTGCTCTTTAAATGAAAAGTTTTTACCCATAATCAAACATATATCAACAAATAAATAGAGGGTAAAAATAAACAATAACTTTATTAGATTTTTAAATATTAGAAAATAAATTAAAAATATTTATTAATTAGAAGATGAATTTGAAAATAAAAATAAGTATTGTTCTCTAGAACATCACTTAGAATTATTCCATCAATGAAACAAATAGAGTTATAAGAAAAGATAATTTTATAAATTTTCAAAAGTTAAAAGATAAATTTAGAATATTTATTAGTTAAAGAATAAATATAAAAATAAAAAATAAGTTAGGCGACAAAAATATATATTTTTCCTATAATTTTAAATCACAAGTAATGTAAAGGTGCATCACAAACAATGTCATGACAATTAGCTACATGTACTGGGGGGATGATATTGACGTTCTATTGCTTATGTTTGATGTCATTTGCTTTATTTATTTATAGATAAAATAGAAGTTGGCTGTGCAGGTTGACTGTGGAGACAGGTGACTACACGTGCTATGTTACATATGTCATTCGTAGCTTATTTTACGAAATATAGTTTTGTTTAGCATCGAATAAAAATTAAGAGATAAACGACATTTAACATTTCAGAATGAATTGGAAAATAACATATGCTCATGACAACACAACAACGTACATTACTTATAATTTTTACATCAGGTTCTACCAACATTGTCCAAAACTATGCTACAATACCAAATCCGTCATTACAACTCTATTTTACTTCTCATTAATCCTAACACCTATTTTGTTTATATTACATCTCATTAAGCATAATACTAATCAATAAATATATATCTGCAGAGTTTAAAGTTACTGTTCATTTACAGTAACTTTCACGTGACAAGTTGAGGTGATGCGGCCCAACGCTATTTTGTTTTTTTGGGTGGTATGCACAATGGCTTATGGACTTAGGTTGGCGAGTGGTTGGGTTCGGTTAGGCAGATTCCTCTCACGTAATCAACACGTGTGGGGGTGATAACATTTTAATACTTTGTCTATTGAAATTATTATTTATATATTTCCATATAGAAATGTCAATAGGTGGAGGCGGTTAGAGCTTCTCTTATTCCGATCACACATATTCATTTATGATTTTTGTCGTGGAGGTCAGTATGTAGGTATTTTAATAATTTAATATAAAATTTTAAAAAATTACAGAAAAATTAAATAAAATAAATTTTAACATTTATCGAATTTGTTTGAAGTCTGATTTTATTTACTAAAGATAGATTTTTTTTTTTTTTTTTGTTAAAAATTCAATGAATAAAAAATCTTATTAATTATATTGGTAATTTTATTCTTATTTTTATTTACTTATTCACATTATTTACATATTCTCAAATAAGAAAGTCTATGGAGCCAAAGTGAATAGTATTTCTCTTGTTTTTATTGTAAATACTTATTTATGATCTCTGAAGAGAAGAGGATATCCGTGAGTTTTCATATATATTTAATAATTTAATATAAAATTTTAAAAATTATCAAAAGAAAACATAAAAATAAAGTAAATTGTTTAATATCAATTGAATTTGCTGACATCATATTTTGTCTATCGAAAATAGTTTCTTTTACTGAAAATTTAATGAATAAAAAATCTTATTAGTTACATTGTTAATTTTATTCTTTTTTTTAAACAAAAATTTAAATTCAAAGATGACTGCTCTATCCTAAAGTCAGAGTAGGCCTCCAAATTCAACAAGTACTTACGGAGATACTTACATATAACTCACCAACAATAGATCCTAATAAGAATCGAACCTTGACCAAATTAGTTGACGCAATTCGCCTTTACCCGTTACGGTGGATACTCATAGATATTCATGGGTATTTAACAATTTAATATAAAATTTTAAAAATCACTAAAAGAAACATAATAATAAAATAAATATTTTAACATCCATTGAATTTGTTGAAGTCAAATTATATCCATCGAAGATAGTCTTTTTTCTTAAAAAATCAATGAATAAAAAATTTAATTGATTATATTGTTAATTTTATTCTTCTTTTTATTTTGCTATCCACATTATTTACGTGTTTCTAGATGGAAATGTCATCGGGAAGGGGACGAGTAGTGTTTTCCTTGTATGCATCGTGTCAACTCATTTATAATCTCTGCGGGAAAATGGGTATCCATGGGTACGCACAAATATTTACTAATTCAAAATAAAATTTTAAAAGTTACCAAAAGAAAATTAAAATATTTAAATATTTGTTGTATATTTAATATGTTTTATTATTTGAGTTTAATTTTAATGCATTGTTAGTATAGAATTTTGGGTGAAGTTATTGAAACTCCAATATATCTACACTCTCTTTTTTTTTTTAATTTTATTTATACTTTCCAAATTTATCCTTATGTAAGTTTTTCTTTCAACAAAAGTCTTTTTTTTTTTTCTTAATTTTCTTATCCATACTCTAAACTAGTTACAACTAATTTATAATCTTTATTCAATTTATCTAGTTCATGCCTTTGTGAAATTCACAAATATTTTTGTTTCTTTATTCTTTTTATATTTATTATATTTTTAATTATATATGTAATATTTTAATAATTTATTACGAATACTATTTTATATATTTTTTATATATCTCAAATAATTTTGCTTATTATAAAACCTTATTTTGACGCACAATTATTTTTTGAAATATCAGTAAAAATGAAAAACTTGACTTATTGAAATATATATAAAACCTTTTATTCAATTTTTTTAAAAAAAAAAAAAACACATAGACTGCCAAATGTAATTATAGCAGATGAACTTTTTCTTTCAAAGTATTTGAATTTTTTCATCTTTTATATATTAAAAGTGTAAACATGTTTTAAACATCAAAATTGCTTATAAACATGTTTTAAACCTTCTCCGTATTCATTATTATTCAAAAGATATTAATAAATGAGATTAAATGATAAAAAAATTAGTTTTACAAATATAGATAAATAATCATACAAATAACATAAACAAAATGATGAACAATCAGCTCTAAAATGAATAATCATTAGAATTTAAAGTAAATTCCCATTTTGATCTAAAATTTATTATTAATTTTTTAAATTGTAATTCCCTCTAAAATTATCAATAGAAAAGAAATTAATGGTCTAAGATTTTAAACTTATATTATAGCTCAAGTATAAAGAACATATTTAAAATCTGTGAAGAATATTTCCTTTTTTTTATTGCTTTTAACTTATTCACAAACTATGTTTTTACTATTTTTTTTGTACAAATAATGTTTTACATTACTACAATAATATAATACTGCTACAGGGACAATCCTTTTACTCATATGCTTTTGTGAAGAATTACCAGACAAGTAAGAATTTCTTTTTAATAAAATAAGATAATAAACAACGGAGGAAAATATTAAAAAAAGGTGAATAATTTTTAAATTTCATCTCACAACATTATTTCTGAAACTGATTAGAACTCAAATATTGTTGTAATATTATAATTTTTAAGTTAAATTTAGATAATTAATTTGGATTATGTGGATAGACAACTACAATATAAAAAAAATAATAAAAATGATTTTGACTTTTGTTTAAAATTTTTTAAATAAGGATATGAAAAATATAATTAAAGTTGAAAAGTAGAGACTATAGATAGACATATTAAAATGTTAATAACCCTATCTTAAAATTTTTTACATTATCACACATGTAACTTTGGAATTGATTACTATAAAGATTAAATATTTTTAATAATGTGATAATATATTATTAATTTACGGTGTAAAAAACTTTTATCTTAATAATATATATAAATTAAATCTTTATTTTATGTTATTGTCTTTTTCAATTTATCCTTCTAATTAATAACTTATTAAATAAATTAACATGTTAGATTAATATATATTTTTAGATAAATAGCTTATTATTAAAGTATTTAAAACAAAGAGTAACTTGTGAAATCGCATACACGGATCCTATGCTAGTTATGTATAAAGAGGGAACCACCGGAGCAAAGGTCCGATGTCCTAATCCCAGGACTATATAAACCTAACAGCAGCACCAAAATTTCATATGCCCATCTAAGTAATTTCGCTTGTTTATCATATCCTGCCATTTTATTCCAAAATTTAGTTGATAAT
This sequence comes from Ormosia emarginata, assembly GCA_029884605.1. Lineage (NCBI taxonomy): Eukaryota > Viridiplantae > Streptophyta > Magnoliopsida > Fabales > Fabaceae > Ormosia > Ormosia emarginata. Next base: position 14,399,542 of record JAQQTP010000058.1, read on the forward strand.
AATTGATTGATGGGCTTCGCCTTCTCGGACTGCACGAATCTTGAGACTCAATTAAGGCAATACATGCTACTTCCCTCGTGGTTGGTTGAATAGTACTTTTCAAAGTTGAAAGTCTATTACCTTTCCAATTCCATTAGGGTTGTTGCTTATACTTATAGTAGTATAAAAAAAATAGAGAGAGAGAGAGAGAGATAGAGATACAGACAGTCGTAGCAAGAGTATAATCCGATCCGACACGATGGCAATATGCTTCCTGTGTCCAACTCCATTGAATTGGAAAGGCAGTAGTACCATCACTATCCCAACATTCAGATTCAGAATCAGATGTTGCAGCCTCTCTGTCCCCTCCAAAACCAACCCGATTACCAAAACGGAGCCCGAACCCATATACACATCCGTTAAAGCCTTTGCTCCGGCCACCGTTGCTAATCTTGGTCCAGGCTTCGACTTCCTTGGGTGCGCCGTGGATGGCCTTGGCGACATTGTGTCCCTCAGCGTGGACCCAAATGTTCACCCCGGTGAGATATCTATCTCTGATATTTCTGGCAATAACACCAACAAGCTCAGCAAAAACCCTCTCTGGAATTGCGCTGGGATCGCCGCCATCGAAGTCATGAAAATGCTTGGTATTCGATCCGTTGGTCTTTCACTCTCCCTTCAAAAGGGCTTACCTTTAGGAAGTGGGCTCGGATCCAGTGCTGCTAGCGCAGCCGCCGCTGCTGTTGCCGTCAACGAGATTTTTGGTAACAAATTGGGTGTTGAGGACCTCGTTCTTGCTTCCTTAAAATCGGAAGAGAAGGTTTCCGGTTATCACGCCGATAACGTGGCACCCGCCATCATGGGGGGTTTTGTGTTGATTCGGAGCTACGAGCCCTTGGATTTGATCCAGTTGAAGTTCCCTACTGACAAGGACTTGTTTTTCGTGTTGGTGACTCCTGAATTTGAAGCCCCTACCAAGAAAATGCGAGCAGCACTGCCTGCTGAGATTGGTATGCCCCACCATGTGTGGAATTGTAGCCAAGCGGGTGCTTTGGTGGCATCAGTGTTACAAGGGGATTTGTTAGGGTTGGGGAAGGCATTGTCCTCTGATAAGATTGTGGAGCCACGTCGTGCCCCTTTGATACCTGGGATGGAGGGTGTCAAGAGGGCAGCTCTTGAGGCTGGGGCTTTTGGGTGTACCATCAGTGGAGCTGGACCTACAGCAGTTGCTGTCATTGATGATGAGCAGAGAGGAAACGAAATTGGGAAATATATGGTAGAGGCTTTTCTTAAGGAGGGCAATTTGAAGGCTAGCGCAAAAGTGAAGCAGCTTGATCGGGTTGGTGCTAGACTTATCAGTAGCATTAAAATTTGAAGAAGCTTGTCTGGTATGTTCATTCCTTCATATGTCATTCTTCATTTTAGTTTTTTTTCATGATCAAGATGCTATTTGCCAAGACCAAGCCAGACTAAAGTGTTAATATTAATGTGCAGTGGCATATAGTCTGATTTTCATTAATTGCATTTGCCAGGATCAAGAAAGGTTATTGTTTATAATTTTTGTTTGTGGTAGTGAGGTAAAGCATTTGATGTGGTCTGTCAGCATGAGCTTACATTTGTTTGTTAAATTTGGAATGGATCTCCCTTCTGGGGCACGTTGGTGACTCTGTTAATAGAATATGTATTAGGGGTGCCAAATTTAAAGAGCGTGTGTGTGTGTATTTTTTGAAAAAGAAGAAAAACTGGTGCAACAGCAAACTTGTGTCGAAGTGTACCAAGTTAGAACCAACTTGTAGTTTACTTTCTCTTCAGCTTCATCTTTACTTGCTTCTGTGTCTTGTAGCTTCTACAAGGCTGTGAATTTGCCATGCCTCTAATCCCCACCCCGTACCCTCCTCCTCCAAACAAAAAACATGGATAATATTATATAAAATAGAGATACAAGAAGAAAGAAAGGACTTTTCTAATGTTCTCTGATTACTGCTCAATTGATGGTACTTGTCTGAGGACGTGATATTGTTATTTTAAGTAGCACCCTTTGATTTCTTGGTCTAGCTTAGTATCAATTATTAAATAAAGAAGATTCTCCGTTGTGCTACTTTTCCTCTCTGTATTCATATACCTTGTTCTATGTCAGGATAAGTCCATGTGCACTTTGTTCTCAACCCCTCCCATTTCCGTTGTAAGCTTCTTGAAATTGATTATGATATTCTCTTTAACTTTCAAGTTTCAAAAATTTGTATGAGTATTGAATTAGGTTTCTTTTATTTTAAGTGAATTTCATGGCTGAAACTCCCTAGAAATATGACATGGCTTTTCTTATTTGTAGCCAGTGAGTTTGTACATGTCTAAAACAATTTGGTTGACAAATTAATACTGAATTCTAACTTGTAATATGCTTACCAGAGACTGGTAGATTTCAAAAATCGGATCTCTCTATAAGTGCTGTTCTGTCACATGTCTTTGATCAACGAAGCAGCATTATAGTGTGAGAAGTCAGAATCAATAGAGAAACATTAAACCCAAGCTGGGAGCTGCTTTTGGGTGACGAAAATTTAAAGAGGAATAATTATGAAACGCCTTGATTAGGTCAGTGTCATGACGAACTCAAAGGCATGTTTTTAGGCAATGTTTTCTTTGCTTTTTTTTTTTCCTTCTTCTTCATCTTGCTACTTGAGAAAGCTCAATAAGATGTCCTCTGTAGTCTTTCCTTATTTGAATGTGTTAATCTTGCTTTTGAATAGCGTGTAAAATATTTTTCATTAATTGTTCTTTAATATTTCTATCTATCATTTCAATGCCAATGTTTTCTAATTTTGGTAAACTTCCTGTATTTGAAGGAAAAAGATCAGATGTTATGCACCATTTATTTTGTTTTTTTCATACTCCCGTCCTCTGCTGCCGTAGATTGAACCTGAAACCTTCAAATCGACAATAAAAGATTACTTATCCTACTACTTAAACAAATATCAGATTTTTTTATTATCAAAGTATGCGACAGGACAACAAATTTCAGAAAAGTGTCTATATAAGAGAAATACTTGTGTAGATTGTATTTGTGTAGACTAAATTAATCAATATTAATTAGTCTAATTTACGTAACTCTGTAGACAAAGTTTAGTCGAGTATTTCTTGTATCCTACTGCTTTCCAGCGAATCTTGTTTCATCCATATAAAGCTTCAATATTCCTTAAAGCATCAATACTTGAGTCAAGTGTTTCTCATACCCTAGTGCTTTCCAACAAGTTGTTTCAATCATCCATTTAAAGCATCAATATTCCTTAAAAAGAAAAAAAAAAAGAAAAATAAATTCCCACTTTGAGGTATAGGTTCTGATGTGCTATTTGGTGATCGTTAATTTTGTTTGATGCATATTATCTTCACCCATACATTTAAGATGTCCAAACAAAATTTATTCTTAAATAAGATGCCGATATTCAGTATTCTATCAATCTAAAAGTTCATTTTGTGTGACCAAATGATGCCTTTCAAATTCATAAAATCTTATATCCGAATAATGTGACTTTGAAATTTTTTATAAATATCCAATTTTAACTCTGACTAATTTTATATTTATTATCAAAAATTATATATATTATTAGAAAATGGGTAAATTATGCATTACCCTTTAAGACAATCCATCATTACTTTTTATACATGAATATCATTTAGTAATGCATAATCTCCCGTTTCCCCCAAAATTTGAGTGAAATGAAAGGAACAAAACTTTTATAAGTCAAAACTCGTTTTTTTATGATTAACTCTCAAACAAAATAAATGGGAGGAACTAAACTTCTTTTAATTAAAACAAAATATTCTTTCTTTTTATTAACTCTTAAATAAATTAATATATTTCTATCACATTCCCTTATTATTATTTTAAACAAGGTAATAGGTAGCTTTGTTATGTACCTCTCTATACCTTTCCAACACATTCTCATTTGTCTTGTTATTATATTCCATTAATGAGAAATATCTAGATTACCCTGATTTCCACTTTTTACCAGGGGTTAAAGAGGTAGTGTTATAAAATGAAGTTCGTGTATAAAAATAAAAATAGACCAAACACTCATGAGGGTATGTGTAATTAGAGGTGTTCAAGATTCTGCCGACTCAAAGTTGATTGAGACAGGCTTGGGTTATATTTTGACTTGTCTCAACTTGAGCAAAAGTTTTAATTTGTAGAATTTTGTCAAATTATAATTTTAAATTGTGCTACTAATACTATTTGAATTTGAATGTTAGTATTATCTTAATAAAAAATTTAAATGAAAATATAAAATAATTTTTTAATTGCCATGGATAGATTGTGCCATTAATGTAATTTGAATTTAGATTTTAATATTATCTAAAATTAAAGAAAAATAAAATTTATTTCATGATTCTTTCTTATAAGTGTCATTTGACTCATTTCTAAGTTGTGTCATTAATGATTCATTACAAATTTAAATTTGAATTTTGTTATTATTATCTTATTAATGTAACAATAATATATACATACACACATACAAAAACTTTTTTGAGATTTTTTTATAGAATACAAATATTTTTTAACACTTATTCAATAGTTTTTGAAATTTTTAAAATATTTTTAAAATTTTATATATAAACTTGATATTTGATGCCTCAAAAAATATAATAAATATTTGAATCTCAAAGTCAAATTTCTACATCACTCATAATTACTTACAAAAATTATAAATATATATTTTTTATAATAATAACATTATTATCATATATTATTTTTAATTTTTTTTTTATAATCACATGTATCGCACAAGTGACATTCTAATTATTTTAAAATTTATACTTTTTTGTACGATTAGTTATAAATAATAAAATTTCTTAATGTTACGTATGGCTTGAATAGGTTTTCTATATTTAGTAAATAATTAAAGTCCATTACTTGATTTAATGGTTTAGTTAATATTAACCATTCATAATGGAAGGCTTGCATTGCTTGTATTCTAGTATAAATAAGTGCAGAGAGATTGTAACAAGAGATTCATAGAAAACATAAGGATACAAATCCTTTACACTTGTGAGAGATAAAGAATTTAGAGAGAATTCTTATTTGTAGTTTCATTCTTTTCTCATTAAAGAGATTCTTCTTTAATTTTGCATAACATAAATTTCTACGTCAAATACAATTTTACATAACAAATTGGCATCAGAGCTATGGCGTCTACGAGGTTTGAGGTTGAGAAATTTACTGGCAAAAATAACTTCAACTTGTGGCGGATGAAGATGCTGGCTCTCCTCACGCATCAAGAGTGTGAGATGGCGTTGGAAGGAGAAGCAAAGTTGCCAGATGATTTGACAACCGCACAGAAGAGGCGATAATGAAGAAGGCGTATAGTTCAATATTGTTATCGCTAGGTGATGAAGTTCTAGGAGAAGTCTCTGGAGAAAAGGCTGCGGACAAGCTATGGGAAAAGCTTGAAAGTCGATACATGACGAAGTCTCTCCATAATCGTCTCGCATGAAGAAGCGAGTTATATACTATGCAAATGTATGAAGGTGAGTCCATTCACAAACATATGGACAACTTCAACCAGATTGTTCTTAGTTTGAAAAATATTGATGTTGTGATTGATGATGAGGACCAAGCCATTCTTCTTCTTAGTTCTTGCCGAGGGCTTATGACAATTTTGTAGACACTATAATTTTCGGTAGAAGCTCACTATCTATGGAGGAAGTGACCTTACAGTCTTGGGAATTGAAAAGGCGCATTTGATTCATATGGTGGTACTAGCTCTAGTGAAGGTTTAATGGTTAGAGGAAGAATAGAGGAAAGGAAGAAGAATTTTCAAAGAAGGCGGTCTAAGTCACGCAATAGGAATAAGAACAATAACAAATGTCATAACTGTCAAAGAGAAGGGCCTTTGGAAGAGCCCCGAGCTCGGAAAAGACAAAGCAAGTACTTGAGTTTGGTGGAGCATTTGTGGCCTCGGAAGAATCGGATGGTGGAAATGTTCTCTTTGTCTCATCTAATGTTAATGATGATTTGGATTCTTGATTCAAGCATGTACCTTCCACATGACGCCTAACAGAGATTGGTTTGTCACGTTCCGAGATATTGACGGTGGCAAAGTTCGATGGGGAATGATGGTGCTTGTAGCATAGTTGGTAAAGGTACGGTGCAAATCAAGATGGTTGATGGTATTGTGAGAACATTAACCGATGTGAGGTATGTGCCCGAACTCGTAAGAATTTAATTTCTTTGAGCACTTTAGACTCCCTTGGTTGTACATACCGAGTGAAGGTGGAGTCTTAAGAGTTTCTAGAGGTGCCTTGACGGTTATGAAAGGAAAGTTGAAGAATGGTCTGTATATATTGCAAGGCGGCAAGCCTCAGTTTCTTCTATTTTAAATCTTGGACCAGGACCGTTTATGGCATATAAGGTTAGGTCATATGAGTGAGCGTGGAATGGATGAGCTCAGCAAGAGAGGCTTGCTTGGTGGACATCGAATTGGGAAGCTAGAATTTTGCGAACATTGTGTCTATGGGAAGCAAAAAAGGGTAAAATTTAGCACTAGTGTTCATAGAACGCGAGGGACTCTTGATTACATCCATTCAGACTTGTGGGGCCCGTCAAGTGTTCCTTCTCATGGTGGAGCGAGATACTTGTTGACTTTCATTGATGATTATTTACGAAAAGTCTGGATTTTTATCTTGAAACAGAAGAGTGATGTATTCCTCAAGTTCAAGCAATGGAAATCTCTTGTAGAGAAGTATATCAGAGAAGAAGGTCAAGCGACTCAGGACAGATAATGGGTTGGAATTTTGCAATAATGAGTTCAATGAGTTCTGTGCAAATGAAGGAATAGCTCGCCATAGAACTTTGAGGTATACACCACAACAAAATGGCGTGGCAGAACGAATGAATAGGACACTGCTTGAAAGAGCTCGATGTATGCTCTCAAATGCAAGCTTGCCCAAGCAATTTTGGGCAGAGGCAGTTAATACTGCGTGTTATTTGGTGAACAGGTCTCCTTCTACAGCTATAGATTGCAAGACTCCTGAAGAAATATGGTCAGGCTATGCAGCAGATTATTCAATTTTGCGAGTATTTGGGTGTCCAGCTTATGCTCATGTTAATGAAGGGAAGCTAGAACCAAGAGCCAAGAAATGCATATTTTTGGGTTATCAAGATGGTGTCAAAGGGTATAGACTATGGGACCCTAAGAAATCGAAGCTCATAATTAGTAGAGATGTTACCTTTGATGAGACATCTATACTTAACCCAAGATCACATAAGGACCATGAAAATAAAGTTGAAGTTCATGATGCTAGCAAGGAGGTGGAGCTTGAAATTGAAGCTCTTAAGCAGAAACCAGAAGAGACAAATGAAGATGTTACACCAAAAGAGCTTGAATATAACCTGGCTAGAGATAGGCCAAGAAGGCAAATCAAGCCACCTCAAAGGTATGAGGATTATGTTGCTTTTGCACTCAACATGGCAGAAGGCATTGATGATGAAGAACCTAGTTCATTCCATAAGGCAATTACTTGTGATGAAGCATCACAGTGGATTGGTGCCATGAAAGAAGAGCTTGAATCCCTCCATAAGAATCATACTTGGGAGCTTGTTGAGAAACCAGTTGATCAAAAGATTATGGGATGCAAGTGGATATTCAAGAAGAAAGATGGAACGAGGTTCAAAGCAAGGCTTGTAGCAAAAGGCTTTACACAGAGACAAGGTATTGACTTTAATGAAGTTTTTTCCCCTATTGTGAAACATAGTTCCATTTGAGTGCTTCTTGCTCTAGTGTCTCTGCATGACTTGGAGTTAGAGCAATTAGATGTGAAGACAGCCTTTCTCCATGGTAATTTAGAGGAAAGGATTTATATGCAACAACCAGAGGGGTTTGTCGTACCAGAAAAACAAGACCACGTGTGTTTGTTGAAGAAGTCTTTGTATGGCTTAAAGCAGTCACCAAGACAGTGGTATAAACGATTTGACTCGTTTATGATCAATATTGGGTACACACGAAGTGAGTATGATAGTTGTGTTTATCATAGGAAATTGACTGATGATTCCTATGTTTACTTGCTTCTTTATGTTGATGACATGCTAATTGCATGTAAGCATCCAACTGAGATCAACAAAGTGAAGGCACAATTAAATGGTGAATTTGAGATGAAGGATTTAGGTCCAGCAAAGAGAATTCTTGGCATGGAGATCATACGAGATCGAAAAGCTGGAAGGTTGTGTTTATCTCAAAAGAACTATATTGAGAAAGTTCTAGAGAAATTTGGAATGCAAAATGCAAAGGCAGTTAATACTCCTTTTCCAACTCATTTTAAGTTATCTGCACAAATGTCACCACGAACAGAAGAGGAGAATGAGTTCATGTCCCGAGTGCCTTACTCTAATGTCGTTGGAAGTTTGATGTACGCCATGATTTGTACTAGACCAGATATTGCACATGCAGTGAGTGTTGTTAGTCGATATATGGCTAATCCAGGGAAGGCTCACTGGCAAGCTGTGAAGTGGATTCTTAGATACTTGAAGGGTTCAACTGATGTAGGTCTAGTATTTGGCAAAGGAATAAATGGAGTTACTAGTCATGTCACTGGATTCTGTGACTCAGATTATGCTGGTGATCTTGATCGTATGAGGTCCTTGACTGGTTATATTTTCACACTTGGAGGTAGTGCTATCAGTTGGCGTGCGATTTTACAGTCCACTATTGCCTTATCAACTACAGAGGCAGAGTATATGGCAGCTACAGAAGCAGTGAAAGAAGCTTTATAGCTTAAAGGTTTAGTTGTTGATCTTGGTATAAGTCGAAAGGATATCATAGTATTTTGTGATAGTCAAAGCGCAATTCATTTAACCAAGAACCAAATGTACCACGAGAGGACAAAACACATAGATGTCAGGATGCATTTTATTCGCGATGTCACAACACGCGGTGATGTGTTGGTGGAGAAGATTGCCACTTATGATAATCCAACATACGTAATGACAAAAGCTCTTTCATCGATAAAGTTCAAACATTGTTTGGACTTAGTTGGCATTACAAGTACTACTTGACATTGGAAGCAGGTGGAGCAACATTGATAGACAGCGAAAGCTAAATGACATAGGGAATTCAAGCCAAGGTGGAGATTTGTTACGTATGGCTTGAATAGGTTTTCTATATTTAGTAAATAATTATAGTCCATTACTTGATTTAATGGTTTAGTTAATATTAACCATTCATAATGGAAGGCTGCGTTGCTTGTATTCTTAGTATAAATAAGTGCAGAGAGATAAATAAAGAGATTCAGAGAAACATAAGGATCAAATCCTTTAGAAAGACACACTTGTGAGAGATAAAGAATTTAGAGAGAATTCTTATTTGTAGTTTCATTCTTTTTCATTAAAGAGATTCTTCTTTAATTTTGCATAACATAAATTTACGTCAAATACAATTTTACATAACACTTAACTTAAATTAATAACATTTTAATAACATAATAATATATTTATATTTATATTATTTATTTTAAAATATATATTACGAAATATAATTTAATTTTAATTTTATACTTTTATAATTTTATGATTTAATTATGTAAAATATTCAAATTTATACATTATGTTTATATATTGAATTAGCTCAATTTAAACTCAATCATTTTCAGACCATGATTAGATTAGGTATGAGTATAAGAAAATAGTTCGATTAAAATACCGAGTCAAGTTCCGACCAAATCAAACTAGTCCCATGTAACTCCCTTTGCGAAATTTACCCTTAAAAATTTATGAAACTTAAATAAAATAACTAACATGAATGATTCTTTTCCTTGTCTTTTAAATTATTTGGTATTATACATGTTAACACAAATTTACACATTTAATAGAATTTAATTTTGATACATACACTATCACTCAATTATATATTGCTATATCTTTAAAAAAGTGACATAATTTAAAAAGTAACTTTTGAAGTAATTGATGTAAAACTACAACTTTTTTAATATGATAATACATGATTAATAATTCTTACACAACCTTACACATAATCACACAACCTTATATTGAAAAATGTATATGCTGTACAGTAACGTAATAATTTCTCCTTCCTACTATATTTGTTATCCCCAAAAATCCTCCTTTCACTGGCATCTTCATTGCCATATAACACCAGAAAAAAAAAAAAAGAACGGTTTCTACATGAACAAAGTTTCTCGTTTCTCAATGTCAACCCACGGAAAAGATATTAATTAGTTTTTTTGGGGGGGGGGGGGGGGGAGGTTGAAAATAAAAAAAGAGGAAAAAAGAAAAAGGAAAACCGAAGATTGCAAATAATTTTACTATAAAAAATAAAATAAAAAACCATCAAAACTTTCAATTTGTTGTAATCCAAAGTCAGCTATTATTGGCAACTACAGGCTGCTTTGCCCCGACAGAGAAGAACTCGATGATCACTTCTAGTGGCATGCCCTTGGTTTCTGGAACTTTCAAGAAGACAAACACCCAAGCTATTATGCACACGACCGCACACATACCAAAAACACCAACGAGGCCTACAGAATTAAGCATAACTGGGAGTGTGTAGGTGACGATGATGTCACCAATCCAAAAGGTAAGAGCACATATGGCAATGCAGAGACCACGAACTCGAGTAGGGAAGATCTCCGCACAAAGGATATTTGGAATTGGCCCAAATCCCATGACAAAGCAACAGAAGTAGACAACAACACTAATGGTTGAGATAGATGCATTCACAGTACTGCCCAAATCCACAAGACTCCCTAGGACTAATATGAGAAGCGATACTATCAAGACGGGGATTGTACTGAGCAGCAAAGTCCTGCAGCAAGAAAAAACCAGAGAATATCACCAAGGAGTACTGCAAACTGAATAAACACAAACAAGTAATGGGGAAATACACAAAGAATCACATGGGGTTAATGAAACTCCACTAAGAAAAAAACTCAGTAAATAATAAGTATTTAAGTTATTCTGAATCATCAAACACCCCCCAAATTAGTGTTAGAAGATATTAGGGTTATTAGTCTTAGTGTTAGTGAACTTGGACTTGTACACTTAAGTATTAATATAAATAAAAATACTAGGTTATGGAATTAGAACTCATCTCATCTTATCAATAATATATTCTTCAATATGGTATCAGAGCGATACCATCTATTTTGAGAAAAGTTTCTCCCTTTCGCTATTTCAAGTTCATTGAACTTGTTTGTATATTCTCTCAGTAGTTTTTTTGTCTTATTTTTCCTTATCTAAGTAGTTTATGCTTTTGAAAAAAAAAAAAAAGATAAAGAGAGACAAGAAAAGAAAATCGTGAGTTCTGGCTTTTGCGCAGCCAAGGGTGGCTGCCGTTTGAACTTTCCAGCAGCCGACGAAGGGTCTTCGGTGACAAATCGATCCTTCGGCATGAGCACTAGCGGTGGTCCAACACCCAACAGCCTAGGTTGAACGTGTTGAGGGAAGGTGTGCTAGGCTGTTGCGAGATTTGTTCTATTGAAGGTGGGTAGCCACAATTTGGCCTGAATGCATGAAGGGTGACTAGTCGGTGGCATCTTGGGTGGTTTCTAGCCGGTTATGAGGTCGACGACAGTTTTCCATCCAAATTTGAGGATGGTGTGCAGTTGACAGGCTAAGATCGTGGTAGTTGAGGGGTTTGAACATGGGTATGCGAGACCTAAACGCAATGGGTGGCCGGAGACTCACGATTCCAGTGCAGACAAGAGTGCACGGTGGTCCAAGAGGTGCGCCGATGGCCGAAGGTATGATGACATTTCTGTTGCAGTGGTTTTAGCCCCATTTTGTGCGGTTTGGTGCTCTCTAGTGATCTTTTCCCTCCTAGGTTTGATCTTTTTGTCCTCTTCAGGAGGAGTCTTGGCTTCAGATTCATTGGTTTTGGCTTCCCATTGATGGCTTCGTAATGATGTTGCGATACATGGAGTGACAGACTTATGTTGTAGAGATTGCAAAGTAGAGGTTTCGGAGGCTTATGTTTGGCGATGGTCTCTGGTTTGACTAGAGGAGATTCTAGTGAGATGATTCAGGCTTGAGTTTCTGTTGTTGCGGTGTTTTGTGACCATTGGCTCTTCTTCCCTCCTCTCTTCTTCTATGCACGACGAAGGGTGTCGTGGGTTAGTTCCCTTTTTTCTTCTTCTATGTGCAGTCAAGGGTGCCGTGGGTAGTGTTTCTGGCGACTAGGTGTATCGCGACCGGCTAGCAAGATGCGACCAAGGATGTCATAGGTCTGGGAGCAGGAGTCGTCCCAATAACTTGTGGTTTTGGCCAGTCAGAAAGGTGTGACCAAGGGTATCGTAGGTATGGGAGCAAGAGTTTTCCAGTTTGTCTTTTCTTTGTTCAATCTCCTTGATGTGGTTGCAGTCCTGGTATGTTTAAGCTGGGAGGAAAGGGCTATCAACAAGGTAGAGCCGCCTTGGATATGAGCAGAGTCTCTCTTCTTCTTGGTGATAGCATCGTTTGAGGAGGAACGACGAAGTTAGCTCGTCATTGCTTACCACATTTGAGTGGCCAGTGGTGCCACATTTGGCTACAACTGAAGCGACACTTGTGGAGTTCACGCCGATGGTGTGTGGCAGCATTTGGTTGGTGGCAATGGTCTGGTAGGTTGTTGTTCAGCCTATGTTTGGTTGCTTGGTTTCTAGATTGAAGACTTTGGACATTATTGGTGAAAGGACCCTCATTTGTGTTACTGGGTGGTATAATACTCGACTTAGTGTTTCAGAAACTCGGTTAGAGGTCATTGCTGGGTGGTACCCGACTTAGAGACCAGTTTGGAGGTCGAGGTGGCCACTGAGGAGAAAGGTCGAAGACTTCAAAATTGGTCTCATTTGTTTGGGATGTGTACCAAGGAGAAGCAAAGAGCTATCTGCCAAGGACGTTGCCAAGGCTTTGTTATTCAGGAGGAGCACTAGTTTCTTTAGTTATTTGTTGAGATCGGTTGAGTTATAAATGTTGGTGTTGTTCTTTGTTTTCAGTTTATGCTTTTATGAGTTTTCTACTTGTAACAAGCTTAGCTTTAGTAAGCTTAAGCTTGAGGGGGAGTGTTAGAAGATATTAGGGTTATTAGTCTTAGTGTTAGTGGGCTTGAGTTTATACACCTAAGTATTAGTATAAATAGAAGTACTAGGTTATAGAATTGGAACACATCTCATCTTATCAATAATATATTCAGTGTTAGTCGTTTTCCCTCTTTTTCCATTCCCTAGCCCTAAACACGTAATTCTTCAACAATTAGAAAGACGAAACTTTCAAGAATTATCTCTAATGATGGATTAATGGTCAGTTTTTAAAACCCCACATTATTTTTAACCACCAGAATCATTGATAGGACTGCAGCAAAAGAACATATATATTGATAGAGATCACCATGGGAACAATATTTCATCAAACAACTTCTACAGAAAAACCCTACAATTTTACCATTTGAGTGTCTTCTGCAAATAAAACTTATTAACCAGAAAATCATCAACTACCTTCATATACGAACATAACAAAAAGAAGAAGAAGAAGAACAACAACAACAGCCACAACCAAGCCTTATCCACTAGCTAGAGTCAGGCTACATGGATCATTCGACACCATTGAGCACAATCAAAAACCAATGCAAACTTCAACTTTCTCTTGGATATATACATTCCTAATCTTTTCTTTTCATGTATGTTCACTCAGCATTCTCATCTTCACTACACATGTTTTTTTTCTCATTTTGGCACATCACCGCCCAACATTCTACTGCCATAGAGCATTGCTGATCTTATCGCTGCCGATGAAATTTTCGTTTAGTTTGATAGCACTTTGCTATAATAATAAAGTCAAACCCACATTATTATTGAAATACTACCCTAAACTGCAAAAGATTCTAGTAAAGCACATAGAGGAAAAATAATGCAATGGAAATAGTATGTTCATGAGAAAACCCCCTCCAGCATACATCCACCCATTGAAAATATATCTTACCATTTAAGCAAGAAGCCAACAAAAAATGGTAGGAGGACAATGTATACCTTCTGCCAGATATATCCATGAGCCTCATGGCAACAGCTATACAAGGTAGCATCAACAAGGTTGTCACAGTGCTAATAAGAAGAGATGCAGAAGTAGAACCAAGGCCCAGGTTTGAAAGAAGATAACCAACACCAGCCTGCTCAAGAATTTGAGGTGTATAGTAGAGGACCCCATTTATACCAGAGAACTGCAATGTTCAAAGAGGAGTTAGATGCAGTCAGGCATAGCTTTTCACCAGGAACAAGGTCAGGTATAATTGGTTAATTGATGTTCAAAGAGTGGTTAATGAATAATCACCTATTGACTTAATTAAGCACTTAAGTAGGTTAATTGTTCCAGAACTGGAAATATTTTTACCAAGAGTATACTTTTTTGTAATTATCCCTTTTCTGTTCTATAATAGAAAACCATAAGGATATAGGACTCTACTAACACTGCCTACCGTCCTGTTAGATAAGTTCCCAAATAAAAACACACAAACTCCATATTTGTCAAAATACTTACATTCGTACATACCAAAACAAAGACATACATATATGAGCATGTTTGGAACTCAATAAAAGTGGGTAAAATAACTTTGTCCAAAAAAAAAAAAAAACTTTCTGGGCAAAATAAGGTTTCGCTTGATATACAAATTGCTCAGCTTTGGTGACTTAACACAGTTTTTCTACATTTAGGGAGAAGCAGTAACAAACACAATCTTAAAAAGTAAAATCCACAACATGAGTGCCCCTTGTATCTTGAACAATACCAAAGCTGTCCAGATTTCATTGAAAACTATATCATTCATTCAAGCCTCAATACATGGTATCCTTAGAAAGAAGGAACATTTTCTGAGTTAATTTTTTTAAAAGGAAAAATGCTATTGATTACATACAATAACAGGAATATTTATATGGTAATGAACAAAGAATTGAAATCCAATTGGTTTTTACTTTTTGGTCATCAAATATAGGAAATCCATTCAGGATTGAATAATACTCTAGTATGTCCAAATAATTTCTAACACCATTTCACCAAAGTCGGATTTACTATCATATATCATTAATTCATATAGATATCATGCAAATTGTTAAAAACTGTAATAAGAAGGAATCCTATCTTTAGTCTTGATTTCCTTAAAAAAATGCTATTGATAATAGGAATAATATTGTCGTAGTGAAAACAAAAAGAGTTTCAATTCATTTGAGATTCAAAAACTATTATATTATGTCCAAATAATTTTCTGACAATTTCTTCGAAGTTGAATTTACTGATGTAAATAATTGTTTCATATCGTGTAAATTGTTTTTTTACTTTACTAAAAAGGAACTCAAAAAATGCTTAGAAATCCAAAGAAAATTGACTTGAATTATTTTTATACCCTTTTCATATTTTACATTGAAAAGTGACTAGCTCTAACAATACCGTAACTAACAATTTCACTCACATTACTTTTCAAATAACATATCCAAGTTTAAGTAATTTTTAAGATATGCACTCTTCTGTAAATCAATATTTGCAAAAGTCATTCTCTTCAAAAATTTGAAATCTAACAGCAATCCTCTACACACCATTATTTGAAGCTCAAAGAAACTATGTATGAACATAATACAGAGGGCATCATATAAAATCTATATTTAAGCTGTATACAAAACTGTAGCAAAACTAGAGGGTGAAATTAAACCCTGCCCTTGCCTATTCAATGTTTTCAAGAAAGTGAACAAGATGAAAAGAACCATCAGTAAGCATGACTTGGATAACAAACAATGTAATGCGTCATCACAAGGCGAAAAAAAGAATATCAAAGTACTGAAGGACAATGT
Organism: Ormosia emarginata; assembly: GCA_029884605.1. Lineage (NCBI taxonomy): Eukaryota > Viridiplantae > Streptophyta > Magnoliopsida > Fabales > Fabaceae > Ormosia > Ormosia emarginata. Next base: position 14,415,331 of record JAQQTP010000058.1, read on the forward strand.
TACAACACAGGGAAATAAAAAAACAGCAGACATTGAAAAGATGTCATTACCTGCTGAAGAATTTGAATCCCCACCCCCACAATCAACGCATGCTTCACCCCAGGTTCGAAAAGGTCACTCCAACTTGGCCCTTTTGCAGCTGTTTCAGATGGATGAATCATAGCTGGTCCAACTGGCTGTTGATGCATAAGCTCCTTGTTATAAAGGGCTGGCTGACTCACCAGAGCAGCAGCCTGGACAATCTCACCATCTGTTGGCACATCACCACCAGGAAGCGAAACCTGAGACCCACGTCTAAATCCAGGACCACCCTCTTGGTGTAAATATATTCTCTTGAAACCACCTTCCTTCTTCCCATCCGGGCCTTCTCTTTCCGACCATTTCCATGCTAGCAGCCAACCACCACCAATCCCTGTACTACCAGCAGGATCTCCAGCATTTCCTTGCAAATGACTACCTTGCCTCATGCTTGAAAGGCTACCATGGGCGGGAGGAGGTATGTCCTTATCCAGACTTGTTGCTTGACGTGAGATCAATGGACTCTGCAAATTTTCATCAGAATCACCGGCAGCAGCATCAGACACATAATCATCACCCTCTCTGGAAAGGCTTTCTTCATCCCAATCTTCATTCCTAGGTTGATTTCCCCCAACACTAAACATACTTCCGAAGTGTGGAAAAAGGGTGCTTCGCATGCTTCCTGTTTCCGGGAGCTTCTCATGAACGCTACCAAATAGCTTCACTAGAGGGTCCACTAAACCACTCTGATTTGCCATGCTTCCTTTCCGAGAAACAAGGCCAATGGAACTTTGTCCAGTGACTGGTCTGGCAACCCAGGACAGACCTTGCTCTGGCCCATACAACTTGATCTGCTCTTTTCTGGATGATGGATCCTCTGCATCAATGAATTCATTGGCTGGACCAATTATGTACTCTTCTATAGCTGTATCAGCCCCAACTCCAAGACCCTCAACCAATAAAGCCATCTCACCTGCTCATGGCAAAGGACAATAACCATCAAAATCATGCATATACACAAATTAGCTGTCATAGTTGAATCAAAAGCAAGTAAACAATAAGAAATTACCACGTATATAAAAAACCAGAAGCAACAAATGATTAAACCAAATAAATGCACCTACACTAAGAGAATGAACCCAAAAACACAATGATGATTAACAATTATACTATTGCTATTCAATTGAAGTTTTCAAAATCATCTGATTTTTCAATATTTCTACTTTGAAATTACCAGCGACATCTTCCCTGCTGCGAAGGCGTTGCAACACCTTCTTGGCCTCAAGCATCCGCCCTTTACTGACAAGCCATCTTGGAGATTCAGGCAAGAAGAAAAGTGTGAGTGCAAAATAAATGAGAGAGGGAATTGAAAGAACACCCAACATGAGTCTCCAGCTTGGGGCCTTCACGAGGGACATCCCAAACACCATACAGTAGGAGAAAAACATTCCAGCAGAACCAGTGAACTGAGGAAGCGTGTTGAGTAATCCCCTAATCTCAGGTGGAGCTGTCTCGGATATGTAAAGAGGTACCAAGGTAACTGCCAAACCAATGCCCAGTCCATCTAACAGCCTTGCAAAGAGAAGGATATAAACATTTGGAGACCATAGCATCACAAGAGAACTAACAAAATAGAGGACGGAGGAGATGATCAACATAGGACGGCGGCCAAGCAAGTCTGATAAGGCTCCGGAGCACGTAGTAACCACGGTGGCACCAATAAGTGACATGGCCACAATTAGACCTTCCACTGTGGGTTCACTTTCTAATTTGAACTCCCTCTTTATGTACAAAATAGATCCTGTATAGTATATAAACACAGTTGAATTATGTTGTTGATCAATTATGAAGATGAAGATGAACCTCCTTGGCTTGGCTATCCATACCAAATGCAAAGGGAAACAGAAAGTGACCAACCTGCAATGGTGGCATTATCCCATCCTTGCAGCAAGTTACCGATAGCAGCAGCAACGGCAACAAGAACAGCTCCACTCATTTTTCACTTCAATCAGCCTCTGAAACTAACTGAAAGAGATAAGCAAATAATAATTAATAATAGATCAGTAACAAAACAACAGATTCACGATGAGGCTAAGGGGATACATTGATGGATCACAGATCCAGAACGCAAACCCTATTTCGCTGGGTGTTTGTTTCAACTTTCAAGTATGAAAAATAAATCTCAGACGCAGAAAAAGACAAGAGAAAAAGAGTTGGGGTCGGGGTCAGGGTCAGGGTCATGAGGGTGAGCTCGCTCTTTCTATTTCTAAAATAATATTAAGTAATACTATATACTATACTAGGTGTAGGCGTGTAGGCGTACCGCATAACCACGACAAGACAAGACAAGTAAACAATGAATAGAATAGCGATCCTATTAGCCGGGTGGGTAGAGTTGTAGAAAAATAAGAAAAGCAATGAAATGAGATAGAGTAATAATGAGTGCCCTGTACCCCCACTCTCACTCTCACACCCTGCTGGCTCGCTTGTGGACACCTACCTGCCTTTGTTGCTCTCTCCCCGATCGGAATTCAGTTATACGTCAAAGGATCATCATTCACACGACACACGCAAGCTTCAATCTCGCTTCGCTTTCATAAAAGTAGTAATACTGAAAAATCTTGTTCTTCGTGATTAATTACATTCGACTCATGAATCATCATGATTATAGCCTTGTGGTCGTGGGGGTGTAGGGGGCAGGGTGGGGGCGCAAAAAATAGTAATAGTAATGGTAATAGTAATATAATACTATTCTCTCTCTCTTTCTTCAACTCAACACTCTGCCTGCTGTCTGCCTGCATAGATCTACCTACAAAAATAAATCAAAACGCATGAGACGCGAATTACTACTTCCAGTAGAACTCCAAAAGTTATCGGACGAGAAATTAATTTCATCTGTAATCTACTCACTACAACGATATAAAGACCAACCTTTTTAAGTTTTCGCAACCCCTGTTTTATTTTATGTTGATTTCCATCTTCAATGGAACTAGACAACTGTACTTCGTTTTAACAAATCAGGTTCACACAACCAAACAGCCAGACTATTAGTTTCCTTCTTTTGGGTTTTGGCATATGACGCACGGATAGTTGATTTTGATATGTATTTGTGTGGTAGATATATGTTTATATTAGATATTTAAAGATATCAATATCATGTATGTATTTTGTGTATATTTTTTTAGTTTAGAAAATTTCAAATACGTTTAAATATATTTAAACATATTTTAGATATGATTTATTAATATTTTTTAAAAAAATTAAATTTTATAATTAACATTTAATTAATAAATTTATAATTTACTCAAACTCAATCACATAATGACGTTTCAAATTATTATTTTCATATATCAATATTTTAAATTTTATCTTTTCACACACTACTATTACTTTTTTTTATTTTCACATTCTTATTTTTATATCATTCTTTCTATCTTTATTTGTATCAAATCATCCACTTCGTTATTACCGAAACTTGTCTCTCACATCAATATTCCTTCTAATTAATTTTTTTATACACATATATTTATACATGATTAATTTATTAAAAAAATTAGATTAAAATTTTTTTAAAATATATACTAAAAATTATGTTTTATATTTTTTAAAATAAATTTATTAAATAATAAATATTAATCATATAATATATATTAAAATATTATAAATTTTAAATTTATAAAAATAATATTAATATATATATATATATATATATATATAATATATATATATATATATATCGTGCTTCTACCTTATAATTTTTAAAATTTAATGCGTGTCCATATTTATATCATATTTTATATTCGTACCTGTGTCTACTTCGTGAGTTTGGATTCTTTGACGGGTTTGTCCAGATCATAGCACGTTCATCATGCACCATGATTTATTTTGGTTGAGAAGCACCAGGATTTATTATTATTTTGACATCAAGATTTTTTTAAGAAAAAGATAGTCATATATTATTTTTGATAATATATATATTATTTATATTTTTTAAGAGATATAATTAAATAAAATATATATTTAATAAATAATATTAAATAAAATATAAAAATAAATATATATATTATTTAATGTAAAATATAAAAAAAAATTTAAGACAACGTACTCTTACCCTTACAACTTGTAAGATAAAATACTCAACGATAATAGCAGTTGAATTTAATTTTGATGCATTTCTAAAATAAAAAAAATTTACATTAAATTTTAATTATATATTATTACATTATTAATAAAATTTGTGCCCAGCATTTTTACACAGATATTTCTAATTTTATTATTATATTTTATTCTACCATAATTCTAATATTATTTTTTAAAATACATTTTTTAGAGACATTAAGAAGTGGTTTAATTTTTTTAAAGATAATGTTGAGAAGCCCAACACTATCACTTCTTTTTTTTTTTTTTGCTTATTAATAATTTTTTTTATCCATGGTAGTTTATAATAATATAATTTGATTATTTATATTATAATATGATTATTGTAATATAATTTGATTATTTATATTATAGTTTAATTATAGTAATATAAATAACTTGTTTAATAAATTAATTTTCATGTTAAACTATTTAACACTAACGTGCATATTTTTCAATTATGCATGAAAATCATCATATAAATACTACTAATTTTAAGTTTATATAATTAATCTTACATTTTATTAAACTTTTTTTATATAAATACTATATACCATTAAATATACTAACAATATAATTTTATAATAGTATAATTAAAGTATAATAATAATCTAATTTTATTTTAACGTAATTAAGATTTATTGATATACTTAAAAATATATCATCATTTTATTAATTTTTGTTTTAATTAATGTCAAATAATTTATTTAATTTAGTTTCTTAAATCTAAATACTATGCAATTTATTTATTTTAACATAAAGTGTAAAAAATGGTTAACAGAAAACCTATATTAAACCTAATTCTAGTTAATTATTTAGGCAAAAAGAGAGTTGTTATTTATATTTTAATAATCAAACTATACTACAATAATCAAATTATATTATTATAAACTATGGATGAAAAAAATTATTTATAAACGTGTAAAAATAAAAATGTTAACAAAAAATTAATCTGAGTTTTAAACAAAATTATAGTAATTAGAAAAAAAAATTATAGTTTTAAATACACATAACTTAAATAAAAGACTTTAAAATTAAACTAATTCTTATTTTGTAATTTTTCAAATAAATAATTCATTTATAAATTAAATTAATTATTTTTTCTGTAAATTAATTCTTAAAATTTGTTATTCTAAACACGCATCAGGATTGAAATGATGGCACAAAACTGCCCAAATGTGAGAAACAATTTGTAGCTCACTTAAGATACTAAACTATCTCTCGCTCTCTCTTATATTTCTAATGTACTTGAATTTAACCTTTTTTGAGCGTTCGAATGTGCAGTCAAGAGTTAAATTATCTTAGTGTGCATTCTATACAAAAAAAAAAAAAAAATCTTAGAGCGCAAATTTTCTGCAAACATGCTCTAGAAAAAATTGAAGAAATCCAACGGCTTGATCTTATGTTTCTAATTGCAAAATATTAAAATTATGCGAACCCCTTCCAGCTCGAGATTGGACAGTTGTCATTGTGCTTTCACCATGATGGGATTCTTAGGACTAGGGTGCTAAAGAGAATTAGGGTGTACACAGATCGAATTGGGTTGAATTTAGAAGAAAAAAAATTCAAATCAATCAATTCTATTCGGGTTGAGTTGGATTGGATTGTTCAAAATTTTTTTGATAAACTGAACCAAATCAATCTGATTATAATCGGGTTTGTTTGGGTCAGACAGTCAAATTGTTCAAATTTCATCCAGAAAAAGTGAAGCTCAGGATGTCATTTGAAATAAACAACAGGGATAATGACGTAAATGTGTACTCTACTATGCTTTGTTGTGTGCTATGCTTTGTTGTGCTTCTCTTCTCTTCTCTTCTCTTCACTCTTCTCTTCTATTCTCTTCACCTTTATATCTACTCCGCAAAAATCACTCCCTTTCTTCACTTTCATTTCTCTTCCCTAAGAACATGAACATGATTAGGGTTTTTTCCCATGTCTCTTCTCCCTTCCTCACCCTGACCCCATGCTTCAAAGGCGTCACTTTTGCCCCTGGGTTTGCTGGCTGTTGTTGTGCGTCTTTTTCATCTCACACCTCTGTCTTCTGAAAGATCTGAATCTTGACAAGATCTACAAAAAGTTCAACACTTCAACGAACAGATCTACGAGGTCGGGCTCAATCAAGACCCAGAAACGTCGCACCAGTGTCGCTCACATGTAGATCTGCCTCAAACACGTGCTGCCAGGACCAGATTCATAAGCCATCGTTGAAGGTTCACCGCCCTTTACCAGATCTGTGAGCCACCGTCACAGGTCTACCTAGAAACGCCGCATCAGTCATCACCACGCACCACCCACGCGAGAACGAACTAGAATCATCCATCCCTCCATGCAGTCCACAGGTTGGACCTCCACCACACGCCGGAGCCACCGTGAGCCGACCTTGATCTAAGCATCATTGTCCTTCGTCCCTGCTATTGCTGCTTGGTTGACACCTCAAGGCTCAAACTCCATTTTTTCCTTTTTGTTTCATTTTGCGAAAATGAGTGCTCGGGGAAGAACCGAAGAAGTGAAAAAAGAATGAAATATTTAGAAAAAACGACATCGTTTCTCGGGTAGACGGGTAGTTGGGTTGGGCTTACGGATTGTATTTGTGAACCCGTCACTCGAATCAACTATTGATCGGGTTAATTGAATCTAACCCGATGACCCGAACTAACCCGAAAATACAAAGTCGCATTGGGTTAGGTTGGCCGAGTTGGGTTGGGTTATGTGCAGCCCTAAAGAGAATGCTACTGGTTTATGGAATTGATTGAAGCTTCACTCCTCAAGGCACTCCTAAGCTAAGAAGGCGATGAGTCGAGGTGCATCTCGGATGCATTCTAGAAGAATGAAAATGGAACCAAGCCTAAGAATTCGATGCATTTTTTACTTTCCTACACGTCATTATCAAGATCAGTATTACACATTACAGTCATTATCAAGTATCACACATTATAGTCATATAATAGTAATGATAATAAACAACCAAAGACGTGTATTAATGCATCAATTAGCTTTCACTAATATGATATACCTTATAAATAATGAGTTGACGCAAAAATAAAAAAATATGAATGGTTAAATTACTCATTTAGTTCATTTTCTACACCAATATCTAAATCCAAGCCAATACGAATGATCCAACACAACCAAGCCCAATTATGGTTTCTAGTTGAATGAGTCCTTATAGGTAACCAAGCCCAATTGTGGTTTCTAGTTGAAGGAGTCCTCATGGATAACTGCTAGCTTAATAACTAACTAATATCTTATCTTAACAAATTTGTAATAGACTAGGAGATTTAAAAGTTTTATCTACAAGTAACCAATTTATCATAATCTCACTATAACAACAGTATCTCTTCTAATACTACTTAGTCTGCAAATAATCACCTTTATATATATAGGGATATGCAACTTAAGTATGTATATTCTTCCATACACTTTTTTTTCCTAGTGCACAACCTTAACTTGAGTGTTAGATTGCCTTGTAGGTACACCTCCCTTTCATTCAACTGCTGCCACTACTGCACCAAGGAGGAATCCACCATCATCTACCACTTGGAGACGTGATCAAGTAAACATCTTTGATCCCAGCTTTGAACATTAGAGCTATATGTAGGAATGCTAAATTGCTACTCTCATCTCCACCATGATTAACGCCAAAAAGCAAGCTGCTATCAACCAAAACCAACATAAGAACCAAGACGTGCTATGAGATGGAGTGGAGGCATCCATCACAAACTAGAACGAGCCTCTTCCACCATCGCCTCCTAGGAATCCCAGAAGGCAACCTCGAAGCCACGCTAGCAGGCTACAATCCATCATCTAGGATCCGAGACAATAGGATGAACAACCTCGAAACGAGGATCACCCTCAATCGCTAGATGCATCATCTTATACGTAACCCCCCGTTCAAAGGGAACCCAATTGAGATCCGATGGATGTCATCCTACGCCAAGGCGAAAGATTAGCAGAACAATAAAAAAGGATCGTGAAACTTCAGAGGGCGATTAATGCTTAACATCAAGACGAAAACAATCCTAGCCATGGCCATGACCCAATCTGTAGTGATCAACGACAGCCTTCTATCCGTATGGATAGACTGGAAATTATCCACCAGTAACCTTTAGCCAGGGTAGAACAAGTTGATCAACCTCATGATGAGTTCCAACATCCCTTCCCAGAGTTCATCATATCGGGTGAGATCCCCAGAGGATTCAAATTTCCAACCAACATTGACACATACGACAGGACAATGAATCACCAGGAACATTTGGACACTTTCAAGATAATCATGATGTTCCACGGAGCCATGGATCTCGTCCTATGTAGAACGTTCCCATCAACTTTGAAAAAAACTATCTTCAGATGGTTTTCCACCCTACCTGTGAGGTCCATCAACCAGTTTGGTGAGCTATGTACGAAGTTTTTTAGGCACTTTACAACAAGCAAAGCCCTACCAAAAACTTCATGCAACTTCATTAATTTTAGGCAGGGATAATATGAGCCTCTTCGAGACTTTATGATTAGATTTGATAAGGAGTCTCTTTTGACAAAGTGGTTGTTTTGCATGCCATCATAGTCAGCCTCCATCTTGGACATTTTGCCTCTTTTATTGACAAGAAAATCCTAAAGACCTAGATGAATTGAAAAATCGGTTCGAAAAATACATTAATATGGAATAGATGAACAAAGCTAAGAAGGAGTTTGACAAGATGGACGACTCCTAACCAAAGAAGGCCCTAGAGCATTGTCCATCTCGAGCCTCCTCTAAGCCTACATCAAGGGGAAAATATGAGGAATATACTCCTCTAAACCCTCCCAGAAGCCAAATCTATCAAGAAGTGTATCACATCGAGTTCCATGGCATACCCAGGCCGCCTCCATTAAAGAAACATGCTAAAAAAGACAAGTTTAAACATTATGACTATTACGGTGGCTACGGACACACCACAAAGGACTGCATCTGGCTACGCGACATAATCAAGTCTTTCATTTCGGATGGTCATCTCATATAATACATATGTCAATCCTCGAACGAGGGCAACCAACATAGATCATAAAACTATAGAAAGGAGAGTCCCAGACTAAGGTGAAGCCCTTCTCCATACCAAAGAAGGTGGACCCCTCCAAGGAATGATCAAAGAAGAGAGAACTCCCCCTAAGATACCAGACAAAACTGGGAAAGCATACCACCGCGTGACCTTTCACCACAGGAAGAGGATCGTCGTCATACAGAAGTCACTCAAACCATCAATACCATCTTGGGTGGCTTCGTAGGAGGTGGCGAATCCAACTCTGCTAGAAAATGGCACCTGAGAGTCGTACTAAGTGTGGCTTCCCGTTTAATTTCCCAAAAAGGATCAGGATTGCGGAACACACCACCTATATCTTTTATAGATGAAGATTATGGCGAAACAATCTTAGATCATGACGACCTTTTGGTGACTTTCAAAATCCTGACTAACGTGGAAATAAAGGAGATTTTTGTTGACCAAGGGAGTTCTGCCGATATCATGTTCAAGGATTTGTATAAAAAGTTGGAGCACCCAAAGTAAGACCTCATACCTTATAAAGGCGAGTTCATCAGGTTCACAAGTGATAAGATCACCCTGAAAGGATATGTTCAATTACACTTGAACTTAGGAACTAAACCTATGGTCAAAACAGTCAAATTCTTAGTAGTAGACTACCCTTCTGCCTACAACATGATCCTTGGCTGCCCTTTATTGAACACATTTGGAGCTGTGGTGTCGACCAAACACTTGACAATGAAGTTTTTGAACAATGACAACGCGATCATCACGGTTAAAGGAGATCAATTAGCAAAAAGAAGTGTTTACAATGCTAACATGAAGATTAGAAAAGCATCTTTGAAGACAACACCCTATACCCAAAATCAAGTCACTACAGATCACTCAAATGTCCTTTTGATTGAGTTAGATGTACAAGAAGAGATCCAAGAGATGTGACCCTAACTTGAAGGAGAACTTATCTCTCTTCAACTCAATGAAAAGCTTGATCAAATTACCAAGGTTGACTGACAACTCATAATGGAAGAAAAGAACCAGCTTATCGCATTCCTTAAAATGAACAAAGATCTTTTTGCCTGGACCTCAATTGACATGTCAGGTTTAGACCTAACCTTCATAACACATTGGCTTTTCATTCATCTTGACGCCAATCCAGTATCTTAGAAGAAGCGGAAAGTCGATCCATAAAGGCAAAAGGTCATCAAAGCACAAGTTAAAGAGCTCTTGGATTATGAGTTCATCAGAGAGATAGCATACACTACCTGGCTATCAAATGTCATCCTTGTTAAAAAAATCCAATGGGAAGTGACATATGTGCGTAGACTACATAGACTTCAACAAAGTATGTCCTAAGGACCCCATCCACTTTTCAAGATTGACAAGTTAGTGGACAACTGTTTTGAATTTGACTTCTTTCCTTATTGGACGTCTTATGTAATTGTTAACATTTATTAAATAAGGTGTCAATATATGATTGGATGATAATATAAAAAAAAGTTTATACTAACAATATATTAAAATTAAATTCTTATTTAAATTATATAATATTTGATATTTTAGAATAAATTTGATCAAAATCAAGGTAGAACGTGTTGCATGATGGGGGTAGCCGCAGCCCAAAGCTTTAAAAAATTCAATAAACGTTCTTATGTTTTATATTTTTTTAAAAAAATATATAATTTAAATCCTTAAAAATTCATAGTTCGCCTCCCAAACTTTTTTTTGTCTAGTTCGCCCCTGGTCAAATAGTTAACATGTGTGAAATGATCAAGGAGATTATATAATTAAAATGCTTGGCTTATTTTAACAAAAATGATTTTACCGTAAATAATCCTATACTATAATATGAAGGTGTCAGTAAAGTCTATTATAAGAAAATGCAAGTATTTAGATCAAATCTCTCCTTCATATTCCCCTTCTTAAGGTGTGTGTGTGTGTGTGTGAGGGTGTTGTATTGACGTGGGTGAATCAATTACCAATTAAAATATAAAGTTTCCTATATTTGCTATCTATAACCAAAAGAAAATCATATACTATAATATATTTAAAATGTTGATACCAAACATGCAGTATTTGACTCAAAACCTCATTTTATGATAAAAAAAAAGCAGTTTTCTAAAAAAATATTAATCATTCTCAAACATAAACTGAATTTTAAAATTATTTTTGTTAATTAAATAAAAAAAACTGATTGTAGAACGTGGATTTTCCTTCTTGGGGTCTTTTCAACTTTTTTTTATAAAATTACTTTTTTTTTAGTATAACTAAAATGTGGAAATAAATTGTCCAAGGCTCATAATTTAAATGATATCAAATGTCTTTACAGACTATTTGACTCTGAAATCAAGTCTCACTTAATTTTTTTTTCAACTTTATTAGTCTACATTTTATCTTCTTATGCTGAAACTAAGACCTCCTTTGTAATTAAAAACAAATAAAAAAGAAATTATGATTAAAAATCAAACACAAGGCTTCATGCCTATGAAACACGGATATGTTATTTTTCAGGCGTGTCTGTCTGTCGAATACGTATTTGTGTCAGACATATGAAGACACTTATATGACACATGTGTCTTACGTGTTTGATTAAAAAAATTATTTTTTTTAATTTAGAAATATCTCGGACATGCTTGGATATATTTAATAAAAAAGAAATTATGAATAATTGGATGAGTGGATAAACAGTGGAGAATGTCGGACACACTTGAATAAGTTTAAGACACGCCCCATTAATATTTTTTAAAAAAATTAATTTCCATGACTAACGTCAATTAGTCAGTTCTCGAACTCACCTAAACTCAATGACGACCGACGATTGTCTAAACTTCTACTATTTTTACATACCATATTTTAAATTTTATCTTTTCACACATCATTATTAGACTTTTAAGTTTTATTTTTTCACACACCACTATTTTTATCTGCTCCTTCTATCTCTACTTGTATCAAGTCGTCCACTTCGTCATCACGAAAGTTTGTCTCACACTAATATTTCTTCTAGTTAATTTTTTTTTTACGCGTATCGCATATATGATTAGTCTTAACTTTCAGAAGTTAGTTTAAGAAATTTTTTAAAATATGTCAATAGAAATTATACTCTATATTTTTTATGAAGGACTTATTAGGTAGTAAATATTCGACACATATGATATATATTAAAATATTTAAATCTTCAAATTTATAAAAATGATATTATTGAATTATGAATCTTTTTTTTAAATTTTTTTAATTCTCTCTCTATATATATATATACACTGGTAAAATGTGCATATCCTACAATTTTTTAAATTTAATGTGTTCTCGTATCTGTATCTATATTCGTATCGTATCACATATCCGTATGTGTTTCATAACTCCATACTCTTACTTTTGTTTGACCTAAATTATTATTTTTATGTTTCAGTGCTTAAAAAAATTTTAAATTTTGTCATCATAATATACACACCAACTATATTATATGCACACCAGTTTTTACACTATTTTTCACCTATTTAAAATGATGTATAACGTGTATTATATGATTAATAATTAAGTGATGTATAAAAATGATGTGCCATCATCATTTTCTTATGGTATACTCACATTACATGCGCCTCTTCTAGTTTTTAAAGTGGTATATTTGGGTTAAAAAGCCTCGCGTTATATCATCAGGATTGACTGTTTGGGCACCCCAAACCTAAAAGTAAAAGTGAACCACTTTAATTTGGCCCATTAATGGGAAGAGAAAGTTGTCACGTGGAAGTACTGGGAACAAGAGAATCAGTCGTTGGCTTGCAATTGGAATCAACCTCATTAACACATTAGCTGGTTTCCTAAATATTCTGTCTTCAGAACTTTGAAGAACAGAGGTACGAATTTCAGAGAAATGCGTTGGTTCTTTGAACAGAATTATAGGGAATTAGCACTGATAAATTGATAACACAATGAAAGGCGTTGAAGGAAAGCTGTGTGAGGAATTTTCACCTAAGTATTATGGGCTTTGCTTTCTTGGAGGTATGCTTAGTGCTGGCACTACCCATCTTGCTATAACTCCTCTGGATGTCCTGAAAGTGAATATGCAGGTTATTTCTCGGACTCTCTTGCCTGAAGTTTTTGGTTAATGGTATGTACTTATTTAGTTGTTCCTCGGAACTTCAAAAGCTAACTGACTCAGTTATCAACTTTGATAAATATATATTTAAATGAACTTAGTGGTTCTGACTAGTGGTGTAAACAAATAACAATTTTAATACCTTGCGGAAGGGTCCTATGGAATTTGAATCCTTTGTGCCTAACGTTTGTTGGAAGGTTTTGGTAGCTTCTGAGTGCATTAATATCTCAAACTTGTATGCTTCTCGTTTTCAAAATTTCCAATTCCTCAAAATTTGGATTACATTACATGCATCTCACTTGTCGTGTGGCCTGAACTGAAATAGCTCCATGTGTTGTTTTCAACGTGAATTTCTGATATATTTTCTTTGAGGTCAATATATTTTTTATGCAATGAAGATATCCAGTTCAGAACTTCAGATACAATATATACAAATGTTCCACATGTAAGTTGTGGATATATGCTAATAGTTAGTGTGATGTCCAAACTACAAAAGTGACTGGCTTTATTCATATTAAGTTATTGACAAGAAGAGTCATTCCATGGGCAGCCAAGTAAAACTTCGCCCCAAATTTTGTAAGTTCTAAATTAGCTATTTATTTGTTTGATTTTAAATTTATGTTTTCCTAAAATTCTACAGTTACAGTATTTTAAAACTTTTATTACTTCTGTCAGAAATGTAATTTCTAATTGGCCATCAATTTTCTTTCATCTCCCCGTCACTTTATTTCTTCTCTTTTTTCAATATCTTTCAAAATTCACCATCTTCCCCCTCATAAAAAAATAAAATAAAATTGTAGTTGTTCTCCTATGCTCATCTTGTTACAAAATATGTTTTCCACTCCAGGTGAATCCAATTAAGTATAATAGCATTATATCTGGGCTTGCCACCCTTTGGAAAGAAGAAGGACCTTATTCTCTTTGGAGAGGTTGGTCTGGCAAGTTCGTTGGATATGGTGTTCAAGGCGGGTTCAAATTTGGTCTCTATGAGTACTTCAAGAAGCTTTATTCCGATGCCTTCATGGGTTACAACAGGAGTTTCATATACTTTCTCAGCAGTTCATCTGCTCAGGTTTTCGCTGATGTGGCCCTTTCTCCTTTCGAAGCTGTTAAAGTCCGTGTTCAGGCGCAGCCTAATTTTGCAAAGGGTTTAGCTGATGGCTTTCCAATAGTATATAGAAGTGAAGGTCTTGCAGGGTAAACTGCTCAAAGCTTGATAATCTCCTTTTCCTTTCTTCCCCTTCTCCCTTCCTTAATGCTTATTACTATTAGTATACTCTTATCTGCAGTTTCTACAGAGGACTTCTTCCACTGTGGGGCCGCAATCTTCCTTGTAAGATCTCTGTTATACTGCATGTGCAAAGTATTTATTTACCCCAATATCTAATTTATGATTATACGTTATACTGTGTTAAACATTTGGTAAATGATTTCTCAAGTCTTATATTGCATTGTAAGACACGCTGTTTTTCAATTTATGTAGCACCTTTGGTCAATTATGGTTGATTATTAACTTCTGTATTATAGTTATACCGTCACTCAATTGCTTTTTAAGGTGGATTTCCAAGATCTTATTAATGTTTCAGTCTTGTTTGGATTTGTATCAAAACAAAATTTGGACCTTTTTTTTCGTTTTGGGGGGGGGGGTACTTGCTACAGTAGGAACAACCGAACAAGAAGGTTAACAATGCAATGCTGAATTGCAGATAGAACTCAGCTCTTTTTAGCTTCCAATTCCATATCTACTATGTAGGTAACGTTCCTTTGGCCAGTCGTTATATTGGGCTAATTAGTATTTGAACATTGAAATTGTGGAACTTATCATCTTGCGCTTATAAAGAAGAGTTGGGTCTTGGACTCTTCTTCCAGCGTAAAATTTCTAATTAATTAATCCATACAACCTGAAATTTCTCGGAGAGTTGTGCATGTACTCTGAGGTTAACATAGAGGCTTCTTGCAAGCATGTCAGCTTATTGCACGTCAAAAATTTCTTAGCTAAAAGTTTGATATGAAATTGTTATTGCCATCAAGTACTTTTTAACATACATATACCATTACCATGTTATACAGTATTACCCACATTTATGATTGCTTAATCTTTGGTTTGACAGTCTCCATCATTATGTTTTCGACATTTGAGCATTCAGTGGACCTAATATATAGCAATATCATGCAAAGAAGAAAGGAAGATTGCTCTACAGCACAACAACTTGGTGTAACATGTTTAGCAGGCTATACAGCTGGTGCTGTTGGCACTATAATTTCCAACCCTGCTGACAATGTTGTTTCCAGTCTTTATAATAAAAAGGCTGAATCTGCAGTGCAAGTAGGTCCTTCATGCTATCCCCTGATTCTTATGAAATATGATAAATCAATCCGATTAACTTCCTTAGTTTTGCTAACTCTTAGGCTGTCAAGAGCATTGGGTTTGCTAATTTGTTCACTAGAAGTCTTCCCGTTCGGATCACTCTTGTGGGTCCAGTTGTTACCCTGCAGTGGTTTTTCTACGACACCATAAAAGTGCTTTGTGGACTGTAAGTGGATTTTGTTTATCAATTTCTCTGTAATAAAATAGTAAAATAATTAATACCAAAAAAAATGTAAAATAATGATTTTGTCAAAATTCTAAATTTTTTATTTCAGTTTGATCCACTGGATGAGTTATGATATAGAAGTTGTGGGCTGCACAATCATAATTTTAGACGAATGTTGATATACGTTGCGTTTCTATTAAGCTAAGCTTTCATTAGATGATACTTCTTCCATGACAAGTAGCAGCGGTCTGAAATATTTTAAATCCATCACCTTGAATCTAATAAATTTTGACACCATATTCCTGATTTTCATGCTAAGCTTCTAATAGTCTTGTTATGGATGAAGATTATGTTTCTGGTACAATGTTATTGCTTGTTTCTTTTGGTGTTTATCAACCATAGAGAAATTTGTTTGTAGTGCACATGTTATCGATGTCTCATCAAGCATGGTATAAATAGTTTCATACCACCATATTGTTTAAGGGGAGATGTCTTATCCAAGTATAGACACGCTCTCTATGCACACAGTTGCCTTTTTAGTCATGTTGCATACATATTTTATTCCAGAACTGTTTATTGGTGTACAATTTGAACTTTTAATATTCAAGGCAACCAGATATTAATTGATTCCCTTTCCATTGACTTCTGTGTGTTTTACCTTTAGGCCTACTAGTGGAGGGCTTGCGAGAGACATGGAGGAAGCTAAATTGTAGCTTGAGCTCAAGTATCTGTGGTTCAGTCTTGTGTGTATGTGTGTGTCTTTTTTTTACTTATTTTCATTTAAGCGAGAAAAAGATAGGATTTTCTGTTCAAACTTGCATAGGCAGCCTCAAATAAAAGCTGTAAGAATCAGTGATCTCTGTTCTCCCCAAGCTTACTAGGGGATTTTTATTTGCATAATGGGCTTTTTGAAAATGAACACCATAATACATCGATCTTTACCAATTCCATGAATACTTCTAATTGGAGTTTGTCATTGTCTTCGACTTGTGTAAAACACAGGAGTGAAGGAGAACCAACAACTATTGAAGCCTTCATTTACCACAAGCATATTTTGGGAGTATTATGTAAATTTGTAGTTTTTTTAAAAAAATCTTAATATAGAAAACTATCATTAAAATATAAAAATCTTAAAACTCATGATTCACAAACAAGAAAATGTGAAGACACTACATTTATTCATGAATAAAGAGCGAACTGTATTTCAAGAGTGTTAGAGATATCTCAAAATTCACTTTCTATTCATTTGTCTTTCTTTTCGCTCTTCTACTTTGATGATGAGAAAAAAAAAAATCCTTTATGGCCAGGAACAAGACCTTGAGTTTGTGTTTGGATAAGGTATTTTAAAATTTTAAAGTATTTGAAATTCAAAGAATTTTAATTACATTAATTCAATTCCCTTCATTTGTAAAATATTTTGCTTGGATAAAACAATTAAATTTCCTTGAATTTCAAATTCTTTGTTTGGATAAAACAATTCAATTGCCTTCATTCCAAAAATCTCTTTTTAAGATATTTTTTTGTAAAATTAAGATTTCAATACAAAATTTTACAAAACAAAATAAACATCATATAATATATTTTTTATTTATAGTAAAAATAAAATTAAATAAAATAAAAATAAATTTAAAAAAAATGAAAAATCTACATAAAATGAAAAGATCAATATACCATTTTTATAAAATGAAAATTTGGGCACAATCTAGCACAAGTAGGGGGCAATAATTGTGATTGTAACTTAGTCACAAAGTAAACGTAAACGTTAGCCCCTTCCCCGAGCACCAAAAGCAGAATTGAGAATTTAATCGTAAATGTTAGCCTCTAAGTACATCAACCAGTACGCATTTCATCTCTAAATTCTATGCGAAGTAACTTCTCATATCCTCTTTCTTATCTACTTCAGCTTTTAAAGTGATACTCTTTTATTTCTTCATGTCTACAAGTGTCAGAATAATAAAAAACAGTGCAGATACTAAATCTTGATGTGCAAATCTTGCAAACGAAAAGACCAAATCATGAGATGGGAAAACAAAAGGAATCCACACAAGTAATGTACATTAGTAAATAATAAACACAGATTGAATATCAAGGAACCAAATACATAGAAATCTAATTAAAGAAACAAAAAAAGAGAGAGTAAAAGACCCTTCTATATATTATTAATTATCAATGGCAAAAATTTTTAAGTTGATTAGCAACCTAACCTCAAAGAAGCACACTTATTAAACATTTAAATACTCATCAGCATTAGCAATCTCCTGGTCCATGTTTTCAAATGCAAAAAGAACACTCACAGTAAATTTTGGATTTGATATGTTATTCAAAATCAAGCATACGATGGACACACCTTAAACATGCAACAAAACTGTCTGAATGACATTTAAAATTCAATTTACCTTAAATGGCATTAAGCATAAAGCTCCAAAGTCACAAAGGCACAAAGAGAATGCTCAAATCATTGAAAATGAACACCATAATACATTGATCTTTACCAATTCCATGAATACTTCTAATTGGAGTTTGTCATTGTCTTCGACTTGTGTAAAACACAGGAGTGAAGGAGAACCAACAACTATTGAAGCCTTCATTTACCACAAGCTTATTTTTGGAGTATTATGTAAATTTGTAGTTTTTTTAAAAAAATCTTAATATAGAAAACTACCATTGAAACATAAAAATCTTAAAATTCATGATTCACAAACAAGAAAATGTGAAGACACTACATTTATTCATGAATAAAGAGCGAACTGTATTTCAAGAGTGTTAGAGATATCTCAAAATTCACTTTCTATTCATTTGTCTTTCTTTTCGCTCTTCTACTTTGGTGATGATGAGAAAAGAAAAAATCCTTTATGGCCAGGAACAAGACCTTGAGTTTGTGTTTGGATAAGGTATTTTAAAATTTTAAAGTATTTGAAATTCAAAGAATTTTAATTACATTAATTCAATTCCCTTCATTTGTAAAATATTTTGCTTGGATAAAACAATTAAATTTCCTTGAATTTCAAATTCTTTGTTTGGATAAAACAATTCAATTGTCTTCATTCCAAAAATCTCTTTTTAAGATTTTTTTTTGTAAAATTAAGATTTCAATACAAAATTTTACAAAACAAAATAAACATCATATAATATATTTTTTATTCGTAGTAAAAATAAAATTAAATAAAATAAAAATAAATTTAAAAAAAAAATGAAAAATCTACATAAAAAGAAAAGATCAATATACCATTTTTATAAAATGAAAATTTGGGCAATCTACCACAAGTAGGGGGGCAATAATTGTGATTGTAACTTAGTCACAAAGTAAACGTAAACGTTAGCCCCTTCCCCGAGCACCAAAAGCAGAATTGAGAATTTAATCGTAAATGTTAGCCTCTAAGTACATCAACCAGTACGCATTTCATCTCTAAATTCTATGCGAAGTAACTTCTCATATCCTCTTTCTTATCTACTTCAGCTTTTAAAGTGATACTCTTTTATTTCTTCATGTCTACAAGTGTCAGAATAATAAAAAACAGTGCGGATACTAAATCTTGATGTGCAAATCTTGCAAACGAAAAGACCAAATCATGAGATGGGAAAACAAAAGAAATCCACACAAGTAATGTACATTAGTAAATAGTAAACACAGATTGAATATCAAGGAACCAAATACATAGAAATCTAATTAAAGAAACAAAAAAAGAGAGAGTAAAAGACCCTTCTATATATTATTAATTATCAATGGCAAAATTTTTTAAGTTGATTAGCAACCTAACCTCAAAGAAGCACACTTATTAAACATTTAAATACTCATCAGCATTAGCAATCTCCTGGTCCATGTTTTCAAATGCAAAAAGAACACTCACATTAAATTTTGGATTTGATATGTTATTCAAAATCTAGCATACGATGGACACACCTTAAACATGCAACAAAACTGTCTGAATGACATTTAAAATTCAATTTACCTTAAATGGCATTAAGCATAAAGCTCCAAAGTCACAAAGGCACAAAGAGAATGCTCAAATCATTGAAAATGAACACCATAATACATCGATCTTTACCAATTCCATGAATACTTCTAATTGGAGTTTGTCATTGTCTTCGACTTGTGTAAAACACAAGAGTGAAGGAGAACCAACAACTATTGAAGCCTTCATTTACCACAAGCTTATTTTGGGAGTATTATGTAAATTTGTAGTTTTTTAAAAAAAATCTTAATATAGAAAACTTCCATTAAAACATAAAAATCTTAAAATTCATGATTCACAAACAAGAAAATGTGAAGACACTATATTTATTCATGAATAAAGAGCGAACTGTATTTCAAGAGTGTTAGAGATATCTCAAAATTCACTTTCTATTCATTTGTCTTTCTTTTCGCTCTTCTACTTTGGTGATGATGAGAAAAGAAAAAATCCTTTATGGCCAGGAACAAGACCTTGAGTTTGTGTTTGGATAAGGTATTTTAAAATTTTAAAGTATTTGAAATTCAAAGAATTTTAATTACATTAATTCAATTCCCTTCATTTGTAAAATATTTTGCTTGGATAAAACAATTAAATTTCCTTGAATTTCAAATTCTTTGTTTGGATAAAACAATTCAATTGCCTTCATTCCAAAAATCTCTTTTTAAGATTTTTTTTGTAAAATTAAGATTTCAATACAAAATTTTACAAAACAAAATAAACATCATATAATATATTTTTTATTCGTAGTAAAAATAAAATAAAATAAAATAAAAATAAATTTAAAAAAAATGAAAAATCTACATAAAAAGAAAAGATCAATATACCATTTTTATAAAATGAAAATTTGGGCACAATCTAGCACAAGTAGGGGGGCAATAATTGTGATTGTAACTTAGTCACAAAGTAAACGTAAACGTTAGCCCCTTCCCCAAGCACCAAAAGCAGAATTGAGAATTTAATCGTAAATGTTAGCCTCTAAGTACATCAACCAGTACGCATTTCATCTCTAAATTCTATGCGAAGTAACTTCTCATATCCTCTTTCTTATCTACTTCAGCTTTTAAAGTGATACTCTTTTATTTCTTCATGTCTACAAGTGTCAGAATAATAAAAAACAGTGCGGATACTAAATCTTGATGTGCAAATCTTGCAAACGAAAAGACCAAATCATGAGATGGGAAAACAAAAGGAATCCACACAAGTAATGTACATTAGTAAATAGTAATCACAGATTGAATATCAAGGAACCAAATACATAAAAATCTAATTAAAGAAACAAAAAAAAGAGAGTAAAAGACGCTTCTATATATTATTAATTATCAATGGCAAAAATTTTTAAGTTGATTAGCAACCTAACCTAAAAGAAGCACACTTATTAAATATTTAAATACTCATCAGCATTAGCAATCTCCTGGTCCATGTTTTCAAATGCAAAAAGAACACTCAGTAAATTTTGGATTTGATATGTTATTCAAAATCAAGCATACAATGGACACACCTTAAACATGCAACAAAACTGTCTGAATGACATTTAAAATTCAATTTACCTTAAATGGCATTAAGCATAAAGCTCCAAAGTCACAAAGGCACAAAGAGAATGCTCAAATCACGTTTTTCTTTTTACAGCAGAGCATATCAGTATAAGCCTATAAGGTATAATAATTGCAACAAAAATGGTCTTTTGCGGGGGGAAAGGTTATAAATTATGTTGAGACTAGTTAACATTTAAGATCAATGCCTAATTTAAGTTCTCATCACGCAGCACATTTAGCTTCAAGAAATTTGATTAGTCAAGAAACAGAATAATAATAATAATAATAATAATAATAATAATAATAATAATAATAATAATAATAATAAATAAATAAATAAATAAATAAATAAATAAATAAAAAATCCATATCCATGCTCCAGACAGAATGATGAGGAAAGAAACAAGCAATAACATACTCTTAGTAGCTACGACAAATGACACATTGCATAAGAAAGATCCTTGGAAAACCTTCATTAAACAAACAAAAAATGCATTAAGAAAATATCATACTTGGATTGGGCCAACAGTTGTCAAAAATCCAACAACACCGTCTCCTATCACACAACCATTAAATGAACTGAAGCATGTGAGTTAATTCAGTTGTCTAATTTCTGTATGTATGAAAAACAAAGCTTTGTTTTGTTTCCTGTATAAGTTTTAAACATTCAACAAATATTGGTTGGGACACAATCATAGTAAATAACATTATAACACCAAAAGCACAAAGCAAAATCTAATAAATCAAAAGATCACAGTAATCATCATTGACCCACCATCAAAGAAGTTAAACTATAGATAATAGACTCTATTCCATTTCAAATTGCTACATGGAAACCTCACAATTACTAAACAAAATAAGCAAATCAGCATAAGATCTTCTTAATCATTAGCAAATAAACAATACACACAAGCCTTTTACACCATGATACCTATGAGGAGCAAAAAATAGACAAGAAGAAATAAGGACAAAGGACCAAATCATGAAGCAATAACTTGAAGCAATGACTTGACATCTTAAGTCTGAAACAAACTCAGAATTCAAGTAATAAGAAAATCCCAACTCCATCTATTATCATTTTTCATTTTTTGCACCAAAGACAAAAAAGACTATCAATCAAGCTCTTCTTATCATTTACCAACATTCACAAACAAGACCTATACTCATCATTAGTTAACCAATAAATTGGCATTTTATTAAGTAATACATGTGCAACTTTCATGAAAGAAATTCTGCAATTTAAGAGGAGCAAGGTGAGAAACTTAATCACTAATAGGTCCAGGCCATATAGCAAAAACAAAACAATGTATGAACTCCATCATTCACTCATAAAAATCAAAGGTCATCATACCATACACTCACACATTCATAGTCATTCATACTAAGAACAAATTCAAGCATTTTAACATATATCCATAAAAGCAATCTAAACAAATACTAACTGAAGAAATAAATTAACATGCTAAAAGCCAAACTCAATCAAACTAACAAAGTGTAGTAAAATAAATATTAATGAACAATATCATACAAGCAACCAACATGATACATTGATCCTCAATTTTGTTCAAATTTCTAAATACAATAGTAGAAAAAATAAAGATGAGCTTATTGAACATAAGTATTTCCTAGTAGCTAAGCATAATTATTCCCAATTTTTCAGTATCTCACATTTAGTAAAACATAGATTTTCAAGCTCTTCAAGTAACTTTCCTCAAAATACAAGAATAATCCTCTCAAAAATTACACGACTCTCAAATTTTCTCTCACCAGAGGAACCTTACACCCACAACAGGAATACCTATCTGTGCTTGCCATTTATAGAGCAGGAACTAGGGCTTGAATGATGGTTTCGTGTGGTAGATTTATTGCAGAGCCATGGAGGGGAAGGATAACATCTCGTTGTTCATGGTGTCGAACCACCAATAGCATCCTACCCCCTCGAACTCGTGGTTTTGCTCCATTGGCACCAGCGGCGAGACTCCGGCAAGCGGTGTGACTCCGGTAGAAGTGACGTTGTGAACAAGTTGTGGTGGGTAAGAGCTTGAACTCGTGAGAGAGGAGATTGACTAGTGATTTTTAGAATTCTCTATAAGTAGGTGGAATTTCAAATCCACTATCTTTTGAGTTAAAAAAATTCCTGAAGAAAATACACAGCATTCTCAAAATTCTTTTGTTTAATATCCAAACAAGATATTTTACACTAAATCATTTAAAATCCTCTCAACAAATACATTACTTTATTAAAATTCTTTATCCAAACACAACCTGAGTTTTGTGTAGAAATTGTTTCTTAAATACTGCTAACTTTCATCAAGCTCGCAGTTACTGTAATTGCAAAACTACCATTTCTCTTTTACCCAATAAGAGTTTTGTCAATTAACTTAATTTAATTACTTATTGAACTAATAAGAAAAGTCACTTGCTCATCACACGAGACATTTAATCCAACATTCTTCTACTTGACTTATGTGACATTACCTTCTTTTATAGTTTGATAAGTCTATCAAAACATAATATGAATTTATATATATATATATATATATATATATATATATATATATATATATATATATATATATAGTCAAACTCTTCTTTACATTGGATACATCATTCATCATGACCAAGAATGAAAATTAACATGAGTCATGACAGTCATATATCATCTAATCGACATAGTCCCTTCATGTATTACAGAGTTAGTATTCTCCTTGACCTGACCTATAAATATGAAGTACATAATTGGTCAGACAATAATGTTTTTATTAAAGACAGAACTTGTTATCGTTATTCTTATTATATTATGTATACAAACTTGAAAAACAAGTAAGACATAAAACATATTTATTCATGATCTCAGAGTGTCAAAGTACATAAAATATAAACATAAACATAATATATAATAATACCTATTTGGTAACAATGTCCATACTTTTAACATGTACACTAAATATTTTGGGCGGTAACTTTTTTGTCAAATGGTCAACAATCATAAGGTCAGTGTTAATGTGCTCTATTGACATTCTATGTTTTTAAACTTCTTCTTTAACGACAAAGTATTTCAATTCTATATATTTAACACCTTTAGAATATTTGTCATTTTTAGAAAAGAAAACAATTGCGAAATTATCACAATAAATTTTTAGCAATATGACAATATTGTCGATTACTCCAAGTCCTGAAATAAAGTTTCGCAACCACTTAGCCTCAACCATGGCCTCAAAGCACGCCACAAATTTAGTTACCATTCTAAATCTCTCTAAAACTTTATTGATATATGCTTTTTGAGACAAGCTTAACAATCCTTGTGATCAGTCACGAAATATTTCTATTCCAATCACATAGTTTGTCTCTCCCATATCTTTCATTTCAAAGTTGTTAGAGAGAAACTTCTTAATCTCACTTAATATATTAAGATCATTAGTTGCAAACAAAATGTCATTAACATATAGAATCATAAAGATAAATTTACTCTTATTGACCTTCAGATATATACACCTATTAACATTATTTTTCTTAAAATCAAATGATACAATAATATCATTGAACTTGAGATACTACTGTTAGGAAGCTTTCTTAGTCTGTATATTGATTTTTGAAGTTTACACCATGTGTTCTTTCCCTTCAACTGAAAATCTCATTGGTTAATCCATATAAACATCTTCCTCTAAATTCCCATTTAGAAAGGCGGTTTTCATATTCATTTGATGCAACTCTAGATCATAATGAGCTACTAATGCCATAAAAATTCTAAAAGAATCTTTTTTGAAAACTGACGAGAATGTTTCCTTATAGTCAATGTCATCTTTTTGAGTAAAATTTTTGGCAACAAGACGGACCTTGTAGCGTTCAAGGTTGCCATGAGAGTCATGCTTAATCTTAAAGACTCATTTACGCTCAACTTTATTGCACCCTTCAGGTAATTTCACAAAGTCCCATATACTATTATGTTTCATTGATTTAAGCTCATTTTTCATGACATTTAACTATTTATCAACATTATCACTATTAATGACTTATGAAAATGAAACTGGATCATTGTCATTAATTCCTAAGTTGTTTTCTGACTCTTGTAGATATACTACATAGTCATTCGGAATAACAGATCTCTTTTCTCTTTAGGATCTTCTTAATGCTATTTTTTGTAGTTATTTTACTATAGATTCATTGTTAATGTAACACCCCAAATTTCCTATCTCTTAAACAAGTAATTTTGACGGTTAATGTAATTTTCTTGTTTAGTAATTTTAAATGTAATCGTAAAATTATTTTGTTTATTCCGTCAGCGTATTTGATTGTTTTGAGTGATTTACTCCGCGTCAGGAAAATAAAAATTTTCGGGCCAGGGAAAACTTTACGTAATTTAATTTTTACCGTTAGGTAATTATTTTACGTAATCTGATTTGATATTTGTGCATTTTATAATTTTTGTGATTTTATGGATGATTTTGAAATTTTTCCTGTCTGTGAGCCTCATGTAGTATGGGCCCAAAGTGGCCATATATATGAGGTGAGTCCCACAAAGTGAAAAAATTTTCTACGATAGAAAAATTTGTCTTGTTTAGACGGAGACGGGGATCTTACTAAACCCGAATCAGGAAATAGTTTTGGAAAATTTTTTGATCTTGTATTTTATACTATATTTAATTATCGGATGATAAAAATACGGTAAAAATATTATTTGTAGGATACAAGAATAAATATTATAATCGCTGTAGTCAACAAAGAGAGCTTGACTTGATTTATACCTTTGGATGAGAATACTTAGTTTGAATATTAACCATTGATTTAATCAAATGTTAAACAAACTTAATAAAAAGCTCTGGATAATAACCATTGATTTAATCAATGGTGTGAGAATATGCTTAGTTAGGAAGGCTTTGATATCAACCATAGATGTAATCAAAGGTGTAGAATTGGTCTTGAAAAATGACAAAGACCATTTATAACCATTGGATTTAGATTAAATCAAGGGTGGAGATTTAATCTTAAAAAGTAACAAAGACATTTATGACCATTGGATGAAGAATCAATCAATGGGAGATTTGGTCTTCTAAAGTAGCAAAGACTAATTAGGACCCTTGGATTTAAAGTTTGAAGAAGCAATCTTAATGCTTAATTTTGGAGACACATCTAAGGGTTAGAATTTAAAGGAGAAAAATCCAATGGCCTAGATTTAGTCTTCTAAAATCAAAAGTCTACCTAAATCCTAACCATTGATGTAATCAATGGCTTAGAATGCTTCAAATAATGACTAGAAAAGATGACAATATTATTGCATGCATAATGCAAGGTAGGGGACGGTTTTTGTAGTATTTTGGAGCTAAAGGTGACTTTGATGACCATTATTACATGTCATGGTCAATATTACATCATCCTTGATTATGATTTCTTTGTTTGCATCCTTAGGAAATTTCTTGGAGGGAGACCAAAATTATTTCATTTCCTATCACACTTTATCACTCTTTTCTCTCTTCACTCTACGGCAATGCATCCATTGTGAAGCAAATTATTACAATTCAATTCCTATCATTTTCTAATCAATAGAACAAAGTAAGAAATAGTCAATAATGGTGACTTACTTCAAGGAAGCTCCACAGCAATGCAAGGAAAAATTGGGGGGCCAAAATCATTTTATTCATTTGCTATATTACTTCATTACTTTTTCTCTCAAATAATTTAGTACCATTATTTGTTCAAATAATTAACTTTTTCTCTCTTCACTCTACGGCTATGCAAGTTTGATGAAAGAAAAATATATTATATTCAATTCATTTCTATCTTTTTGTTTCCAAGTGGCTCATGGCCAAGTAGTCTTTGGAGGGCCAAAATATTAACTCTTGATAATTCATGCCACCTTTCTATCAATAACATTTCTCACCTTTTTCTTTCAAAACTTGTCCACGGTCAAGGAGGCATTAGAAAGCCAAAATTGATGACTTATGTCTTATGCTAGTCATAAGTGATAATGAAATTTCTCCACTTTCTTTTCTTACATGTTCCTACGGCAATCACCAAAGGAGGAGGAGTCTTGATTTCTATTTCATTTCTATCTTCATTTTCATTCTACCAAAGACTAAAAATAATTCACTCTATTCTCTCTCTTCCAAGAACAAGAAAAGAAAACTCCATTTTCTCTTTCAAAGAAGGCCATTCGGCCAAAACACTCAAACCACTCTCCAATCTCTTTTAATTTCATCCAACCTTATATCTTGAATTTCCATGATATTCTAAGCAACTTTCATGTTGAAGACTTCTTCTAAATCATTCATCTTCAAGGACTTTCTTCAAGATCAAAGTTATTGGGTTTTTGAGGTGAAGTATAAGAAAACTTCATTTTCTTCTCTCTTTTTCATGATCTAAACCATGTTTGATCCATGGTTCCTCTTAATCAAGCTTGATATGTTAATTAACTTGTGTTTTGTTTTGTATTTGAGAAGCCCTTGGTAGTGAAGGACTTGGAAAAAAGAAGCAAATCAAGAAGCTTTTGAGGATCTTCAAGAGGTAAGAGGGAGATCCATCTCACCAACCAAGCATGGTGGTGAGAGATGGTATTTTATTTGATGGATGTGGAATCTATGTGAGGATTCATATCCATGGTCATGTAATTAATTTGTGGGTGTTTATGAGCTTTGATTAATTTTCTATGTTTGATATGCTTTGCATTATTTTATAGCTTTGATGATATGCTTGATATGCTATACATGCTTTTATGGCTTTGATGATATGCTTATATTATTTATGATGAAATATATATGTATATGTCATAACTTGATGGTGGAAAGGGAATTGATTTTTGGCTCCAATAGCCAAGGAAGAGCTACGGTTTTGATGCCCTTGATTAGGGTTCATGTTGAAAATTTTCAAGAACAAAAGAATTGATTTTTGAGTACTTAGAACATGGTGGATTTCGAACAAGACACCTCAAAATAGGTGTTCACAAATTAATATTTTCATGAAAGATGAAAGTGGATGATTTGAAGAGTATGGAAAATAAACAAAGGATTTGTTTTTCAAGAGAACAAGAATATGATTTTTGGAGGAATTTTTATTGATTTATTTTGTGTAAAAAGATCCTAAGTGTTTTTCTAAACATGAGTTTTGAATGAAACGGGCAAACGTTAATTTTAAGGATTTGCAAAGAAAGTGAAAAAGAATTTATAAAGAAAGTAAAAATGAATTTGAACAAATGAGTTTGGTTTTATAACCATTGATATTTCAGTTTTGAAAACAAAATTCTAATGGTTTTGTTTGTTTAAAACCATATCAATTTAAAAGGAAAAGTATTTGATGGCTTTAATGGTTTTGTTTGTGTAAAACCATATTGATTTAAAAGAAAAAAAAATGTTTTGATGATTTCAATAGTCATGTCCACATTTTTGAAGGCTTGAATGCCTTGATTTTTATGAACAAAGTGAATTTCAAAGTGGAAACGAATCGGATTTAATACTGAGGATTTTGGAAAGGGAATCAGGCGTTTATCACTTGAGAAAATCAAGTTTTTTGTAAACTAAAATGTTTTCAACTTCAATTTATTTTGAAGAAGGTTGTGTTTGGAAATGATTTGGGAAAAATGGAGAATATAATGGTGTTTTAAAAATTTACTAACGTATAACTTATTTTCAAGTTTTGAAATACGTTATAAAATGTTAAGTTTTAAACGTTGATTTACATCAATGGAAAAGTGATTTTGTGAATTATATTTTGAAAAAGAATTTCTTGAGGAAAGAACTATGAAAAAATATTTTCTCAGAGTAAGAAAATATATTAAATAAAGTATAAAGTTATATTATTTTGAGAAAAGTTAAAAAGGAATTTTTAAAGGTCAAGAAATATCAGAATGAAATTGTGGTGAAAAATTATTTACGTATCTTAAAAACGTGACTTTTAAGTTATTGATATGGAAAAATATTTCTATGTGATTTTAAATATGTTGAAATATTTATACGCGATTTGAATTACGTTTAAATATTTTACGTAATTTGAACTATTGTTGAAAAATTACTATGTGATTTAAAAGTGATAGAATATTTTTACGTGATTGTGAAAATAGCGGAAAATCATTATGTTATTTAAAAAGGGTTTTAAATATTTTGAGAATGATAGAAAATGATTTACGTGACGTAAAAGAATGATTTTTAAGTTACGCGATTTTGAAACAATGGAAAAATGCTTTGCGATTTGAGAAACGTATATTTTACGCGATTGAGAAAAATGTTGAAAAATTTGTACGTGGTTTAAAAGTGCAATGTAAGAGTTAAATATTTTGAAAACGTAATGAAATGTTACTTAAATTTTGTAAACGTAATGTAATGTTACGATATGTGAAAACGTAATAAAAATGTTTTGGAATTTTAAAAACGTAACAAAAGTGTTACGGTATTTTGAAAAACGTAACAGAAGTGTTGTGGAATTGTGAAAACGTAACGGGAATGTTGTGCAATTTTGTGAAAACACGTCAAAAGTGTTTTATAACTATGAAAACATGATAAGATGATTTTATTATTGAAAGTACAATATGACTTGTTGAACCAAAGTGTGTCATACACTGTTTGTGAGAGAATGACATATTTGTCGTGATTGGACTTGGTGCATTATACATGCATTGGAATGGTCCGATGAGGATGGATATGGTACCGAGTGCCTTAGAGAAACACACCTCTTGAGTGGGTGCGATATGCGTAGTGTAAGTCACTTGTTGACCTTGGGGGCATCGGGGTGCGGGTTGCTTACACGGGTGGTTGGTCGCGCTTCTTCCCGTAGGTTAGACCGATGCAACACACCGATGATCCTGACCGAGACACTATTCTTAATCAAGATCGATAAAGACTATCGTGTATGTGCTAGATGTGCAAAAATTGAAATGAGAATTAAAGCACGTGGTCCGAGGCACATGGTATACTGAGATCTTTTCGATCATTTCTCCGATCAAAGTTTAGCTCCATGGAGTAGGAAATCGAGTCTTGTGTACATGCATAATCTGAACATTTTATATCTGCATGATATATTAATTGAGGGATATTGGTTATGACAATTGTTTTGAATACTTGGATGATGATAATGATAATTAGAACATTATTGTAATTTGTTGTTTATGATAATTAAATTAATAAATGATTAGATGATGATAGTTAATTAATGCTGATAGCATGATTATGGTATGATCTATCTGTATGATATGCTATTTGTGTTATCTTTATGCTGCCATGTTGGTATTGACGTAGGTGATCTCACCTCTTTGTTATGTTGTTTCTTTTGTATCATCTTTGTTAAAATCAAATAATAGAAGGATCGAGTTGTCTTAGACATAACGGGCGATGGATACTCGAGAGATTGATGAAAACATTAAAGAGTGGTGTCTCAAGTTCGAAGGTGTTCTGAGTAGACAAGGAGTAGAGTTCTGATGCAACAAGCTGGATACAAGATAATGAATGAGTATGTTAAGTTTTATCGTTAGTGTTGTACCGTGCTATTAAGTAGGACCCGTGATGGAGTTTGCTACTGTTAAAAAAATAGAGTTTGTTAATTTTATATTTCTCTTTAAATTGTGAAATATTAATTAGTATCAATATTGTATAATGAATAGTTGAAATATGATTTTCAATATTACCTAATATTTTCAGTAAATTTATGTTTCAGTAAAGAAGAAATTTTAAAACCCATATTTTATAACTCAAACTTTGTGCGAACTTCTATTCAGATTATGAGTCGGGAGTCGAAAATGTGATACCCTAGGGAGGGTGTTACAGTTAACATCATGATCATTAATTTATTGTTCTTATTGATTGTTATGCGGTTCAACAACATAATGAACAACAATTTCATAAGTAGGAGACAAATCAAAGGAATTTGTACTCTAACTTCCTTAATATCCACCTTACGTGAAGCTTCACTTCCATTGGTCTTACTATTTTCAATGAACTGGGCATTTTCAGTTTAAACAATTCTTGTACTATGGATAGGACAGTAAAATATATGCCCTTTAGACTTTTCTAAATATCCAATGAAATATCCACTGATTGTTCTTGCATCCTATTTCTTTTCATGTGGATTATAGATTCTTATTGTTGTCTGACATCCCCAAACATGCAGGTACTTTAAACTGGCTTCCTACCTGTCTACAGTTCAAAAAGTGTCTTTAGAATTGCCTTACTAGGATCCTTGTTCAACAAATACATGACAGTTTTTAAAGCATACATCCATAATGACAAAGGTAAAGACGTGTTGCTTAACATGCTCCTGACCATATCTATTAAGATTCGGTTATGCGTTTCTGATACACCATTTTGTTGTGGTGTACTTGACATTGTGTATTGAATACATATGTCATGTTTTTTTTAAGAACTTAACAAATAAACCTGAGTGTTGTCTAGTTTCATCAAATATTTAATAATATTCACCACTTCTATCTGACCTTATAATTTTTACCTTTATGTCAAATTGTCTTTTAACTTCATTTACATAAATTTTAAGGCATTCACTGCTTGCGATTTATCATGTAGTAAATAGACATATTTGTAACATGAATAATCGTCAATAAATGTGATAAAATACTTTTCTTTACAGAAAGAATTGACATCAAATAATCCACATATATCGGTGTGTATAATTTCAAGAAGCTAAGTGCTTTTCGTGACATATTTCTTTGTGTGTTTTGTTTATTTTTCCTTAATACAGTCCACACAAATATTAAGATAAATGAAATCCAAATATGAAACGATGTCATTTTTTACCAACATTTTCATGCATTCTTTAGAAATGTGATCCAAACGTTTATGTTACAAGTAAGTAGAACGTTCATTCATTAAACTATGTTTAGTACCAATATTATGGTGCAAGGTCATAAGAGTTTTCAACATATAAATTATCAAGATTCAATTTATATAAACCATCACAAAGTATACCATAACCAATCATATAGGTATGCTTGTACAAACTAAAACATCTATTACCAAACCTAAAAGAGTATCTAGCAATATACAAAGAAACTATATTCTTAGAAATACTAGTACATAAAAAGTTTCAAATAAATCTAAATGATATACAATATCTATAATTAAAACGGTAAGTCTCGACACCTTCCACTGGAACCTTCACTCTATTTCCCATGAAGACGAACTTCTCATTTGAGCTTATGGTTTGAATTGTAAAGAATCTCTGCATTGTATTAGAAACATGAGTTGTACATTCAGAATCAATCCACCAAGTATTATGAGGAACTTCAGTTAAATTTGATTCGAAACATATATAAGCATTAAATTTACTTTTCTTTTCGAACTAAGCCTTACGCCTTGGGTAATCTTTCTAGAAGTGTCCAGATTTCTCACAAAAATGACATCTATTATTGTTTGACCCTTTTTTTCTGGATTTTGACAGATGACTCATCAATCTTTAATGGTCATTTTCCCTTTTCATGTTTCTTTTCACATTTCTTTCTAGCTCCTTAATGGTTCACATAATGATTAGAGTGATGATTTCCTTGATTCTTAAGTCTGATTTCCTTCTGAACTAACATATTGTGCAATTCATGCCCATTCTATTTATCTTTTATGGTATTATAGTTCATTTGGAATGGACCATACTCAAGCAGTAATGAGTTCAAAATGAACTGCATAAAGAAATTTTCATCCACTTCCATTCTCAATGACTTAAGTCTTGTTGCAATGTTTGTCATTTCAATGATGTGCTCATGCATAGTACGAGAACCATCAAATTTCATGGTGGTTAAAGTACTCATTAATGTCCCAACAAGAGACTTGTCAGCAGTTTGAGTGTGCTCTTCCACAAAACTCATGAATTCTTTTGCACTTTCAGCTTTGGGAAGACCTGACTTGATGTTATTTACTATGCTCATTCGCATAAGCATCAGACTCAGTCTATTTGACCTTTCCCAAGCCTTATAATGGGCTTTCTCGCTACTAGCAGCAGTAATAATAACATGTTTCTCAACTTGGAGTGCCAAATTAAGATTCATTATACCGATGTGAAATTGGACTTGTTCACTCAAATTAGAGAAATTCAACCAATTAAAGACTAAAACAAATGAAGCAAGCAAAATTAAAGAAATGGAGACAAATACTACAATGATCACATGTCTAATATTAATATTTTGAGTCATAAATTAACATATTATACAGATTCAGACACTAAATTACTCAGGCATTCAATGTATATCAATGTTCTCATTTGAGTGATACATCAACATACAACAATAAATATAATGATGCTAATAAATTTAACATTATGACAATGATATATTCACTACTTAGAAATATTTATTATCTTTGAATATATAAATAAAATTAATAGTGTACTTACACTACTAATAATCATGTCTATTTATTATAAGAATAACTAATCAACTTTTAACTGATTCATAAATGTCTTATAATAATGAATTTTAATTTATCTATATACAAATAATCATTATATCATTTATAACATTTATTCTTTGAATAATTGAAAAAATAAATTTTATATAATTTAAAATTAAATCAATTTAAAGATTTGATCGTTTTAATGACCAATAAATTTATCATATTTTAATTTTAAAATACCAACATTTCATAAATAATTATAATGTTACATTGTAACAAATTGGAAAGCACGCAACCAAATTAGAACACATAATCACAAAAAGACGAAAAGACGGTGCCTTTTATCACATGTCATTCTATGCATAATGCGTAATCACTGCCAATGAGCACGCAATCAATTATAATATGGCATTCCATGCGTAATGCCTTTATCAATTTAAAAGACGGTGTACTATGGGTAATGCGTAAAGAGCTTATATCCATAAAAAGACGGTGCACATAATGAGTATTAGGGGTGTAAGTAAGTGATTTGTTTTGAATTTTAGCGAAAAATAAATTTAAACTAATTAAAATTAATTAGTTTAATTTGGTTTGGTTTTTTTATTTTTTAATAGGCAAATTTGAACCAAACCAAACTGGGTTGATATATGGTTTGGTTTTTTAATGATCAGAAATTATTTTTTTAATACAAAAATTAACTAAACTATATATACAATACAGAAAAATACACATAATATATCCAAAATTCCAAATAATATTAGAAGTTAGAACATAGACTAATCTTTACTCTTCCATCAAGTAATAAATATTCAATTTCAAGTTGAGTCACATGATCATTGATCTTTGAGATTTTCTATTTATATCAAATTCAAAATGTCAAAATAGTGAGAAAATAAAATTTTCTAAATATCAAAATTATACATAATATCTCTTGTGTTGCTATATATCTCTCGTGAGTGGTGTGTTCTTAAAATAAAGTTATGATGCAAACATATGGAAAAATCTATTGCCTTTCACTGAACCTTAAACAATGAATCTAAGCTAGTCCTCCTAGGGAAGTATAAAGAAAAACAATCCATATGGTCCTAGATATATTTCAACTTCCCAGAAATATTTTGGGATAAACTATCCATACCTGCTCGGAAGATACAAGTATTATGCATCAAAGTTGGATTCTTCTCAACTTAGAAGCATAAGCTATTTTGTCAATTTGCAATGCAAGTAGCAGTCCACATACAGTGAAGACAATTTCAAATAAGGCAATAAATTTTCATACCATTAGAATATGCCACACTAAGTAGAAAACTACACATCTTAGAAATAAGGAGCAGTACATAAAAGCTCTGGAACTGGTTAAATAGTGAAACTAATTTGATAAGGTCTATACCCTTAATCTTTCTAATGTAAGTATGTACTATTATTTATAAGCAATTTAAGAAAGGAAATTGATTGCTGCTACAAAAGAGGATCCATCACATATATATATTGCATGACTGATGATATGGAAAAAATAATGAGAATGACTATTATATATTAGAATTATCAAAGAAGAGCAATAAACATTGAGAGTCCTTTGCAATAATTTATTAAGCATGAAATCAAAAAAGAACAACAAGAAGGAGAATTCCTCGATATATCTTTTAAAAAATATCTTAACAAAGAGACTTCTAAAGGAACCATTGCCGTGACGGCACTGATGACTTAGAATTTCAGAACTAACAAACTAGGGAGGGATTTGTGACAAATTGAAACCCTATCTACATAGCCCTATAGAGAAAGATCAAGAGGGTACAAGCAGATTACTGGGATGTAATCACTTCACTTTGGAAATCACTGTTACTTGGTTGTTATTTTCAACTTTCAACCGGTATACCCGTGTTACGAACATGTATATTCAAGAAATGGAAATTCATGTACGATGACTTGAAATGTGCCATTTATAAAGAGGAGGGGGAAATTGTGGAGGCAAGGCAAGACATACTTTGCTAAAACTAAGGGTAATGATGTCAAGTTGATAACCCTGAAACCAGATTAAAATGGGGTTCCTATTTTAACCAAAATCCAAAATTTCATATTTAGTTACACTTACACATCAATATCTCTATCTAGATCCTTAAACTGCAACGATTGTTTGTAATCACTAGTGGCAGTGACAAACACTACGAGCAATATGCTTGCAACAATACTAATTCCATCCTGTGCACCCTTGGGCCACCCTTCCATTATTATGCCAACCACCAAAGAGACCAAGGCACTATAACAGAAAATTGGTGTAAGATGCGAGTACTTGGTTATCAATACTGAGCGGCAGCAAGTGGGATGCGCGCGACTACGACGAGCAGGGCGCAGTCATGAATAAGGCTCAGTGTCGAGCAGGGCGCAACATCGAGGGCGTAGCGGTGACCAACGAGGGCAAGGGCGAGGGGAACGAATTTGGGAAAATTTTCAAAGGAGTTAGGGTTAGAAGTGGTAACATTTTGATACTTTACGGGTTTAGAAGTTTGAAAGTGAAAATGTTTAGAAAAAAAAAGTGGTTCGGGTGGTTCGGTTTGGTTCATGAGTTCAAAATTCTGAACCCGTGAACTGAACCAATTGAGCTTCAATTGATTTAGATTTTAACCGAACAATTAAGTATACCCGTACCAAATCGAACCAAACTAATTGGTTTGGTTCGGTTTGGTCGGGTTGGTCGAATTATCCGAACCAAATTACACCCCTAATGTATACCTTACGTAATGCGTAATACGACTTTAGCGACTTTATCCATAAAAAGACGATGTCATAAGAATTTATCTAATTATTATATAATTATGCTCAATAATTTATAATTAGAATGAATAATAAATTATAAAATTAATTCATATAGCATAATAATATAATATTTTTTTTTAATTTTCACAATTAAAGTTCATATAAATTAAAAAAATAGTCATTATCAATAGAGTATCATAACTTTTATTACCTTTCTCTGATACTACCAGTAAATCTATAATTTTTTTTTAAAAAATCTTAATATAAAAAATTATCATTAAAATATAAAGATATTAAAATTTATGATTCTTATAAATAACAAAGTGTGAAGACAATAACTTTTATTCATGAATAAAGAGCGGTATTTCAAGAGTGTTAAAAATATTTCAAAACTCACTTTCTATTCTTTTGTTTTACTTTTCGCTCTTCTCTACTTTAGTAATAGTGAAGGAAGAAGAAACATTTTACAGCTAAGAACAAGATCTTGAGTTTTATGTAAAAATTATTTCATAAATACTTCTAACTTTCATCAAACTGACATTTATTTTAATTACAAAACTATCATTTTCTTTTTATTCAATAAGAATTTAACTTATAAACTTAATTTAATTACTTGTTAAACTAATAACATAAGTCATATGTTTATTAAATGAGACATTAACATATTCCTCATCAATTACCTCGGTGGCTATTGAAGAAAGGGAGCAGAGATCTCAACTACTGCAGTTGAAACCGAGGAGCACCTTTAAACTATACTCACCATATTTTTGGTAAACACTATGCTCACCATAGTCCATATATATATTTTTTTGGGTGAACAAAGGAGTGGGGCACCCTAAACAACCACTAGCCGGGGAAAAGATACCCCAGAGACATCATGATACAATAGATTCCCACACCCCACCGGAGGGTGCTCAAGGATATGTGTACCAAGAGGAAGATCATGAGCATATCCTGCAAGTCAATCTGCAACCCTATTACATTCCCTGAAGATATGTCTCACCTTCACATTCCAACATCTATTCATAAAGTCACAAATTCTTTGCATAAGCCCAGCACAGGGTTGAGTTGTTGGGCACCCCTTGTTGACGAAATCCACTGCACAGGTGGAGTCACTTTCAAAGATAACGCTATTCATGTGATGAGTCCAGCCATCTGCATGGCAGTAAACAGACCCCATAACTCCGCTGTGAGGCTATTTTGCGGCCTATTTTGCTTCCAAAACCAAGAACCAACGTCCCCGCCTCATCTCTGAAAACACCACCACATGCTGCTTCCTTCCCAACTTGTTTAGATGATCGATCTATGTTGCATTTAGTCCAACCAGAGATAGGAGACTCCCAAGCATGACCATCTGCTTTCGACCTTGTATTTGTTTTGTGTAGACCATTAGAAGCATAGTCTGTGGCCTGCTCACCATATTTGAAGAGCATGTGTTCGCCGGATCAGTTATTTCGCATTTAAGGTGTCACATTAACAAAACCGCGATTAAAATTAAAAGAAAAACAGAGTTAAAATTTTTAAGAATTTAATTTTGATACAATATCTTTTACCATCAATCAATCATATATTATTACATGTATTATTTTTAATGTAATAATACATAATTAAATGACATTTATACTCACATTGCATTAAAATTAAATTCTATTTTTAAACATACCTTGTGTTGTGTGCATCTCTACATGTAGTTACAAAATATCATGAAATAAACTTTATAATCGATATTAATTTAAAAATCTTTTTAATCACTTAAAAAGATATTAAATATACCTTGATTTTTAAAATATTAAATACTTTTTTTTTTTCATTCAATGTTTTCTGTTTAAATAATTATGAGGATGTTATAGATTTATTATTCAGTTGTTGCATTGATATTCTTTTTTTTAATGAATGGAAGGTGTTGCATTGATTCATACAATTTTATATTGATTAAAAAAATTCTGAAGAATATAAAGCACTTGCCATCCACGGAAATGATTAAGATAGTAAATTTAAAAAAAGTGAATGATTACGATAGTAAATTTAAAAAAAATTTAAAAAGTGAATGATTAAAAAAATTCTAAAAGAATTCTTATATGAATGATTAAGATAATAAATTTACAAAAGTGAAAGACAAGTGAGGTATTTTTTGTTTTTGGTACTTCAAGTGGGCTATTTTATTGGTAGTCAAAGGGTTACAATCATAACAATGGCCAAATGGAAAAATGCGCATTGCTGGATAAACTTTCTATTGAATTGAATCGAACAGAAAAATAGCCAAAAAAGAAAAGATAATAATAAGTACAAGACACAATAAGAAAGGTTGACAACTGTCAGAATTTGGAGAGTGGAGCATGCCTGGGTCTCTTGTTCAAGTTTAGCTGCTTAAATTCTTGAAATGTTTTGTGAAAAATGAAACTTGATTTCTCTGCAGCCCAGAAATATTAGCACCACGCGTTGGACTTGGACCAAACAAAACTTTCGAACCCAAAAACTTAATTCTTACAGAAGCGCAGTCGGTCATATTTACTATTCACAGTTTAAATATTGAGTTTGAAAAATATTAATAATATATTTTTTTGAATATTATTTTATTATTGATTCATTTTATGTATTTAATATAATTATTAGAAAAAAATATTAATAACACTTATTTTTAGATTAATAATAAAATAAATATTAAAAAAATCTAAAAAATATATTACTAATATTTTTACTTAAATTTTGACAACAACAGTCAGCAGATATTGGTCAAACAAATACAGTATTTTAAAATTCCATTTTTTATTTTATTTCGACATTCCCTCTAAACAAAGTTATTCTCACGTTCATGTAGAAAAAATGTTAATGCTTATTTGAGTAAATATTTTTTTAGCTGTATTATTTGAGTAAAATCTTATATATATACAATTTATTTTTTTATATATATATATATTTGATCTGATACAATTTATATTTTTTATATTACAAGATTTTTTTTAAATTTAATAAAATTGTCATATTAAAATTAATTAATACATATATTATTTTATACATTACTATTTCTTTTTCTTGGGTAAATTATACATTACTATTTTTAATTTTTAGTAAATGACTAGGCTTAGCAATAATTGTAGCAAAAAAAAATAATCTAATTTTTAGCAATAATTTTTAATTTTGGACATGCAATGCAAGACAGAAAAGAAAAGAAAACAAAGAAAAGGAAAAAGAAAGCCGCGTGACACTTAATTAAAAATTCTACATAGAGAAGTGGGCGTAGCGTGGTCAACACTGACCTCAGATGTTTCTCGGCAGGAACCAATACAAATATAAAATACCATCTCCATCCTAAAATTAACAAGTAAGAAAATAAATATAAAACTTTTTTTCTGAAACTAATTTCGTGGAGATCTGTCGGAGAAGAATGAATGGAAAGGAAACCAAGTAGGAGTGGTTGAGATTATCCATCCATCCTCTTTCCATTTTCACCTTCTGGTCCTGGTACGCTTAATTCTATTGATTATTATTATTATTATTATTTTCTTTTTCCCTCTAGCTCTAGCTCTAGCTAAAATATTAGATTATGTTTATGTGATGAGAAATGAATTTACTTGAGAATGGATTGATCTGTTGATTTGTTTTGTGATTATGATTGTTATTGCTGTTACTATTGTGAGCACATCACAGCAAAGGGAAACTGATGAGAGATTGTTGGATGAGGAAAAGGGCGTAATATATTAATGGGCAACACATGCCGTGGATCTTTCAAAGGAAAATATACTCAGGGCTTCAACCAGCCCGAAGACCATTCCAAGCGCAACACTCCTTCTGATCGCTCCGACTCAGACCACCACCACCTAACCAAACAAAATCCGAATTCTGCAGAAAGCATTAACAACAACAACAACAACAGTAATCTAAATCTACCCTTTAAGAAAGACGCCATCATGCGCCGAGGCCTCGATAACCAAGCTTATTATGTCTTGGGTCATAAGACTCCCAACATTCGTGATCTATACACTCTTGGTCGTAAATTAGGACAGGGACAATTTGGAACCACTTATTTATGCACTGAGAATTCCACCTCCATTGAATATGCATGCAAATCCATCTCCAAGAGGAAGTTGATTTCCAAGGAGGACGTGGAGGACGTTCGGAGGGAAATTCAGATAATGCACCATTTAGCAGGTCACAAGAACATCGTCACCATCAAGGGTGCTTATGAGGATCCACTTTATGTTCATATTGTCATGGAGCTTTGTTCTGGGGGTGAGTTGTTTGATCGCATCATCCAGAGGGGCCACTACACCGAGAGGAAGGCTGCAGAATTGACCAAAATTATTGTTGGAGTTGTTGAGACCTGTCATTCCCTTGGGGTTATGCATAGAGATCTCAAGCCTGAAAACTTTTTGTTGGTCAATAAAGATGATGATTTCTCTCTTAAAGCAATTGACTTTGGCCTCTCTGTTTTCTTCAAACCAGGTAACAAGTATTCCTTATCTTGCTGCTTTTCTCTTTATATCATACTCAACTTTTCTTTTTTTTTCCCATTATTATCCTTCTTGTGTTTCTGCTTACCTTTTAAGAACAACATTACCTTTATTTTATTGCATATTATTGTACCTTGGGGCACATTTACATGTCATAAATGCATGCCTTTTTAATCTTCTTTTCATGCTTATGAATTTGCAAAAATCCCACTCTCCAGTTCGTGCTGCTGTCTTCAAATAATAATTTATTATACCACTTTTCTTGAACTTTGCTGGTATTTGCGTTCAGGATTCTTAGTAGCTATTAATTAGAGAACACCATTCCATACTAATTATTGTTTGTTTAAATCTTCATTCAATCTTACTGCCTCAGGTCAAGTTTTCACTGATGTAGTTGGCAGCCCATACTATGTTGCTCCTGAGGTTCTCCTCAAGCATTATGGGCCTGAAGCAGATGTGTGGACAGCGGGTGTCATACTATACATATTGCTTAGTGGAGTGCCACCGTTTTGGGCAGGTATATGACACTGCCGACACTCTTTTGATCTCCTCTCCTTCATCTGTGACCTCACTGAGAATTTCTTCCTTTTGGAGTTCAGAAACCCAGCAGGGTATATTCGATGCAGTATTGAAGGGACATATAGATTTTGACTCAGATCCATGGCCTCTAATATCTGATAGTGCAAAAGATCTGATTAGAAAGATGCTGTGTTCCCAGCCTTCAGAACGGTTGACTGCTCATGAAGTATTGTGTATGTTCATCCTTTTCTCTACTGAACTTACCATAAACAAGGGCCATTCTTATATGAATAGAATAGATGTTGTTTCCTTTTGGACTAGTCACAATAGTTGCTCAGTGGATTTTATTACATAGTAGATGCTGTAGAGGGCTGAGCATTAGAAATTGGCTTTTCCCTGTGATATTCAAACTTTCAAAGTTGTCCTCAGATTGATTAAAGATGCAATAGGTGATTAAAATCTCACTGGCGTTGCCTCATCTATAGCAGACTCACCTAGGAAGAACTAGTCCTCCTTTCTAAACTATTATATACATGGAAGAAGTTGTTTCCCTGAAAGCAAACTTCAGTTTTACAATTTGAGCTTAATATTTTTTTTCCGGCTTTATAAAACAAAGGAATGGATTGAATTTTGCAAATATTCAGAATAATGTTTCAATGTACTTTTCTGCATTATTACATATAATTTAATCTAGTTTGTAGACCAAAGGATGTTAATTGTTGTGGCTGTATAGGTCATCCTTGGATATGTGAAAATGGAGTTGCTCCTGACAAAGCACTGGACCCAGCTGTTCTTTCTCGTCTCAAACAGTTCTCTGCAATGAATAAGCTAAAGAAGATGGCTTTACGGGTAAGTGAAGCTAATTGATGCTTGAATATTGGTATGAATGTATGCTCATACAATGTTATGAAAAAGATAGAAAATGAATTTTCATACATGATATATGAAGTGTTGTTGTTGTCTTGTGGAATCAACACATTTTAGTGCTTGGATGCCAAATGAACCTCACCTTGTTGGGCTTCTGTACTGACTCTTCACTTTCGGTGCTCTTTTGTCTATTATCTATTTATCTTTTGTTTGATTGAAACTAGGTAAATTTAGTTCTTATTACAAATGTTCCTCCTCTTTTTCAGTTTCTATATCTTAGTTCTGATATACAATGCTGTCTTTGAGCATGACATAGAGTGTCACTAATGATCAATGAGATAAATAGTTATAATTGCTTGTTATGCTATTTTCTTAGGTAATTGCTGAAAGTCTATCTGAAGAGGAGATTGCTGGTTTGAGAGAAATGTTTCAGGCTATGGATACTGATAACAGTGGTGCAATCACTTTTGATGAACTCAAAGCTGGTCTAAGAAGATATGGATCTACCCTTAAGGATACAGAAATACGTGATCTGATGGAAGCGGTAGGGTGTTAGTTCTGTGAAAATTTTTTTTCTGTATTTTTTGTATATTCTCCTATTCTTTATTTTTTCTATGCTTTTTAGAAAATAATCTTTTAATTCTTCTTATATATTTCCTCTTACTTTGTATTCTATTCTCTGTCATTCACCCTGTTGCATGATTCTTCTTCAATCTACATTACATGTTGAATTGGTTTGTGAAAAGATGTTGAATCATGGCCAACTTATGTAGGTTACAGGGTTCTTTGTTTGCTGGGAACTTGTTATTTTGACAGTGGGGTTGATATTGGACATTAGTGAAGCATGATTAAACGTGATGTTACTGTAGAAAATCAGGGGATTAATTGGTCATCCTTTAAATACATGATTCCATTTTCCTGTCTGAACTGCAGCTGGTATTCATGTTAAATAATCTTTGATTGTGTTCCATTCAGCTGAAATGTTTGAGCTGTTTCAGGCTGATGTGGACAACAGTGGAACTATAGATTATGGGGAGTTTATTGCTGCAACAGTTCATCTCAACAAACTAGAGCGTGAGGAACATCTCATTGCAGCATTCCAATATTTTGACAAGGACGGGAGTGGTTATATTACAGTTGATGAACTTCAACAAGCTTGGGCTGAACATAACATGACTGATGTCTTTCTTGAAGATATTATTAGGGAAGTTGATCAAGATAATGTAAGTCATTTAGACTTGTTCTATACACTGACACAGGAAATCCCTGTAGGCTGTTAGGAGTTACTGTTAGAAAATCTTACAGTTTAATATTATATATATCCTCCTGAAAAGACTGAGCTTTTAGTTTCACATTTTCTGTACCTTATTAATCATAAATTGATTTTTATTTTGAAATCTAATTTGAATTTTCTGTGGAGAAAGAATGCTTGCATGTTGTAAGCAATATTAATTTGGTTTTATCCTACATTAACTGGAGTTTCATTTCAAAGCTTTTAGTTTATTAAAATATTGTTTTCTAACATCTTGATACAGCAAG
Organism: Ormosia emarginata; assembly: GCA_029884605.1. NCBI lineage: Eukaryota > Viridiplantae > Streptophyta > Magnoliopsida > Fabales > Fabaceae > Ormosia > Ormosia emarginata. The sequence goes on from JAQQTP010000058.1 coordinate 14,459,048, forward strand.
AAGTTTAGATCCTTAAAACTACTTTTGATTAATCAATATAAATGTGTAGGATATTATGTCTAAAATTGTTTTGTAGCAGTTAATATATATATATATTTGCATACCAATGGAAACTTGTATCTCTCTTTTCAAAATGCATATGCAGTGTCCTAAATAAATTATAATAATTACTGTAAAAACTATATAGTTTCATGAAATCTTCAAAAAGGAAATGGAAAAATGATAGTAGTTAGTATATATTCAAAACATTAGGGCTCTGAAGCATTGGTACTCCTCCTAGGGAGGAGTACTGGTACCCGGTACCGGGTATGAGTACGCGGTGGGTACGCTGTACGTACCCAATTTTTTCTTTTTTTTTTTTTAAATTTGGGTACGGCTTGGTTCGGCTCCGGTGACGGCTGGTACGGCTTGGCCAGTTTTTCTCCCAAAGCACTGTCGTTTGACAAGGTTCAAAGGGGTATTTTGCTTCAGTTTTGAGAACCCCTTTCAGAACCCCTAACACGTTCCTTCGAATTCGATACTCGACCTTCAGCTGCTCTTCATTCTCCTTCTACCCGTTTGCAACTCCGACGACTGCAACTCCGACGGCTCCACCATTTTTTGGACAAAACATGGTCGTTTCAGTCTTTCCTCCCCCGTTTGAAGTGCAACCCTAAACCTTTGATTCTTCAGATCAGTTCTCTGTTTGTTCCAGCCGTCGAAGCTACGCGAGAATCATTCGACTAGAGCAGCACGACCAAAGTAGCATGTCTGCAACTCCGGCGACCTTCACCCCCCATTCGACTGCTTCTCCTCTCTGTGCTTGTACGTACTAGCCAGTAGCCATGATCTTCACCCCTTTACCCGAGCGATGCGTTCTCTGTTTCTGTTTCAGTACTAGCCAGTCCGTTCTCTGTTTCAGTCTTCAGTCCGTTCTCTGTTTTAGTCTTCAATCCGTTCTGTGTTTCAGTCTTCATCCATTCTCTGCCCTCTATTCTAGAGATGTTTTCACAAGGTTCTGCTAGTGTTGGTGGTGTTGGGTCTGGTAGTGGGTCCGGTAGTGGCACGGGGAGTTACGCTTCTTTGACTAGCAAATATGCAACTACTTATTTGTGTTTTAATTTTTATGTTATGTTGTCATATTTTATTGTGTGAGATTTTAGTTTATTATATATATATATATATATATATATATATATGAGACATGATCAGGAGACTAGTGATCTTTTTGACTTACACTCATTTTCAGTTGTTAGATTCACTTTCATCTAATGGTTACTTTTAACGAAATAATCTCAATCATTAGATGAAAGTGGATCTAACGATTGAAAATGAGTGTAAGTAAAAAAAGACTTACATTGGTGTAAACCGATTCCCCCTCTCTCTCTCTATATATATATATATAAAATTTATTTTTATATATATTTATATGCCGTACCCGTACCTTAGTTTTTTGAAAATTTTCGTACCCATACCCGTATCCGTACTGGGTACCGGTACCGTACCCTTGCAACGTAGCATTAGGGATATGTTAATTGTTTATGAATATTTTGTTTTAGGGCTATGTTGTGATAGTCAAAGACATGTGGCAAAATGTTGAGATGATAAATAGTTCTGATGACATTATAATGATTATTGCCAAAATCACTTAGCTGTTACAATTGACTATGACCTTGCTAATATTACTGCAATAGGTATACTAATTAAAGTAACACTTGGCTTGGCATCATCTTGTATTTTTTTTCCCAAACTATGCTGTTCTACTAATTTGTTATAATATTTGCTATGAGAGCTATGCAGTTATACAAATTGATTATCATAATTTTCATGAAAACTAATATTACTAGTAGAAAGCACTTGTGACAACTAATAGAAAGCACTTTTGTTTTAATCATATTTTTACATATATATGCGGAAATATGATGTATATTTCTCTCTTATTGGAAAAGATACAAGAGAGGTATAAATAGAATACAAGGGAATAAACCTGATCACTAATCTAGCCCTGAAAATCAGGGAAATAATTCTCCCTATAAATGCTGTACCTAAATAAGGAAAGGACAGGAAATAAAATTGATTCTATTTACATTAAATCCTATTGTGGGCTGTACAAATCAGAATCAAATGATTCTGATTGATATGCGCTGATTTCCAACACTCCCCCTCAATCTGGGTGGTAGATGTCTATCATACCCAGATTGGATCTAATGTTTTCATACGTGTTCCTTGGAAGAGCCTTAGTTAGGATTTTTGCTATCTGCCTGCATGATGGAACATGGTCAACACTTATAATATCATGGTCAATTTTCTATTTAATGAAGTGTCGGTCAATCTCCACATGTTTTGTCCTATCATGGTGGACTGGGTTCTTTGCAATGCTTATAGCAGCTTTATTGTCACATAATATCCTCATAGTGTAATTGACAGGAATTCTGATTTCATCCAGCATCTGCTTAAGCCAGATTCCTTCACAAATACCTTGAGCCATAGCTCTGAATTCAGCTTCTGCACTCTCCTTGCCACCACGGATTGCTTCTTGCTTCTCCAAGTCACCATGTTTCCCCACACAAAGGAGCAGTAGCCTGTAGTTGATTTTCTGTCAGAGGAGCATCCTGCCCAATCTGAGTCTGTATAAACTTCAATGCCTCTGTTTGAGTTCTTCTTGAAGTAGAGCCCTCGGCCTGGTGTACCCTTGAGGTATTGGAGGATTCTGTTCACAGTTTTCATGTGAGCCTCAGTTGGATTAGACATATAGCGACTAGCCAAGCTCACAGCAAACCCAATGTCAGGCCTAGTGTGAGTTAGGTAGATTAGCTTCCCAGTTAGGCTTTGATATCTATCTTTATCAGCTGGTGGACTTTCCTCTTCACTTCTTTTTACCGGTTCTATGGGAGTATTGACTGCCTTGCATCCAAGCATGCCGGTTTCTTGAAGTAAGTCTAGTGTGTATTTCCTTTGCGACACATAAATACCATTCTTTGTCCGAGCAACTTCCATCCCTAGAAAATATTTGAGCTGACCCAAGTCCTTGACTTCAAATTCCTTGGCCAAGAGTCCCTTCAGATGCTTGATTTGATCATAATCGTTTCCTGTGATAATGATATCATCAACATAAACAATGAACAAGGCTACCCTCCCTTCCACGGAGTGTTTGACAAACATAGTGTGATCTGATTGACATTGGTTGAACCCGTCTTCCTTGACAACTTGAGTCAATCTATCGAACCACGCTCTCGGAGATTGCTTAAGGCCATATAGAGATTTCCAGAGCCTGCACACCATGCTTGAGGTGCTGGACGATTCACGTCCTGGGGGAATTTGCATATAGACTTCCTTTTCTAGCTCACCGTTTAGGAAGGCATTCTTGATGTCTAATTGATAGAGTGGCCAATCTAAATTTGCAGCTAAAGAGAGTATGACTCGGACTGAATTGAGTTTGGCCATCGGTGCAAAAGTCTCTTCGTAGTCCACTCCATATGATTGGGTAAACCCCTTTGCCACCAGCCGGGCTTTGTACCGATTTATACTACCATCGGCATTGTATTTGATGGAGAATATCCACTTGCATCCAACCAGTTTCTTCCTTTCCGGTAAAGTGGTGATCTCCCACGTGCCATTTTTGACCAAGGCCTGAACTTCTTCTGTTACAGCTGCTGCCCATTCAGGTTGTTGGAGTGCCTCTTGAACATTCCTTGGGATATGTGTGCTGTCAAGAGCTGCCACAAAAGTCCTGTATCCCTGTGACAATTTTCCATAGGACACATACTTCTCAATGGGGTGTTGAGTGCAAGGTCTCACCCCTTTCCTTAAGGCAATACGAATGTCAATGTCATCAACAGGTTCAGGGTTAGGAACAATATTACCTGGGGAAACCTCATTTTCTGGAGCCTGGTTGGATTCATGGTTTTGCCTTGGAGCTGTGCTTGACTCTACTTCCTTCCTTCTCTTCCTGAAGTACGTCGTCCTGTTGTCTCCTTGTGCAGCAGGGCCTTGATTCTGCTGAGATGAAGCTTCAGCTGGTGCAGTTTTAGTAATTTTCAGTGCAGTTTCTACTGTGTTTTCCTGTTCAGTTTCTGCTGCATTTTCTACATTTTCTGGAGCAGTTTCCTCTGGTTCAGGTGCGGTCTCGGCTGGCTCTGCATTTGGGGCAGATTCGGTTAGCTCAAATCCCAAAAGTTGGGATTCTACCACTTCAGCTGGATAAGTCTGTTCCCCCTGAATGCCATTGTTGAGCCTTCAATGGATGGGGCTGCGATGGACTTTCCAAGCATCACTTTCCTCCTGCTCTCCTCCCTTCGCACTTCCGAGAATACTTCCCGGATTTTTGGAAGGGGTTTGGTTCCAAGGATTCTCCCCCGGACTTCATCTAGTTCTGTGTTCAGCCCCATTAGGAACTGGTAGATCCTATCCTTCTCCACCAAGTCTTTGTACTTCCTCTTATCCTCGGTACAACTCCATTCAACTTCTTCATATATGTCTAGTTGCTGCCAATGTCGACTGAGTGTATTAAAATACTCAGTGACTGAGAAATCACCTTGTCGCAGGTCATGGAGTATGCTCTTGATCTCAAAAACTGCAGACGTATTGTCCACATTGGAGTAGGTTTCCTTCACTGCATCCCACAGCTCCTTATCGGTGTCATAGTACATGAAATTTTCCCCAATTTCATTAGTCATGGTGTTGAGCAGCCATGACATGACTAAACTGTTTTCCAGTTGCCATTTGTTGAGGTTGGGGTCCCCCTTTTCTGGACGCTTGGAGTCTCTTGTGATGTAGCCTTCCTTCCTTTTTCCTTGAAGGAAGATCTTGACTGACTGCACCCATTGAGTATAGTTCTGGCCATTCAATTTGTGACCAGTGATAGGAAGAGCAGGCCCTTCGACCAAACTGGTGGCTGAACCTTCTGGCTTGTTCTTTCCCATGGTTGGCGGCGCTAGGTTAGGGATGGTTCAGATCGTGCTCTGATATCATGCGGAAATATGATGTATATTTCTCTCTTATTGGAAAAGATACAAGAGAGGTATAAATAGAATACAAGGGAATAAACCTGATCACTAATCTAGCCCTGAAAATCAGGGAAATAATTCTCCCTATAAATGCTGTACCTAAATAACGAAAGGACAGGACATAAAATTGATTCTATTTACATTAAATCCTATTGTGGGCTGTACAAATCAGAATCAAATGATTCTGATTGATATGCGCTGATTTCCAACAATATAACTAGATGTGGATGTGTTAGTCAACCGCCTAAGGTGTATAATATCAAGGAAGGGAATTGCAACAGGAGATTAGAGGCTGTTGGGAGTAGTTTGTGAGGGAAGTGTGATCAACACATGGTGAGGGTGCAATGTAACAACCTGCCCTCGTGGCAGGTGGGGTGGAAACACATTTGGGTAGTGGGAATGGGACAGAAGGAGAAGAGAGGAGAGGGGAAGGGTAGGCAAATTGTGAGTGAAGTTTGGGAAGTGAGGAAACAAGCCCCTCGAAGTGCTTGTAGTGTCTTTTCATATATATATATATATATGATAGAGCTCCTCCTAAAATCACTAAGGTCTATGTGAGAAAGAAAGCCCAAAATAAGATGGGTGTGGGCCGAGAGGATGAGGAAAAAAAGGAACCACAATGCTTGTAACTAATCACTGATGTGGCAGCGGTAGTGGAGGAAAGGGTGATTCCATGTGATTCGGTTAGAGGGTGGGTATATTTGAGGGGATTTGGCTAGAGGGAGGGCAGGCTGGACTTTGGCTTAGGCTTGGGAGAGAATTAAGCACTCTCTAATTTGCTCACCATTTTTTTCAGTTTTCTTTGCATTCCTAGAAGCTGATTACAGCATTCCTGGTATCGATATCAGCTTGATATCAACCAGAGATTTATTAATATATCAGAGTTTCTATCCATTTTTTGTCCTTATTTTTCTGGTGCCTATCAATTGGTATCAAAGCTCCCAATTTTGGGAGCTGTGGACGGTGATTACGCGAGCTGCAATGGAGTCGAGAGTGGAGAATCTGGAGAAGAGCATGCAAGAATGGAGGAATGAAAGTTTGTCGCAGTTGAACGACATCAAGCGACTACTAAAAGGGGGCAACTGGGACTACACCCGGGGACGATCTTGACGCTGGCGCTCACCCAACCGCCACGGTGAGGAGGGTAGTGAAGGCAAGAAGGACGGTAGTCAAGTGAGTTGGGTTCAACTTTCAGAATCGCAATCTAGAGATCTTGAGCGAAGAGGCTGTTTTTCGAGAGGAACCCGTCCTCCATTGCGGAATGATGGAGGGAGGAAGTTGGAGGTGTCGATTATCTCGGGAGACGACACCTATGGTTGGGTTAACCGAGTTGAGCGGTATTTCAAGCTCAATAATGTGGAGGACTCGAAGAAGTTGGACACGGTGTTGGTGGCTCTAGAAAACAGAGCATTGAGTTGGTACCAGTGGTGGGAGGAACAGACTCCGTCTCCAAGCTGGGAACAGTTCAAGGAGGTGCTCTTTAGACGATTTCAACCGGGATTGGTTCAGAACCCTTTTGGGCCATTGTTGAGTATGAAACAAACGGGGTCAGTTATGGAGTATCGGGAGAAATTCGAGATGATTTCTGCTCCTCTGAAAAATGCTGACAAGGTGATAATGATGGGGATTTTTCTGAATGGATTAAGGGAGGAGTTGCAAGCTAAACTTGAGCTGTACAACTTTGAGACCATGTCGGAATTGATGGACACAACCTTGCTGTTGGAGGAAAGGAACGGGGCACTGAGGAAGGGAGGAATTGTTCCTAACGACAGGGGTGGGTCGTATGGAAAGGGACCTTCAACGTTCAAGCCCAATTTGGTGGGGGAGGTTGGGAGGAGTCACCCCACCACACAAAGGCCCACTTATGGGGGTAAAGGCCCATTGGAACCCAAATCTCCAGATGGGCAAGGAGGAGAGAAACGAAGCAATGGAGGCAGAAGACTCTCTCAAGTTGAACTACAAGAAAGTCTCAGAAAAGGATTATGTTTTAAGTGTGGAGAAAAATAGGGGCCTGAGCATGTGTGCAAATTTAAGCACTATCAGATTGTCATAATGGAAGACTTGGAGGAAGAGGAGGGAGAAAGTAAGGAAGAAGAAGAAGGAGCAGTGGACGAATGGAGGATAAAACTCTTCAGCTATCCTTGAACAGCATAATGGGGTTGACCTCCAATCAATCATTAAAGGTGTAGGGCAGAATTACAAGGAAACTAGTGGTGGTGTTGGTTGATTGTGGAGCATCCAACAACTTTATTTCCAGAAAATTAGTAAAGGAGCTAAAGCTGCCGGTGGGGAACGCCCCTGAATTTACAGTGGAGGTAGGACGTGATGAAAAAGTGATGAGTAAGGGACTATGTAGAGAAGTGATCCTTGAGGTGCAGGGTGTGGAAATTAAGCAAGTCTTCTTCCTGTTTGATTTGGGAGGAGGAGAGGTGGTATTAGGAATGGATTAGCTTGCTAGCTTGGGAGATATTGAAGTTAATTTCAGAAATTTGGCACTTAAATGGGAGAGGGGGGCCTCAAGATGACTCTCAAAGGGGATCATTCCCTTTGTAAGGCACAAGCATCTTGGAAAACCATGCTCAAGGCTTTACAAGATGAAGGTGAAGGGTTTTATATTGAATACCAGTAGTTGCAGGATGAAGGGAGGGTGCAGAAGCTTCTGTCCGCAAAAGTAGAGGTTGTTTTGGATGAATTTGTTGACATTTTTCAAGAACCTTATGGGCTACCTCCTAGGAGAGATCAAGATCATGCCATCAATCTTAAGGAAGTGGCTCAAATCCCTAACATCAGGCCATACAGGTATCCTTATTACCAGAAAAATGAGATTGAAAAAATAGTGAGTGAAATGATGCATGTTGGTATAATCAGACCTAGTACTAGCCCTTATTCTAGTCTTGTGATTTTAGTCAAGAAAAAAAATGGTGGATGGAGGTTTTGTGTTGATTATTGGGCGCTAAACAAGGTGACAATTCTTGATAAATTCCCTAGCCCCATAATTGATGAGTTGTTAGATGAATTGGGGGGTGCCATGGTGTTTTCTAAGCTGGACCTTAAATTTGGTTACCACCTGATTCGGATGAAGGAAGGTGACATTCCTAAAACAACTTTCATGACTTATGAGGGGCCATTATGAATTTTTGGTTATGCCATTTGGCTTGACCAACGCCCCCTCCACCTTTCAAGCTCTCATGAATTGAGTCTTGAAAACTTATTTGAGGAAGTTTGTACTGTTTTTTTTTATGATATCCTAATCTATAGTCAAGATGAACTTAGCCATAAGGATCATCTCAAGTTGGTATTGCAGTTATTGAGGGATAATAATATCTTTTTCAACAAGAAGAAGTGCAGCTTCGGCCAGCAGCGGTTGGAGTATTTGGGGCACTTGATTTTTGGAAGAGGGGTTTCTGTAGATCCAAATAAGGTGGTGGATATGGTAAATTAGGCTGTTCCTGTGGATGTGAAGGGGTTGAGAGGGTTCTTAGGGCTAACCGACTATGATAGGAGATTTGTCAAAATTATGGGAAGATAGCTTGACCCCTCACACAACTGCTTAAGAAGGATAATTTTAAATGGGGAAGTGAAGCTCAAGTTGCCTTTGACCAGCTTAAGGCAACCATGACCAAATTTTGAGAAACCTTTCATTATTGAGACTGATGCTTCCGGGAAGGGAGTGAGGGCTGTGTTGATACAAGAAGGGAGACCGATTGCCTACATGAATCAAACTTTATCTGACAGAGCTCAAAACAAGTCTGTGTATGAGAGAGAGTTAATGTCTATAGTCTTAGCTGTTCATAAATGGCGACATTATCTGCTTGGGAGACATTTTGTGGTGCACACTGATCAGAAAAATTTAAGGTTTCTTGCTGAACAGAGAATCATGGGGGAAGAACAATAGAAATGGGTCTCTAAATTGTTGGGGTTTGATTTTGAGATAAAATACAAACCAAGAAGTGAGAATAAAGTGGCAGATGCTCTTTCTAGAAAGCTACAATATTCAACAATTTCTTCAGTTCAATTTTATGAATGAGATGGTTTGGAGGATGAAATACAGGCTGATGAAAAATTGAGAGGAATTATTCAGGATTTGTTGAAGCAACCTGAATCTCATCTGGGGTTCCAATTCAAAAAAGGAAGGCTGTATTATAAGGGGAGAATGGTGGTTCCTAAGGATTCTCCTAAGGTTCCTTTAATCCTTAAGGAATTTCATGACTCAGCATTAGGGGGTCCACTCAGGTTTTTTCAGAACCTACAAGAGGATTTCTGGACTGATTTATTAGGAAAGGATGAAGAGGAGAATCTAGCTGTATGTACAGGGATGTGAAGTGTGTCAAAGGAATAAATATCAGGCCTTAAGTCCTGCGAGTTTACTTCCAATACCAACACACACATGGACAGACCTTTCTATGGACTTTGTAGGAGGGTTGCCTAAGGCTTTTGGGGTGGATACCATTCTTGTAGCAGTGGACAGATTAACAAAATATGCCCATTTCACAGCAGTAGCTCATCCTTTTACTGCTCGGGATATTACTGAAATCTTCATTAATGACATAGTCAGACTTCATGGATTCCCTTCCTCCATTGTGTCAGACCGGGACAGGGTATTTATTAGCACTTTTTGGACAGAATTATTCAAACTTGCTGGAACCAAAGCTGAAATTCAGTTCAGCATATCAGTCCCAATCTGATGGGCAAACTGAGGTGGTTAATAGGTGTTTGGAGACCTACTTGAGGTTCCTAACAGGGACCAAACCCAAACAGTGGCCTAAATGGCTCAACTGGGCAGAATTTTGGTATAACACCAGTTACAATGCTGCCACCAAAATGACTCCTTTCAAAGCTTTATGTGGAAGAGACCCCCCTGTACTTGTTAGAGGTGATGTGAATTAGTCTTCAGTAGAAGCAGTTAACAGACTTATGACAGAAAGAAATCACATGCTAGATGAACTAAGGGATCACTTGATTCAGGCTCAGAACAGAATGTGCAATCAGGCCAATAAACTCAGAAGAGAAGTTAAATATCAGGTGGGAGATGTGGTTTTTTTAAAAATCCAGCCTTATAAATTGAAGACTTTGGCCAAAAGGGTGAATCAGAACTTGAGTCCTAGGTACTGTGGACCTTATGAGATTATTGAAAAGATCAGCCCAGTTGCTTATAAATTAAAGCTAGCTGATGGCAGCCAAGTGCATCCTGTCTTCCATGCTTCTCTGTTAAAGAAATCAGTTTCAGCAGATGTTACTAGTCAGCCTCTACCTTCATTTCTAGCAGATGATTGGGAATTGAAGGTTCAACCAGCTGAAACACTTATTGTCCGCATTAATTCAGAAGGGGAAATAGAACTAATCAAATGACACAATTTGCCAGATTTTGAGAACTCTTGGGAGGCTTTATCCACCATCAAAGAGCAGTTTCCAGACTTCCACCTTGAGGACAAGGTGTGTCTTGAGGGGAGGAGTGTTGATAGAGCTCCTCCTAAAATCACTAAGGTCTATGTGAGAAAGAAAGCCCAAAATAGGATGGGTGTGGGCCAAGAGGGTGAGGAAAAAAAGGAACCACAATGCTTGTAACTAACCACTGAAGTGGCACTGGTAGTGGAGGAAGGGTGATTCCATGTGATTCGGTTAGAGGGTGGTTATATCAGAGGGGATTTGGCTAGAGGGAGGACAAGCTGGACTTTGGCTTAGGCTTGGGAAAGAATTGAGCACTCTCTAATTTGCTCACCATTTTTTTCTGTTTTCTTTGCATTCCTAGAAGCTGATTACAACATTCCTAGTATTGATATTAGCTTGATATCAACCAGAGATTTATCAAAATATCAGAGTTTCTATCCATTTTCTGTCCTTATTTTTCTGATACCTATCAATATATATATATATATATATCATATATATATATATATATATATCTTTTTTTTACTGTTTTCTGAGAGGTTTCTTCTCTGTTCTTGTACGAATCCCCATCTGAGACTAATATCTTCTTGATGTCAGCAGTGGATGAGGGATTTTTAGCTGTTTTCCTTCAATAATAGTGTGCTCTGTTTTCAGGTTTCTATCAGGATGATGTTAGGCTCTATGCACTATGCAATTAGGACATCTGCTTGATTTATCCATTAAACTTTTTGTCATTAGAGATGTTATATTTGTGAGAAACAACTAATTAATCAAAACTTTATCATGTTTCAGATACACTTGAAATATCAAATACCTGAATTCTAATGATTTGACAAGCATGTTTCTTTTTTGGCATATCAATATTTAATTGAATTAAGTTCCTGCACCCTCTTCTAGTGCAATTATGCTTCATGGTTTTGTTTATATCTTTTTGTTTTAGGATGGAAGGATTGATTATGGTGAATTTGCTGCCATGATGCAAAAAGGCAATGCTGGAATTGGAAGGAGGACTATGCGCAACAGTCTGAATTTGAGCATGAGAGATGCACCAGGTGCTCATTAGCTTCCGATTGTGCTCATTATGTACAGGTACTTTTGGCTTTGGGTAAAATAGGATTTTATCCCCAGAGTATAATATTCTGTGCCCACTTTATATACTTCTGAATATTGAAGAAGTTCTAGGTCAGAAAACATCATGAATGGTATGCCCTGTAATCATCAACAAACGTCTCACTAATATTATGCAGTAGACCATCTCTAAATGTCTGCAAAAGACATATAGCCAATAGATGTGAGTCACTCAGAAGTTAAATAAAGTTCTGCGTCTCACATACCCAAGAAGTCATCATCAACCTAGGAACCAGAAATGATTTTAGTGAAGTTCAGTTACTGCTTCAGGACATTTTGAGCCTTCTGTCCCTGTTTATATGGGTCTCATTTGCTTATGTACCTAATATTTTTCTTGTGATCTGTTCACAATTTAGCATCTTGCCTTCTAAAACATCCCGTTGAAGTGTGCAAATGTTCTTAATCAATGTGCTTATGTGGGGGAAAAATGTCGAAGCACTCCGGAGCTGCCTTGTCTAAAACACATACTTTGGAATATGTTGGTGTCTGATTTCCTGATGAAAAAAGAAATCACTTTGCGGTTTTGGGTAGGCTTGACTTATGGCTGGATATATTCAAGAAGTTGGCAGAATGTTGGCATACATTTGGGGTTGTTTGTGAGTCAAGTGGCTAACGATCAGTACATAAAATGGACATATCTTCAAGGATCAAACTTGTGGTGGGAGTGGGACTCCCATATAAGCTCATTTTAGTAAATAAATACCGTTCCATTCGTAAATCTTGGTTGTGCTTCTTGTGAAAGTTCCAAAACCAGTTTCTGTTGTTGAATAATGCAACATCTAGAGTTGTCTCTAGATGTGAGTAGTAGTTTTAATCTTGCATTGTAGTTTATATGCTGGCAGTTTGCCAAAATAAGTTTTAGCTGTTGACTTTGTATTGCTCTTGGGATGTTAACGTGCCAGTCCTGTATTCTGACATGCAGTTTTGACAGGTTGTGCATCAAAGCCAGAAAGAGAAAAGTAAAGCATAAATCTTTACAAAAAATTGGTTCTTATTCCCGCCGAGGGATCCTTTCGCATGAAAGAAATATCAGGACTGTGGATGCTCTCGTACGAGCACTCGTCAAGCATTGCATTTATGTGCTGTATGACTGCAAAAATTGTTTCGATCTTTGTAAACTTCTGTGTTAAGTGTTACAGCTATTTCAAGTTGATCGGTTATTTTTCTGTGCCTTCATGGAGGGGCATTCTGTTTATAGTTGAAGTAGAAGGATTTTGATCTTTCAGGTTCTGATCTTACGGATGTAAAGTTTCACACGCATGAATTTATGTCTTGGGCGAACTAAGAAGCCTATTTGGTTTATGTAGGAGCACATGCATTGTGTGTTAAAGTGATAGTGGATGCATAATATATCTCAGCTGCCTTTTTTTTTTTTAAATAAAAAATAAATTTATGATTTTAATAATAGTTATATTTTAGAACTAATAATCTATACTATTATAAAGGGATTTTCTTTATTTGGTGGAGAATTGAAAGCAGTGCAAAGAAAATCTTTCAGCGGATTGAAGTGGCGTGGCGATCGAATTTGAAAGGACAGTATCTTGTAGAAGGGAGGGGAACGGTATTAATTTTTAGGTTAGATGGACGAGTTATCATTTTTAAATGAGTTAGCAAATTTTAATGAGTTTAATTTTAGTGCATTATCTGAATAAAGTTTTATATCATCAATTAATCACATATTATCATATATGTGATTCTTGAAATAATTGTTGTGAAAGTTAAATATTTTTAATAATGTGATAATATATAATTAGATGATAGTATAAAATATTTTTATATTGATAATATATTAAAATTCAATTCAATTTTAATTGGAAAAAAAAGAATACAAAAGATTTGAATACGAGATGTAATCACTATTATAAATTATAATTATAAATATTAACAATTGCAATCACAATTCGGTATATAAACATGATAAAATAGTTAATTTGTAAATTGTTTTGAAAGAGATGTTTACTTGGTTAATTTTTTTTTGTTTATGACAATAATATGAATTAGGTTTATTTGAATACTGAGATTATTTTTTAGTGAGGGGGGATTCGTTTATATAGTGTAAGTCTTTTTTTTCTTATATTCATTTTTAACCGTTAATTCAACTTTCATCTAATGGTTGAGATTATTTCATTAAAGATAATCATTAGATGAAAGTAGATCTAACAGCTGAAAATGAATGTAAGAGAAAATCAACTTACACTGGTGTAAGTTGATCCTCCCTCTTTTTTAATAGTCGATTTGTAATTTTGTTATAAGTTTTGTAATTTTTTTTTGTCCTACATATTTCAAATATAAAAAATATGAAAGTTATTCTTTAATGAATTTCTTTCAGCAGTGGAAAAAGAAAAATAAAAAGTAGATATACATCATTTTTTTTGGTAGGTATAAAGTATATACAATAATTTATTTTGAGATTATTTATATGTATATGAAAAATGATTGTCTTATACTTTTTTTAAAAGTGTTTTTATATATATATATATATATATATATATATATATATTTTAAAGGTATATGATTAAGTGAGAAAAAATAATAAAAAATATATATAATAAATGACATTAAATGAAGTGAGAAAAAAATATTATTTATGATAAGGATATTAAAAAATATATATATATATTTATCAAACAGAGTGTAAGTTTTTTTTTACTTACACTTATTTTTAACTGTTAGATTCATTTTCAAAATCAATTACTTTTAATGAAATAATCTCAATATTAGATGAAATGAATATGAAAATATATAAAAAAGATATGATAATCGATATATATATATATATATATATTAATGCAATATGTTTATAGCAACCGTCGGCGCGTGGTGGGATTCATTTGCCTTATTGGCAGCTACGATGGTCAAAGCATACCAAACGATTGGATGCCGTTGTCTGTCAGCTAAGCAGGGAAAAGGATTCCAAAACTATAGGATTTAGCTGTATTTACTATTTTTTTTTAAGAAGGTAATGCACCGACACAATGCAAAAAAAATGTGGCTTCAATGTTTGGTGGTGGAGTGGAACCGAGGAAGACAGCTTGTATTCGTAAAAACGACATCACACGGTGAAGTTCATTTTTGTCGAGTAAGTGGCTAATCAGATATGGATTCTGTTCCGTTCCCTGCCTGGGATGGTCTTTGGATTGATTGGTGTTGTCGAAGAGCTATATGTTGATCGATTGTGGTGGTCTGTCAGTCGGAGGTGGGGTGGAATATAGGATTGAAGGCAGTTCTTCTAATCAAGGTTGGAGTCAAATTTTTTCCAATTTTAAATGCTCAACTCAACGTAGAGACAAAAGTGGTAGAGAAATTAAATTAAACAAAACTGAAAAAGGACAAAAAAAAAGAAGAAGAAGAGAACATGGGAGGGGAAACTTCAATGTCAAGGCGAGCTATTAGAACTTAGAAGTTGTAATAACAAGTTAGCAATTAGAATTCATATGTACTACGATTTAGCAATTAGAGAACATGAGAGGATCCATTGTTAAGAATTACTTGGCAGTGGCACTGTAAATTCCTGCCGGTGCCATATTTTATTATGCTAAGGAAGAAAAAAAAAAAAACTAAAACAGTGCTATCGTTACAAATTTGCAAATTCTTTAGAATTAGATAACATCTCGTAGCTTGTACCGAAATAAAAAAAAATCTCGTATGTTGATAGGTTCTACATTTCAAAATACAATCACCACAAGTGGATAATTTGCAACAAAAACTCTGTGACGAGATCCTGCTGTTTTCTATCTCCATAACTTCATTGAATACGAACCCTCGTGAATAAAATGAGTTTTACTATTAAGGGCAGAAACTTGCAATGAGCAGCAGGTCGTGTAAGCTTATAGCAGCAAAGATCCATCAAGTAATTTTATCGCAATCCATAATATAGATTATAGAATATACCAATTATGCATGTAATTACGTACAGGTACAGCCTTGGCGTGAGATCGTCCGTTATCATGGACAACAATGAACAAACATAAAGAATTGTACATTAAGTGAAAAAAAAAAACGAACAAACGAATTGCAGAAGCTAGCGATACAGAAAGTAATTCCATGGACATAGAGGATTCCCGGGATCTTGAAGACTAATTTATTTGAAGAAAGCCATAGAGAGATCTCCATTAATTCTCCACTACAACTCCTAATTATGAGGTGGGTTGAGCTTGAGTTGTCCTCCTTGCATCATCGAACCTGTAGGTTTGAGGAAGAACCACACGATCAGAAGTGATGAGTCTTCTGATCTCAGACCGCACCTTACAAAATACATGTCTCCAACTGCCCCTGTTGTGGGAACCAAGGAGCTTGGTTTCCTGCTCGTTCATTTCGAGATCTCTGGCAAAGATGGGCTTCCTGGAGAGGATCCAAGCCCAGCCCCACTCCCACCATTTCCTTATAGAGGTGCCAGCATAGTCACCCATGGATGAGAGGGACTTGGATCTGGGAAATGGCCAAGAGGATATTGCAGGGGTGGCTTGGATCTTAAGGGACATTGAAGAAATTAGGCGTCTGCGAAGGCCTCCTTCATTTTGTTTATAAGAGTTTGTATGCGAGACTGGGAGGGATGGGTTAGTACTAGTACTAGTACTAGTACTAGTAGGAATGCTGGGAATGGGAAAGAAGCTCCGCTTCTGAGCGATGGAGCTCATGGTGATGGATGATGTCTGCGCGTGTTTCCAAAGGAAAGCGAACCCAACGTTTATGCTATGCTGATTGCTGAAAGCCAGCCAAGCTTTGATGATGAGTGGAGAAATAAACATACATATTATGCGAGTGGTGAAATGTATCCTTCACAGCTCTATCACAGGCTGTTTTATTCCTTTTGTGGTGGGGTCAATGACTCTGTTCAGCACTTACAGTCTTACACCAACCTCTCTCTCTCTCTCCTTTCCATCGATTGTCTTGTGTTTGTGTTGGTATTTTGGTTAGTTCTTTTCTTTTTAAACTTTTGGTTATGTTTGGACTTTGGAGTTGCCTTGGTCGTCTTGAATTGAATCCAATGGTGGTTCGGTGAGGTGTTTGTATGCAAATGCAAGAATGATCAGATCCAGAGGAGCATATGGTTGGCAATTGTCGGTTCTTCTCTCAGCCTGATAATTTGTTTATTTTTTTCTTTATAGGGATATGATATGAGGCATGAGAGTGAGTGGATAAATTAAAAGGGCTCTCATTACTACTCTCGTTAGTCCTAATGTTTATTTTATGAGTTGGGCCACGGTACGGCCCAAGGTTTGAGACTTAACCCATCTCCATAATGGGCTTGTACCTAGAGCATAGGGTAATTCAATTAAGACCATCAAGAATCAAAAGGGTCCACCAATGTTGAATCTGGCCCAAACGTGATGATGACAAATTTGTAGCCCAAGAAAGACAATTTGACAAATGCAAAAAAAAAAAAAATGAAAAAATGGAGAACAGATAGATTAGAGAGCCTGACCTTGTTGGGCAGCTCGTAACCTGCTGAGACTGAGACAGGGATGAGATCTGTTCTGTTGCAGTTGCAAAACGTTTCTAGAGTTTGAACTCTTATTATTTAATGCTCAACTCTTGCTCAGATCTCTGTGATAAAGACGAAAGAAATGGAGTACAGGAAAATCAAAGACGAGGTGTTTTTCCCTTGTGTTATGAGGAATTAGTTAGCACATTTCTTTCACCGAGCGATTGATTTTAATAATTAATAATTAGTGTTGATTTTCATGCATCGTTGTAGGGTGAAGATAGGGATGCGGGCGATGAGGACGTTGAAAAGTCAATTTTGCTGTCAGGTGCTGGTATGCTTTTTAATCTCTTCTCTATTCCAGGTTGTGTTAAAATCTACCTTGTGTTTCCACTTTTCAAATAAGCCTTTTCCTTCTTTCTACTCTTCCAGTCCCAGATAACAATTTGGCCTCCGTGGGAGAAACCAAAATTGACAGCCACAGGACGAAAGCAAAGTGGAAGCGCAAGTATGACCCTGGCACTGTCCATTATTATTATTATGATTACTTCAATAGGCATAGAGATAGAGTAGGACAATAGTAAGTGAGATTGTTGTTTGATTTCTTAATTCTTATACCTGCTGATATAGGTCAGTCGTTACGCTTGCATTGACTATTCTTACTAGTTCGCAAGCCATTCTAATCGTTTGGTCCAAGAGAGCTGGCAAGTATGAGTATAGTGTCACTACTGCAAACTTTTTGGTGAGGATGATATGTCACATCCTATGCATTCAGTCTATTAATTCTTTTCTACTTATTTGAACATTCTGTATTTTTGATAACTTACGGTGATAATCCTTAAAAAGTAGCATGGTTTATCAATTTATTTTGCTGCTCTTTTGGTTATAGGTGGAAACTTTAAAATGTGCTATATCCCTGGTGGCCTTGGGAAGAATATGGAAAAAAGAAGGTGTCACTGAGGACAACAGGTGATCTTTGTCTTTTTGTTTTGTTTTTTTTTTTTAATTGTTTAGATTTCTCTCATACTGTGTCCTAACTACTATGCAATAATTAGGAGCAAGGCTGGGAATAGATTAGCAGTATATTGTATCTTTATTTATGGAACTGGATTGATTTGACTGTGAATTGCATTTGCAAACTCTTGGGCTTCCTTATTACCTCCCAAAAGAAAAAACCTTGGATGGCCAATTCATAGGAGGAATAAGATAGTTGTTTACCTTGTGAATTTGATTGACAACTTACTTCTTTGCCATATACAAGCAACTAGTAAGCACAACTGCACAAAGTAATCAAAGCATGAGGTTATATGATCTGACAAGGTAATTTTTGAAGTAAAAAAACCGTATTAATGTGATTTTGGACTGTATTCCCCCTGACTGCTCCATTACTATTTTTGAGATTTGAAAAACAAAACAGAAATTCTTTTGCATCGTGTGATTTGGGGGGGGGGGGATCTGAACAATGGAACTCCTGAGGCTAGAGCCTATATCTTTAGTAGTGTTTTGACTTTTGAGTAGGCCAGTGGGTTCACTTAAATTGTCCTGTTGGTGTTGTTCAGATATTTGCAACTTCATCTTTTTATTGAAGCTTTATCTTTTTCCTTGTTGGTTGTTGATAGAGAATAATTTAAATAACTTAACGCATGTTGTGCCTTGAACCTAGGTTGACTACAACATTAGATGAAGTTATAGTGTATCCTATTCCAGCAGCGCTTTACCTTGTCAAAAATTTGCTTCAGGTTGGTGATGGATGGTTATGTTTGTTATGGTGACAATGGGATTATTCTACAACTTTTTTATTGCAACAGATATGTTAATGCTTTCTGATATCTGATTGTATTTACTCTTCAATTTTATGGCAGTATTACATCTTTGCATATGTAGATGCTCCAGGGTATCAGATATTAAAGAACTTAAATATTATCAGTACAGGTGTCCTATACAGAATTATACTTAAGAAAAGGTAGGTCTGTTGTTGTTTCCTTTTCTTAAATTAAAAAATTGTTGTCAATTCTCCTTTCATTATAAAAACTGTTGGTGAAGGATCAACGCAATGTCATATCCTCTGTATGCCAAGCTTATTATTTTAAGCCTAATGACTGAGTAATATAATATTTGATATGATTGATTATATAACCAAATTTCCTGGTTCCTGAGGCTGTTTGGCATTGTGTTCTTATTTAAATTTCAGGTTAAGTGAGATTCAGTGGGCTGCTTTTATTCTACTCAGTGCTGGGTGCACCACAGCTCAGTTGAATTCAAAGTAAGACTAATCCAAGCCTGACATTTGGCCATCACTTATGTATTAGTATATTGACCTTATTATGTTCTTGTGGCTGTTGTATAGATGTTCTCTATTAATATACATGTTAATAAAATGTTTATTTACAAGCTGTGATGTAACAAACAAATGAATCATAAATGATAGGTTAGTAATTTAGAAAGCATCACCACAAGAAAACATGTGATGTGATATTCAAATTAACAGCTCCTCGAATGTACCATAGATAAATAGGGATCAAAGCATACTCCTGGCCCTTTTGTTTGTATAATTTTTCTAGAAGTTTATAGTTTTTGCTTTCAGTTTTGGGAAGGCTGTTGGATAGGGCCATTTTCTTTTTCTGATATTTCCCCTTGTCTCTATCATCTTTTCACTTTGCATCAGGCCCCAATTTCTGATTTAACACTCTTCAAGGTTCTAACTTTTCTCTTAATTTTCACCTCCATTGAAATCTTAATGATAGAGAGGATGCAGACCTTGCTTTGGTATTGGGAAGTTGTAATTCTCTTTGCTTTTCCACTTTGCCAGATAGAGGGATATGATCTTTATACTTGCAAATCTTTTTTCCAGTTTCTGATTTGGAATCCCACTGTTCAACCTTTATCAATTTCAAAGTATTTTTGGGAGCTTACTTTTGAAATTACAGGGAAAAGGTGGAAAAGAGAGAAAGGGAGAAAAAGAACTCTGAATGCAGTGACGGACCTACATTGATAGGTCTGGGGACACATGCCCGCACTGATTTTGAAAAAATGTTAGAAGTATACATAGGCATTTTCATTCTTGTTTTAACAACTTGAAGAAATTTGTCCCCACTACATGTTAAAATGAAAGATTAATCGATTTTAAAAATATTTTTTTATGTGTATTTATAATATTTGCACCCACTACCTAATACTCCTATTTATGAATGATATTATGAATCTGATGATATGATTTGTACAAAATGCTAACTTAATACTCCAATTTGTACTGATATTCTAGGTAAATACTAACTTAGTACAACCGTTACATACCTAGTCCATTAATTTAAGACTATGAATATATAAGGCTCCTAAAGCAGTAAGAATCCTAATGTTCTAATGGTTACAGCTCCCACAATGGTTAAGGCTTTTGTTTGGACTGTGGTACTAGATAAAATTAATACCAATCATTTGTTTACGTACTTGTAGCTTATGGGCCTCACAAGAAGGTTAAGGCTTTTGTTTGGACTGTGGTACTAGATAAAATTAATACCAATCAATTGTTTATGTACTTGTAGCTTATGGGCCTCACAAGACTATTTCTATTGATTTTTATGTGATTTTTTTTTCCAGTTCAGAGATCAATAGTCATCCTTTTGTTTTTTGCATTGTGAAGTTGCTTGGTAGCTTTGGAATCACCTTTTTGACAATTTGAGGAGCACTGGGTTTTTCCAAATTTTTTGAATCGCTTTCTGTCAATTCATTTTAGAGGCTTTGGCAGGAAGGACAGCAACAATTCTTTGGCATTGTGGTATATCTGAAGAGTTGTGGTGTTTATGGTTGGAGCGTAATGTGAGAATTTTCAATCAGAAATTTATTAATTCCCATCTGTTTGTTTTCTTACTTCCATGGGGCTTTCAGCACATAATAATTTATCTGATAGAACCCAGAAACTTAGAGTTAGAGAAGAGGTAAGAATACTGAATAATGAGCAGATATCAGTATGATATCTCTCTGGTTTGTATTCTTGGAAATGCAGAAAACTGATTACAAGAAGAAAGAAAATGCTAAACAATTAAGGGTGTCTAGGCCCTCCCAATTCCCATGACAAAACCAGCCTATCTCAGCTAACCAATCACCCACACATATATTTCCCTTCCACTCACGTCTCTCCCTACTGACTCCCAACAGAATATCCCACTACTAACAAAATTCTCCCCTCACTTTTCTCTCTCTGCTAGCTCATCAATCGGTTACCACTCAAGGATTTGGCTGTCCCCTTCTAGAATATACTTTAATTAGTCTCGGCCCACTACTCTTGGGCTTGGGATTCCTATCAACACTTTCTCCCAAAAAACTCACCTTGTCCTCAAGGTGAAATTCAGGAAAATGTTCTTGTATGGAATGCATAGGTTCCCAAGAACTTTCAAACTCAGGTAAGTCTTGCCATTTAATCAAGACCTCTTCGACCCCCTCAGAGTTCTTCCTATAGTCTAGTACATCTAACGGTAACACATTTAATTCCCAGTCTTCAGTCAAGAAAGTTGGCAACGGTTGAGGTGTAACCATAGGAGAAATCGTTTTCTTGAGCAAGGAGACATGAAATACTGGATGTACCCTACTGTCTTCAGGCAATTTGAGCTTATAAGCAGCAAGACTGATCTTTTCCACAATCTCAAAAGGGTCATAGAACCGAGGGCTTAGTTTCTGGTTTGCCCTATTAGCTAATTTCCTGAGTTTGTAGGGCTGAATCTTCAAATAAACCATATCCCCTACTTGGTAATCCGCATCCCTCCTATGCTTGTCAGCCTGTGTCTTCATCCTATTTTGGGCTTGCACCAAGTTGTTTTTCAACTCATCTAACATTTGATTCCTTTCCTCCATCAACTGGTTCACCTCTTCCACCCTTGATGATGACTTGTCTCCTCTAATCAGTACAGGGGGTCCCTTCCATATAAAGCCTTGAATGGTGTCACTTTAGTGGCTGCATGGTAGCTGGTATTATACCAGAATTCTGCCCATGCCAACCATTTTGGCCACTGCTTGGGTTTGGTGCCTGTGAGACACCTCAAATATGTTTCCACACACCTATTCACCACCTCTGTTTGGCCATCTGACTTGGGATGATAAGCTGAACTAAATCTGAGCTTTGTTCCAGCAAGTCTGAACAGCTCAGCCCAGAAAGTACTAAGAAAAACTCTATCTCGGTCAGAAACAATGGAGGAGGGAAATCCATGCAATTTCACCACTTCCTTGGTGAAAATCTCAGCTACCTCCTTGCCTGTGTAGGGGTGTGTCACAGCTATGAAATGAGCATATTTCGTGAGCCTATCCACTACCACCATTATAGTATCAACCCCTATAATTCTGCGTGCCTTAGTGAAGTAAATCATATAAAAATATAAAAAATAAATAAATAATATATATATATATGTATAATAAACTAAAATCTCACACAATAAAATATAATAACATAACACACAAATTAAAACACAAATTTTAACATAAAATATATAAAAGAATAAGTTGTTCAAACGAAGCGAGAAACAGAGACGATGGAGGAGTTGGTCGGAGAAGAAGAAGCGAGAAAGCTAGTCGCGGAGCAATTTCAGGCCGAGACGAGCGAGAGAGGAGTTGGTCCGGAGATCGAGACGAGAAGCGAAGCGAAGCATGAGACGAAGCGAGAGACGATGGAGCGAGAGACGAGATTGAGAAGCGAAGCGGATCGGGGAGCACGAGATCGAGACGAGATCGAGAAGCGAGAATACGGGCGGGAGCGGTGCGGGAGCGAGACGAGATTGAGAAGCGGAGAACCGGGTTGCGGGAGCAGAGACCCGGGTATGGAGAAGGAGAAGGAGAGGAGCGGTCGGGTGGGGTAAATACCCAAGGCCAAACTACCGTGTTTTGGCCTCATTTTAGTGGGCCGTACCCGGCCAACAAAGGAGTGTGTCTGACCACATGGAGCCGTAAATGGAGCCGCTGGGAGCCGCACCCGAAGTAAAAAAATAAAAAAAATATGGGTACGTACCCGTACGCACCCATGAGCCTGCATCCACGTGCAGTCCGGTACCACCGGGAGGAGTACCCATAGTATCAACCCTATAAGCCTTAGGAAGTCCTTTCTTCATGCCTTCCCAAAATAACAACCCAGAAATTCTTTTATAAGTTCTGAAAAATCCTGAGTGGCCTCCAATGGCAGAATCATGAAACTCCTTAAGCACCAACGCAACCTTTGGAGAATTCCTAGGGATCACCATTCTTTCCTTATAAAACAGCCTGCCTTTTCAGAATTGATAACCAGAATGTGAATCTAGTTGTCTAAGCAAGTCCTGAATTATCCCCCTTAGTTTTTTATCTTGCTAAATTTCTTCCTCCAACCCATCCCACTCATTGAACTGTATGGTTGAGATGGTAGCATACTGCAGCTTCCTGGACAAGGCATCCGCGGCTCTATTCTCCTTTCCTGGCTTGTATTTGATTTCAAAGTCAAATCCCAACAACTTTGAAATCCACTTCTGCTGTTCCTCCCCCCAAATTCTCTGGTCTGTTATGAAACGAAGGCTCTTTTGATTTGTATGGATTACGAAATGCCTTCCCATCAAGTAATGTCTCCACTTTTGCACTGCAAACACTATAGCCATAAGTTCTCTCTCATAAACTGATTTGTTTTGAGCCCTCTCGGATAGTGTTTGACTCATAAAGGCTACAGGTCTTCCTTCTTGCATCAGCACACCACCCATTTCTTTCCCTGAAGCATCTGTTTCCAACACAAAGATCTTCTCGAAGTTAGGGACAACAAGTACTGGTAGTGTAGTCATGGCTGTTTTCAACACCTCAAATGCTTTTTGGGCTGCCTCATTTCAAGTAAAATTATCTTTCTTGAGTAGTTGTGTCAATGGCCAAGCTATCTTCCCATAATCCTTCACAAATCTTCTATAATACCCTGTTAGCCCCAAAAAACCTCTTAGCCCCTTGATGTCCTTTGGTGGAGGCCAGTTGAGCATGTCCTCTACCTTTTTTGGGTCTGCTGCCACCCCTTTATCAGAAATGATATGCCCCAAGTATTCTAGTTGTTGCTGTCCAAAAGTGCACTTCTTTTGATTCACCCACAGCCTGTTATCTTTTAACAATTTCAAAACTATTCCTAAGTGCTTCCCATGGGCTTGTAGATCCTTACTAAAGATCAATATATCATCAAAGAAAACAAGCACAAACCTCCTCAAGTAAGGCCTCAGCATCTTATTCATCAAGGCTTGGAACGTGGAAGGAGCATTGGTTAGGCCAAATGGCATGACCAAAAATTCATAATGGCCTTCATGTGTTCTAAAAGTTGTTTTTGGAATATCCTCCCTCCTCATTCTGATTTCGTCCAGTTTGGAGAAAATTACAGCTCCTCCAAGTTCATCCAAAAGTTCATCAATTACTGGAATAGGGAATTTATCTGGGATTGTCAGTTTGTTTAATGCCCTATAGTCCACACAAAACCTCCATCCTCCATCCTTCTTCTTAACCAAAATCACTGGACTAGAGTATGGACTAGTACTTGGTCTGATGAGTCCAGCAACTAACATTTCATCTACTATTTTCTCAATTTCATTTTTCATTTTTCTGGTAATGGGGGTACCTGTAAGGACAAATATTGGGGATAGATGCTCCTTCTTTTAAGTGAATGGCATGATCTTGGTCTCAGTGAGGGGGCAGGCCTTCTGGTTCTTTGAACAGTTCTGCATATTCTTTTAAAACCTCTTGTATTTCCCCTGCTAGAGCACTGTCAGATCGCTGTTCTGGTTGCCATTTGTGGTACTCAATATAGTAACCCTCCCTTTCATCCTTTAAAGCCTTTAACATGGTCTTCATGGACACTTGAGCCTTGCAAAGGGATGGTTCCCCTTTAATTGCAACCTTTACACCGTGATCCTCCCACTTTAAGGTGAGTTCTCTAAAATTGGCTTGGATATCACCTAAACTCTCCAACCAGCTCTGAAGCATGGGTACTCCTCCCAGGGAGGAGGGAGGAGTACCGGTACCCGGTACGTACCGAGTACGGGTATGGCTTGGGTACGTCGGTATGTTTCTTATTATTATTATTTTTTTAATTTGGGTACGGCTCGGTACAGCTTGGTGCGGCTCGGTTCGACTCCATCACCGGCTGGGTACGGCTCCACCCTTTTTTTGGCAAAACACGGTCGTTCCCCTTTGAAGTTCTGCCCTAAAACCTTCACCTTTGATTCTCTGAAAATTTCAGATCTTCATTCTACTTCTCTCGAGCGGCACGACCAGAGAAGCGCGACTGCATAGCTCCGACTCGACGACGACAACGACAACGACTAGCCAACTCCGACTGCGCGCGATCACACTCTTCTCTGCTTCTATCCTGAGCGGCGCTCCAAGAACCCAACTCCGGTAACTGCAACTCCAACAACCAGATTTGAACAGTGATGTCTTGGTTTTCGATCGCCAACTTGAACAAAGTGGTTGGATACGGTTTGTGTGTGTTTGGAAAAAATGTAAGAGGGTAGGGGAGAAAATTTTTTTTTTTGAGAAAGAGAAATTGAAGAGAAGCAAAGAGAAGAGGTATACTTGGAAGGCGGTAGATGACGTTTTAGAGAGAGAAAGATGAGTAAATAGCTTTGAACCAATAGCTCTGAACCCAAGTATACCTCTAAAACGTTGTTATCCGCATAAAGTCTTCAACCAATAGTCTGAACCCAAACCAAACAAGATGCGTTGGGTGTAAGGAGTCCACCTCCTTCTTTCCTTTTTCTTATTTTTATTAAATATATTAACATTTTATTTTTACATTGTCTCTTTGATCTTATATTTTTATTAAATTTGTTCTGTGCACATTATTAGTGATTAATGCACTTTTTTAACACTAATTATTCATTTAGACATGAATTTGTGTGTTTTAATTTTTATATTATGTTGTCATATTTTATTGTGTAAGATTTTAATTTATTTTATATATATATATACATATTATTTATTTATTTATTATATATATATATACATATTATTTATTTATTATATATATAGATATATATGACGTATCCGTACCCTAGTTTTTTAAAAATTTTCGTACCTCGTACCAGTATCCGTCACAGAGATGCCGATCTACCAATACTGCACTGCACCGTGCAACGTAGCCAACCAATCAACCCCTAATACCACCTCAGCTCCTCCTAGTTCGAATAGGAAGAAATGCTGCTGAACCTCCACTCCTTGAATCATCACTACCACATCCTTGCACACCCTTCTGCTTCTGACTTTGCATCTATTTCCAACTTCTACTGTGTACACTAGAGTGTCATGGACTGGTAAGTTGTGTTACCAAGTGGCTTCAATACTCAAGAGGGGGGGTGAATTGAGTTTGTAAAACAAGTTCGCAATTCTTTCGCAAAACACTTGACTATTGATTTTCGTTGAAGCTATTGACTAATTGAAATGAATGAATTGATAAGAACAATGTATATTGCTTAATAACCAACCAAGAGAGAAGTAATCAAGCAAGAGTATAAGCAATGCGAAATATAAAGAGAAGAGTTTAGAGAATCAAACACAGTGATTTATCCTGGTTCGGCCACCAATCCACTTGTGACTACGTCCAGTTCTCAAGCAACCACTTGAGATTTTCCACTATATCTTCAAGCTTCAATAGGTGCTTGACTACCTTTACAAACTTGAGCCCTCAACTCCTTGGGATGCCTCACCCTTGAGAGTCTCTTCAAACAAAGGGATGCCTCACCCTTTACAAATTGAGGGATGCCTCACCCTCTATCTTATACAGCAATTAAGATTGAATTTGAGAAGCTCTCACTAGATAGATGATACAAATTGAAGCTCTAATAATGCTCACAAAGATATCTCAAAGATTGGACAAAAACAGAGCAAGAAAGATTTCAGAGTTTGATTCTCGTATGATGTGTTGCTATGATGTTTTTAGGTTCAAGAACAACCCTTAATGATGCCCCAGCAATTGTATTTAAAGCCCATTCATTAAAAGAGCCGTTGGGGGTGGTTAAAGCCAAGCATCAAATGCATTCAATATAGTAGTTGGGCATGGGAACATGTCGTAATCGATTACAAGGATTTGGTAATCGATTACATGGAAAATAGAACGTGTTCTTGGCTTTATGGGCTTGTGGTAATTGATTACATGGCTTGTGTAATCGATTACACGCCCTTTGACTTCATGGTAATCGATTACAATATTGATGTAATCGATTACATGGCCCTTTGGTCGTGTTCTTGGCTTTCTGGGAACATGGTAATCGATTACATGACTTGGTGTAATCGATTACACGTTCTCGACTTTACGTATCGATTACGGGGATGGTGTAATCGATTACAAGGCTTTGTTTGGCTTGTAATCGATTACTAAACCTTGTGTAATCGATTACACTATACTTTAAACTCATTTTTCAAGCCTTAAAACAGATTTATATCATTCCTAACTTTAGAAAACATGGATTAAACAATATAGAACATTGTTTGGCATGATCCAAGGTAAAAGAAGTTCTCTTTTAGGAATTGATCTTTGAAACCATATTGATTCAAATCATTTTTGAAAAACCATTTGAGATATCTTGGGAGCATTTAACATTGATGTACTATAATGCCTATGTCTAAACCTCTTGATATCTTCCTTTGATCTTGGTTTACTCTTTCGCTCTTTGATCTTCATCTTTGTCTTTGTTATCATCAAAAACCATTTGACATGCTTCAAGACACATGCATTCACAAGTTGAGTTTCTGCACTAGTTCCTTTGAAATGAAGTTACTAGAGGCTCCACAATCAATAAGTACCAGAACTGGTTGCTGTCCAATACTACCCCACAGCTTTAGTGACTTATTTGAAGTCATTCCCATGATACTCTTCATAGATATTTGAAAAGACTTGTCCTCTAATTCCACCCCAGAATCTTCTACCTCCACATCTGTCTCAATCCCTTCCTCCTCCTCTCCTTCCACCATTACTAGCTGATAATGCTTGAATTTGCAGATGTGTTCACGTCCCCATTCCTCTCCACATTTAAAACATAGTCCCTTCCTACTTCTTTCTTGAAGTTCTACTTGAGACAACTTCCTTGGTCTCCCTTCCTTCTTTTCCTCTCCTATTCCATCACTAAGTTTTGTCTCTCCATGGTTTCTGTGGAAGCTATGAGTTCTCAATGTTTGCTGTGCATTTTTCCCTCCTTCACCTCCTAAATTGAACTTGGATCCTCCTTCCCCTGTTCCAGGTTTAGGAGTCCCTATTCCTTTAAAATAAGTTCCCCCTTTCTCTCCCAGTCCTCCTCTTCTTAGTGCCAAATTTTTCTCCTCAAGCAGCTGGGCCCTATCCATGAGATCTGACAGGGAAGGTAACTCATACAACTTTAATTCCGCCTTCAATTCCTCACACAATCCATTCAAGAATATTCCCTTCAATACTGTTTTGTCAGCATGCTTCACAGGTCCAGACACCAACTTGAATTCCTCACAGTCTCTGAAGCATGGGTACTCCTCCCGTGGAGGAGTACCAGGTGCAGACGCGTACGTGCACGGGTACGGCGTGGGTACGCCTTGGGTACGTACCGGGTACGTACCCAATTTTTTTTTTTTTTTTTTATAGATTTGGGTACGGTTTATCAGCAGTTGGGTACGGCTCGGTGCGGCTTCGGTGCGGCTCACCAATTTTTTGATCGTTTGACACACAAAATGGCATTTTCTTCGGTTTTCAGAACCCCACCCATTGTTCGGGTCGGACTCCACCCTCATTCAAGAACGCTCTCCTTCTACCGAGCAACACAATCTTCAGTCTTCATTCTCCGGCATACGCAACTCGACGACGGTAACTCCGGCGACCCGGCTTCTAACCCCTTCCGAGTCTGCTGCTTCTTGCGCGACCCATCATGCACAACCCACTGCGCGACCCATTGCGCGACCCGGTTGTGCGACCCACTGCGCGACCCGGTTGTGCGACCAAGCTCCGGCGACTGCGGTGTGGGGCGACGTTTTCGATGCACTGTTCTCTCGCCATCTCATCGGTCCGTTCTCCACATTGAGCCCGGATATTCCGTTCTCTGCCATCTCGTCAGTCCGTTCTCCACATTCTGGTTCTCGTAAGTCTGCTCTCTGATCTCTACCTTCTACTCCTAATGTTTTCACAAGGCTCTGCAAGTGTTGGTGGTGATGGGTCTGGCAGTGGATCTGCCTCTGGTAGTGGCACAGCTTCTTCTGCTCCTTTGACTGGAAAATATGCAAGTGGTATAGCTGAAAATGGTTGTCCTCTTTGGGCTTATGTGACTATATTGCAAAGTAAAAAAGCTGGAGGAGGAAATGCAAGTTGGAAATGCAATTTTTGTAATGGAACTTACAAGGGATCTTATTTTAGAGTGAGGTCTCATCTATTAAGGGAAAAAGGACATGGGATTAGCATATGTAATGGTGTGCTAAATGACTATCTTCAAGAAATAAAGCAAATAGAAAGAGAGGCTATTGAGAAGAATGCAAAGCCAGTGCAAGTTCCTTTACCTTCGGCTCTACAAGTTTGAACCCTCCTAGAGTTGATATGTCTTCGATGGGAGCAAGAGAAGAAGAGGCACCGAGAGTGCAATAGGAAGGGCATTTAATAATGAGGCAAGAGATCATTTGTCATGTGAAATAGCTAGACTATTCTCTCTCTTTGGTTTGCCATTCAATGTGGCTAGAAATCCTTATTTTGTTAGCTCATTCACATATCTTTGCAAATACTACCCTTTTCGGTTTTCTTCCACCTAGCTACAATGCTATAAGAACTTCAATGTTGCAAAGAGAAAAAGCTCACATATTGAGATTACTTCAACCCATCAAAGACACCTGGCCGAGAAAAAGGTGTGAGTATAGTGAGTGATGGTTGGGTGATGCACGAGAGAAGACCATTGATTAACTTCATGGTGCATCGGATTCGGGACCTATGTTCTTGAAGGCGGTTGATGGCTCTGGTGAGTTTAAGGACAAACATTATATTGCTAATTTGATTTTGTCCACCATTGATGAGGTTCGAGAAAATGTGGTGCAAATCATTACCGATAATGCACCTTGCAATTTCTTTGGAGCAATTGTTGAATCTATGCATCCTCATATCTTTTGGTCACCATGTGTGGTGCACACCTTGAACCTTGCTTTGAAAAATATTTGTGCTCCTAAAAATAATCCAAATAATGAGAGTGTTTATCTTTGAGTGTCATTGGATTATTTTTCATTCTTGATGATGCCTTTTTCATTAAGAATTTTATCATGAATCATTCCATGAGGCTAGCCATGTATAATCAATTTGTGCATCTGAAGCTACTTTCTATTGCTGAGAC
Source organism: Ormosia emarginata (assembly GCA_029884605.1). Lineage (NCBI taxonomy): Eukaryota > Viridiplantae > Streptophyta > Magnoliopsida > Fabales > Fabaceae > Ormosia > Ormosia emarginata. The sequence continues at coordinate 14,489,263 of JAQQTP010000058.1, forward strand.
TAGATTTGCCTCCGTCATTGTAATGCTTAAAAGGTTTAGAACTATTAAGCATGGTCTCCAATCTATGGTCATTAGTGAAGAATGGTCTCACTATAGAGAAGATGATGTTCAAAAGGCTGCCTCTGTGAAAGAAACAATTTTGAATGACCTTTGGTGGGATAAAGTTGATTATATTCTAAGCTTTACAAAGCCCATCTATGATATGCTTCGTTCTTGTGACACCGATAAGCCAAACCTTCATTTGATTTATGAGAAATGGGATTCTATGATTGAGCAAGTGAAGCTAGCCATCTATCAACATGAGGAAAAGGATTTGAATCAACATTCATCCTTCTATGGAGTGGTATATGACATCCTAATTTCTAGATGGAATAAAAGTTGCACACCTCTTCATTGCTTGGCTCATTCACTTAATCCTAGGTACATTTAATTAATTTTCAAGTTCCTAGTTCTCTTACTTTTTCTTAGATGGACTTTGGTTTTTGTCTTATAGTAATCACATCTTATATTTTGTATAATAGGTATTATTGTAGACAATGGCTTGAGGAAGCTCCAAAACGAGTCCCCTCACATAAGGACAATGAGATTTGTATGGGGAGAAACAAATGCCTAAAGGATTACTTTTCGGATCCTCAAGAAAGGCGAGCGGTCACTTCAGAGTTTGTTAAATTCTCAAGTGGTGAAGAAGAGCTTGGCCAATTTGATTGCTTGCAAGATAGGTGGAACCTGACACCAAAGGAATGGTGGGTCATGTATGGAGCTTCAATCCCCAAACTTCAAACCATTGCCTTGAAGCTCCTTTCACAACCTTCCTCTTCCTCTTGTTGCGAAAGGAATTGGAGCACATATTCCTTTATCCACTCCATGAAAAGGAATAGGCTAAATCCCAAGAGAGCTGAAGATTTAGTTTTTGTCCACACAAATCTTCGTCTTCTCTCAAGGAAGAATAAGAACTATAATGAGGGTGAGACTAAATGTGGGACATTGGTGGAGATGAATGGGATCCATTTGAAGGGGTTTGGGATTCTTGAAGTTGCTAGTCTCTCTCTTGATGAACCAGATTTGGTTGCTATTCTTTTCACTGATGATGGGCAAGGAAATGATGAAATTGAGACTATTGGAGTTTGATTTTTGTAATCATCTTTAGAAGTTGTCATGTTGAACAACTTAAATATTGTAATTTCTTATTGTGGATTTGTCTTGGTTGAACAACTTAAGTTCTTTTATATATTTTATGTTGAAATTTGTGTATTTTAATTTGTGTGTTATGTTATCATATTTTATTGTGTGAGATTTTAGTTTATTATACATATATATATATATATATATTATTTTTTTTTTTATATTTTTATATGCCGATGCTCAACTAGTTTTTAAAAAATTTTCGGATGATTCGTCTAGGGTACCTTACTTGCCCCACTCATTGCCGTGCAACGTAGCTCACAGTACTCCATGACCGTCCCTTGCTGCCTGATGCTCAACAATGGTTCTAAGGGATTTTGGATGATTCCCGGTTGGAACTGCCTGATCACTGCCTCCTTGAATTACTTCCAGCTCGGTGATGGAGTTTGATCCTCCCACCGTTGGTACCAGTTAAGAGCCTTTCCATCCATGGCCACCATCACTGCATCCATCATCTCCGTCTCTTCCATCTCATTAATTTTGAAATATCTTTCAACCCGATTTACCCATCCATAAGCATCATCACCTGAGAATACGGGAACTTCAAGTTTCCTAGCTCCTTCACTCCTCCTAGGTGGCTGGCTGCTCTTGGATGACTCGCCTTCTGAACTGACAGACCAATCCCGCTTCTATTGGGGTGATTCGCGAGTCCTGGTTGAACCCGCTCAACTTCTTTTCTCCCTGTCATCTTCACACCTCTTGGAACGATATCTGTGTCGTGATCGTCCCCTCCAACTTCCCTTGGTGTGGGTTTTCAGTAACTGCATGAGTTCTTCCAACTGAGCTTCAGTCCACTCCTGTTTGGTGAGGCTCTCCACCCTCCATTCCTGTAAACTCCTTTCCACTGTGTCTATGCGAGATTCCATGTTGGATCGGGTATGCACCATTAAAAAAAAACGAAAACGTCTCACTGCTCCAAGATCGTGGAACTTTGATACCAAATTGATAGAACCCAGAAACTTAGAGTTAGAGAAGAGGTAAGAATACTGAATAATGAGCAGATATTAGTATAATATCTCTCTGGTTTGTATTCTTGGAAATGCAGAAAACTGATTACAAGAAGAAAGAAAATGCTAGACAATTAAGGGTGTCTAGGCCCTCCCAATTCCCACGCCAAAACCAGCCTATCTCAGCTAACCAATCACCCACACATATATTTCCCTTCCACTCACGTCTCTCCCTACTGACTCCCAACAGAATATCCCACTACTAACAGAATTCTCCCCTCACTTTTCTCTCTCTGCCAGCTCATCAATCAGTTACCACTCAAGGATTTGGCTGTTCCCTTCTAGAATATACTTTAATCAGTCTCGGCCCACTACTCTTGGGCTTGGGATTCCTATCATTATCTAAGGGGAAGGTTTCTATTGAAAATCTACAGAGGGATTGGAGAGTTCTTTTATGCCGATGGACTTTTATTTTGTTTTGTTTTCTCTTGTTATGGTTGCTTTAGGAGGATTTCTTATCCTCCTTTTCTGTACGTCTCTTCTATCTTCTAATGAATTTTTCTTTTACGAAAGAAAAAAATATTGCATAATTGCAGAAGTTTCATATATTATTGATAATTATTTGTTAAATTTGTCTGAAAAAATTACATTTTGTTTCAGTTCTGATCGTGTTCTTCAAACTCCCTTTCAAGGTTGGGTTATGGCAATTGTGAGTTGTCAACATTTGTGGTGCTCTCACATTGGAAATATAAAGTAATACAGTCTAAATTTATGGCTTGAAAATGATCATGATGAGCTTTTCCTTTTCAGGTCATGGCACTCTTGAGTGGTTTTGCTGGAGTATATACTGAGGTAATTTCGAGCAAATTACATTAACCACTTGAGGTTTGATGAAATGACAATCCACTCCAATCTACAGCCAAAATTGTACTCTGTCCCATTGACCTCTTTTGACTGATGGAATCTGTTAAAATTGGATGGAATATTCTGCTTAAAATTGTTTAAAATTGAAACCCTTTTGTATCAAGTTCAAATTATTCAATCAGTCTATATGAATTTATTAATGCTTGAGCTAAATTTGATTAGTCAATGGATATGCCAGTCTGCGTAGAATAAGGTTTTTGAGCTCCATTACTAGAGCATTGAGCAAGAATTCTTAGTGATCAATCATGGTTTAGTAATTTTTTTTATTAATTTTGGCAGGCTATTATTAAAAAGCGTCCTTCACGAAACATAAATGTTCAGAACTTTTGGTTGTATATCTTTGGCATGGGCTTCAATGCTGTTGCAATATTGGTTCAAGATTTTGATGCAGTGATGAACAAGTAATTTGAGCTCTTATTTCAGATTTTGGTTTTGCAGTTTATTTTGATCTTTTCTCACTATTTTGCTTCTATTTTCTGGAGGTCATATTTGAAGGAAATCTTTTCTTCTCATCAAAATGGACAACACATACTTATAATATATGTTGTCTGATATAAGTCACCACCAAGTATTATAAACACGCAAGACTTATTGCCATTGTAGGTATATGGCCTAAATTGTCCCATCAATAATATATGCCTTATGTCTTATATTGTCTATATTCAGGGGATTTTTCCATGGATATGCGTTTATTACCGTTCTCATGATTTTCAACCATGCACTCAGGTAAAATTTGTTAATTGATGAGCTTTTATAAATTTTCTTGAATGCTGGGAGTTTTTCCTTAATTACCATTCATAATTGTGTATCTAGTTGTTGGGATCCAGTCCACTTACATGTGGTAATGGGAAATATAAAAGTTTGACATGTGATTGAAAAGCAGTATTGTGATTTAATTATTTATTTTTGCCTTTGTTTGGGTGCTTCTTCTATTTCTTCTTGTTATGAAGGTTACTTGTGATGTGGAGTATGAGAGGCAAAGATATGAAACAACAATGAGTTTTGATGGTTGATGAAACTATGTAAAAGCAAATATCAGCAAGGGCCAAGTGCCAACTACATGAAAGTGAAACAAGCCTTATTTCAATTTTCAACTGTTGTCATTTTTAGGCTATTTTCCTTTTATCCATCAATTTCTTCCTCTTCCTTTCTCTGTCTGTCTTTGCCTCTGTCTATGTGTCTGTCTTTATCTCTTTCACTACACAGAAAAATTTTGAACATCTCTTATCAAGTGAATACAAGCGAAAGTTCTCATTATTTTATTATCTGAAGTTTTCACTTTCCTATTATGCATCAATATAATGTGTTTACATGGTTGTTTCTTTTTTTAGTGGAATTGCTGTATCAATGGTAATGAAGTATGCTGACAATATTGTGAAGGTAAGCGAGGGTTTATGACTGTATTATGATATTTCTACCACTTAATATTTACATGCATTAGTGGAATTTGACACTTTCATGAGTTTATTTAAGATTATGGGATTTTGTATTCTTATTGTTAAGAGTAGTGTATTAAGCATGTGTTTATGTGTTTAAGGGTAGTTATGTCTTTGTAACTATCCTATACTACATTGTACCACTAGTCAATTTTCAATTTATAGTATATAAATACATGACATGCACCGACATAGGATATGGTTTTCCAATTTCTCTCTTATTTTACATTGTATCACGAGCTCTTTAATTTTTTTTTTCTCTCAAAAAACAAAACAACAATAACAACAACAACAATAACAACCAAGCCTTTTCCCATTAGTTGGGGTCGGCTAAATGGATCAAACGACGCCATTGTGCCCTATCATAAACCAAGTCTTCAGAAATGTCATTCAAATCTAAATCTTTTTTAATAGTTTTACCTATAGTCTTTCTTGGTCTCCCACTACCTCTAGTTATTGGACTATCCTCCACCTGATCTACTCTTCTTATCGGGGCTTCTAAGGGTCTTCTTCTTACATGACCAAACCACCTAAGGCGAGATTCTACCATCTTTTCCACAATAGGTGCTACTCCTGCTTTATCAAAAAACACAAAACAAAAAAGGAATTAACAACAGCATTGTGATCTAGGTCACGACTTCAAGTTAGGAAAGCTGTCATTGTGGCTGCCGTTTAAGTTTCTCAGGAATCAATGGTGGTCGCCGGTGACACTAGTTTGGTCGTGGTTGGCCGGCGCCAGGTGGAGGTTCAGCGGTCGGGTGGTGTTTGGCGGTGCGTTGGGTTTCGGGTTTTGGTCCCTCTTTGTTGTGTTTTGACTCTAGGCACGACCTTTGGTGCGATTTAGGGCTAGCTCTATGCATTTTTAGTCTAGGCAAGGTCATCCAGCTATGTTTAGGAGCGTTTACGGTAGTGGCGCTCTAGTGACTCTACGATGACATGTTTTGCGTTTGTTGTGACATTTTTTGGTGACTCTTTCTAGTGTGTTTTTTTTCCATCCTTCTTGGCGGTTATGGTTTGCTCTTTTAGCTGGGGGAGTTTTTGGGCTTTTGATTTGGTGGTTTTGGGAGATCTATTTTGTGGGTTGTGAGCATGGGTGACAAGAGTTCCAACACTAAGGTCAATGCCTTAGCCTTGGGCAAAGGTTGGGCTCCCGACACTACCTCCACTAGTGTCTTGGCTAAGGTGGTACTATCGAATACGAAAATTTCTTATTGGAAGTTGGATACGGATGGCACTAATTATCCTTAGTGGATAAAGGCCATAGAGATGTATTTGAAAGGTCATGGTAAGAAAGATCATCTCACTCAAGATGGTCCGAAGGATGTGGCGGTTAAGGACATATGGAATCGGAAGGATATGCCTTTGTATTCGTTGATTCAAAGGACGTTGGACCCTTGGGTTGACGATATTACTACTCATTGTAACACGGTCAAGGAACTCTAGCAATTCCTCCACTCTCTTTTTCTCAGGGACTGATGATTTATCTCTTCTCTACACGAAGACTTAGGATCTTTATCGTGCCAATCAAAATGATGAGTACTACACAAGTTTCAAACGCCTTTTTGAGGAGTTGGTCACCTTGTTGCCTATTACTTCTTATGTGAAGGAAATGCAGGCTCGGCGAGAACAGTTGGTTGTTATGTACTTCTTGTCAGGTTTACGTGTTGAGTTTAGTGCTGCCTGGACTCAGATTTTGACTAGCTCTGGCAATTTGATTGTGAAGGAGGTATATTCTTGCCTCCTCTAGGTTGCTCGTGAGCTTTCTAAGTTCAATTGGCTTCAAGTGAAGCATCTGAATTGGTGAGTTCTAGTTTTTGAGGAGATAGTTCTCGTGGTGGCACTTGTGGTGGACAAGGTGGAGATCCTGGGGAACCTGTAATTTGTTGCTACTGTGAAGAGCCTAGACATATTAAAAAGAACTATTGGAAGCTTCATCAAAAGAATTAGTCACAACAATGTTTTGCCCATGTTGCTACTGATGACGTTGCCCATTTGCAGAAACCCATTCGCTAGACCTGTTATGATGACAACAGAAGAATTTGCTCAATATACCTAGTTCCAGGCCTGTCAGTCAACTCTACCATCTTCTATTGTTTCTGTTACTCATACAGGTAATCCTACTGCATGTCGATCCTCCCTTTCTCACAACTAGGTCATTGATTCAAGGTCATTTGACCACATGACTAGCCAAACATGTACTCTTACATCCTTTGTCCCTTCTCCTCATTTATCTAGTGTTACCTTAGCTGATGGATCTGCTTTGCTGCTCTTGTGGTTGGGAGTGGTACAGCGTGTCCCATATATACTCTTCCTCTCTCTCAAGTCCTATCTTTAAATAAATTTCCTTTCCATTAACTTTCTATTAGTTAGATTATTCGTTCTCTTAATTGTTGAGTTCATTTTTTTCCTAACTCGTGTCTTTTAGGAACTTAGGACGAATAGGGTGATTGGTAGGGTCGTGAGTAGAATGGCTTGTATATGCTTGAGTGCTACCCAGATCAAGTGCCGGTGCTTGTTGCTTGTTCGAGTGTGGCCGATCCTCTTCAACTCCATTATCGTTTGGGCATCCTTTTATACAGTCTTTAAAGAAGTTGTATCTTGGTTTGTTTAAAGTGTTAGTCGTGTCAGTTGGCTAAACACCATAAGAGTCATTATCTGTTACGTGTCAATAAGCGGACTTTGTCTTCATTTGAGCTTGTTCATTATGATGTATGGGTTCCTTGTCCTTTTACTTCTAAATCTAGATTTCAGTATTTTGTGATATTTGTGGATGATTTTTCATGAATGACTTGGTTATATTTTATGAAATCTAGTTTTGAGTTGTTATCTATATTTATTGCATTTTGTTTTTTGATAAAAAGGAAATATTATTAGATGAGAAGAAGAGAGTACAAAGAAAGAGGATAAGGAATCCTCACAAAAAAAAAAAAAACAAAGAGAAACAACTAAAACCTATGTGGGAAAATCATGCAACAAGGCATGCCAATTATTTACTGCCTTTTGTTTTGAAATTAAAACTCAATTTAGTACTCCTGTTTGTATTTTGAGAAGCGATTGGTGTAGATAGGCACAATAGAACGGAGTTGCTGAATGCAAGAATAGGTACCTCATGAAAGTTGCTAGAGCCTTGTTGTTTCATACGTATGTTTCTAGTGAGTTTTGGGCCAATGTTGTCTCTATTGCTTCTTTCTTGATTAATCGAATGTCGCTTTCTGTTTTACAGGGTCAATTCCTCATTCTATTCTCCTTTAGTCTCAATCTTTGTTCCCTCTTTCTCCTTGTATTTTTTGATGTACATTTTTTTGTGTAGGATACTCGGCATCAGCTCTTTGAGCTACACCCTCGCTCTCTTAAATGTATCTTTCTTGGTTACTCCTGTCATAAAAAAAGATATAGGTGCGTCTCTCCTGACTTGGGCCAATGTCTTGTTTCAGCTGATGTTACTTTATTTGAGTCTACTCCATTCTTTACAAAGTCTCCTTCTCCTCCTGTTGAAGAAGATGAACAAATTCTTGTTTATAAAGAGGTTCGGTCTCCTAATGATGTCGTCTTCATCTTTTGTTCCCCCAATTTTGTCTTGTCCTCCTCGGCCTCTTATTCGACAGGTGTACGTTTGCTGTCCTTGTGATCCCCCACCTGTTAATACTAGTTGTTGGATGGTGGCCTCTTGGCCTTGTTTCTGTGGACGGTGGCCTCTTGGCCTTGTTACCACATTTTTAGTGTAGATATTGTATTTAGTGCATTTAGTACTTTATTAATTTGTTGCTTATTTTCTAGGGACATTTAATGTACAACTGCTCCTTATATATATTACTGTCATTGTAAACTTTCAGAGGTTAGAATAATGTACAGTTTTTCAGACACTTTGACATAGTATCACAACCTTCTCTCTTATCCTAGGCTGTCACGACTTTTTCTCTGCCCTAGGGGCTTTCGGATTTATAGTCTTTTCTGGCTTTAGAATTTTGTTTGTTGTGTTTGACATCTGGTTTTGGAAATTTTTTTCAGATCACGTATTCTGGTTTCACGGCATCTGGTTTTGGAATTTTTTTTTTCCAGATCAGGTATTCTGGTTTCACCTCAGAGTTACGAATTTATTTTGCATCCTTTTGGTTTTCTGCATCACTATGGCAACAGACAACTTCTGTGTTCGATTTAGTTGGAAGAACTATTTAGCTTGGGAGTTTCAGTTCAGGATGTTCGTCAAAGGCAAAGGACTGTGGGGTCATATTGATGGCTCTTCCGCTGCACCAAGTGACACAACCGAGATTGCTAAATGGGAGACGCTGGACACTCAGATTATTTCCTGGATTTTGGGATCTATTGAGCCACACATGGTCAGCAATTTGCGCTCCTTTTCGACAGCTAAGGAGATGTGAAACTACTTGAAACGTATCTACAACCAAGATAACAATGCAAAGCATTTTCAGTTGGAGCTGGACATTGCCAACTACAGCTAGGGTAATCTCTCGATTCAAGAATACTACTCTGGTTTCCTCAACTTGTGGACCGAGCATTCAGCTATTATACATGCTAAAGTTCTAAAGGAAGCGCTGTCTGCCCTTCAAGAAGTTCATAACACCAGTCGAAGGGCTCAATTTCTCATGAAACTCAGACCAGAATTCGAGGTAATGAGGACTGCTCTGTTAAATAGAGACTCAGTTCCCTCCTTGGATGTGTGTGTTGGAGAGTTACTTCGGGAGGAGCGGTTATTTACTCAAGGAGCTATGGCACAAGACAAATTTCCTTCGGAAGCTGTCATCGTTGCTTATGCTGCTCGAAGGAAGGGAAAAGGAAGGGATATGAAGCAGGTTCAGTGCTATTTGTGCAAGGAGTTTGGGCATATTGCACGAAACTGCAGTCGAAAATTTTGTTCCTATTGTAAACAACGTGGTCATATTATTAAGGAATGTCCTATGAAACCAGAAAACCGTCCACTCAATGCCTTCCATGCAGTGGTTCATCCCGCTTCTTCTATAGCACCAGCACATCAACCTTCCATAATAGCACTTTCCGCAGTCTCTACTTAAGCTGTCCTAACTCCAGAGATGGTGCAACAGATGATAATTTCAGCATTCTTTGGCATGGGCATTCAAGGTAAGCCTAAGCACACTCTTCAATCTTGGTTTGTTGACTCTGGGGCTTCGAATAATATGTCTTGTACTTCTGACTCTTTGCACAATGTTTGACCCTATTATGGTACACAACATATTCAAATTACGAATGGTAATACTCTTCCTATTGCTGCTGTTGGGGATATTGATTCATCTTTTCGCAATGTGTTTGTGTCTCCTGGACTTTCTTCTCGTTTACTTTCGGTTGGCCAATTGGTTGATAATAATTGTGACGTGCATTTCTCTCGTGGTGGTTGTCTTGTGCAGGATTAGGCGTCGGGGAAAGTGATCGCGAAGGGGCCTAAAGTGGGCAGATTGTTTCCTATACACTTTACTACTCCTAGTCTTTTCTCTTTAGCCTGTACTACTGTAACAAATCAAAATGAGGTCTGGCATAAACATTTAGGCCATCCTAACTCACTTGTTTTGTCTCATTTATTGAAACATGGCTTCTTGGGCAATAAAAATCAGTTTTCTTCTTTATCTTGATTGTTCTGTGTGTAAGCTTGCTAAAAGTAAGACTCTACCATTCTCTTCTATTGGTCATCGTGCAGACAAATGTTTTGATCTTATTCATAGTGATGTTTGGGGTGTTTCTCCTGTCATATCTCATGCAAACTATAAATATTTTGTGATATTTATTGATGACTATAGTCGGTTTACTTGGATTTATTTTCTTCACTCCAAAGTCGAGGTTTTTTCAGTGTTTTAGACCTTTTTAGCCTATGTTGAAAATCAATTTTCTACTGGTACTAAGATTTTACGTTCTGACTCTGGCGGAGAATATATGTCTAATGAATTTCAGGCATTCTTACAGCATAAAGGTATTATTTCGCAGCATTCTTGTTCATATACGCCTCAACAGAATGGCGTTGCTGAGCATAAAAATCGCCACTTCTTGGATGTCACGCATACCTTGCTATTTGAATCCTCTGTTCCTCCTCGTTTTTAGGTTGAGGCTTTGTCCACTGCTGTCTACCTGATTAATCGTCTTCCTTCTCAGGTTTTAGACTTTGATTCACCTTTCTCTCGTCTCTATAACATGCCTCCTAGTTATCATAATCTTCATACTTTTGGTTGTGTCTGTTTTGTTCATTTACCGCCTACTAAGCGTCACAAACTTGGTGCTCAGGCAATTCAGTATGCGTTTATGGGTTACAGTACCACTCAAAAAAGCTGTGTTATGATGCTATTGCTAATCGTCTTCGTATCCCTCGAAATGTGACTTTCTTTGAGAATCACTACTTCTTTCCGTCTAATGTGGTCTTTTCTATTGATCTTGCTTTGCTTCCTAACTTTAGTGATGTCCCTCGTTCTATTGAGCGTTTCAAACCAAGTGTGGTGTATACGAGACGTCAACCTTCTTTACCCCCTCCCGACATTGACCCGCCACTTGAACCTGTACCTCTGACACCTCGAAGATTTGCTCGTGTCTCTAATCCACCAGATGGGTATGAGTTTCCACACACTTCTCTTAATGTGACCTTATCTGGCATTTTTGTTCCTACTCGTTATTCTCAGGCAGTTAAGGATGCATGTTGGGAACAAGCCATGCAAGCTGAGCTACAGGCTCTTCAGGAGAATCATACTTAGGATATTGTTCCATGCCCTCCTGGTATTAAACCCATTAGCTGTAAGTGGGTGTATTCTGTGAAGCTTAATTCCAATAGTTCTCTCGACCGCTATAAGGCTCGGTTGGTTGCTCTTGGCAACAGGCAGGAATATGGGGTGGATTATGATGAGATGTTTGCTCTAGTGGCTAAGATGACTACTATGCGGACTATTCTTGCTATTGCGGCTTCCAAGGGATGGTCCCTCCACCAAATGGACATTAAGAATGTGTTCCTGCACGACGATCTTAAGGAAGAAATTTTTATGACTCCTCCTCCAGGCTTATTTTCTTCCTCCTTTGGTGTGTGCAAGCTGAAATGTTCTCTTTATGGCTTGAAACAAGCTCCTTGGGCATGGTTCGAAAAATTTTGTTCTACTTGGTTTTTCTTTCACCCAGAGCTAGTATGGTTCTTCTTTGTTTCTTCACAAAATAGAGTGTGGTATTGTTCTTCTTCTTGTTTATGTTGATGATATTGTCATCACTGGCACCGATATTATCTTAATACAACAACTTAAACAGCAGCACCAGACTTTATTTCATATGAAGGATATTGGTCCCCTCCACTATTTTTTGGGTCTTGAGGTGCATTCAGACCCGAAGGGTATTTTCTTACATTAGCACAAATACACACAAGACTTGATCTCTTTAGCTAGCCTTTAATCTGCTTCTCCTGTTGACACCCCTCTAGAGGTCAATGTGAAATATCGTCGTGAGGAGGGTGAGCCTCTTTCAAATCCTTTGCTGTATCGTCAATTGGTCAGGAGCCTTAATTATTTGACCATTACACGTCCTGACATTTCTTTTGCTGTCCAGCAAGTCAGTCAATTTATGCACACTCCTCGACATCTCCATTTGACTGCTATTCGTCGTATCATTCGTTATTTGAAGGGTACTTCTAGTCGTGGATTATTTTTTGCTGTCGAATCGTCCCTTCAATTGATTGGTTACAATGATGCATATTGGGCTGGCTGCCCAGACACTCGGTGCTCTGTTACAGGTTAGTGTATGTTTCTTGGTCCTGCACTCATTTCTTGGAAAAGTAAGAAACAACCCTGGGTATCCAAGTCCTCCACCGAGTCTGAATATCGTGCTATACTGCTTGTTCTGAGATTATTTGGCTTCGTGGTTTATTGGCTGAGCTTGGATTTTCTCAATTCGATCCCACACCTCTCTATGCAGATAATAGTAGTGCTATTCAGATTGCTGCTAATCCGGTTTTTCATGAGCGCACCAAGTATATTGAGGTGGATTGTCATTCGATTCGTGAAGCTTTTGACAATCATGTTATCTCGCTTCTGCACATCACCTCAGATCTTCAACTTGCTGATGTCTTTACCAAGACAATACCTCGGCCTCGTCATCAATTTCTCATTGGCAAATTGATGCTTTTTGATCAGCCGCATCAATTGATGTTAATACTAGCTGTTGGACGGTGGCCTCTTGGCCTTGTTTCTATGGACGGTGGCCTCTATGGACGGTGATGGACGGTGTGGCCTCTATGGATGGTGGCCTCTTGGCCTTGTTACCACGTTTTTAGTGTAGATATTGTATTTAGTGCATTTAGTGCTGTTGAGAGAGAGAAAGAAAAAGAAAGACATATACTGAACCGTGTGTCTCAACTACACAACGGAGACTGAATATATATTCAATAAGTAATAAATAATTACACAATATACATGATGTGGGACTAACAACTGTACTACTAATTTACACCTAATTACATATATTTCCAACATACATATATTTCCAACACTCCCCCTCAAGTTGGAGCATATAAATCATATGCACCAAGCTTGTTACATAAATAACTTATTCGTGGACCTCTCGGGGACTTGGTGAAGACATCCATGGTGATCATTTGAGTTGACAAAGTTTGTGATGATGTCTCCCGATAGAATCTTTTCCCCGATGAAATGACAATCGACCTCGATATGTTTGGTCCTTTCATGGAACATTTGGATTGGAAGCTATATGCAAAGCGACTTGATTGTCACATATGAGTGTCATTTTCATAACCTCACCAAATTGAAGTTCTTTGAGGAGTTGTTTCAACCAAGTGAGTCACAAGTGGATCGGGCCATAGCTCGATATTCTGCTTCAACACTAGATCTTGCAACAACATTTTGCTTCTTACTTTTCCAGGAAACTAAGTTGCCTCCAATGAATACACAATACCCAGAAGTGGATCGTCTGTCAGTAGGAGAACCTGCCCAGTCAGCATCTGAGTATCCAACGACCTGAGTATGTCCCTTATCTTCATAGATGAGACCTCTTCCGGGAGCTCCCTTAATGTATTTGAGGATTCGTATCACTGCATCCCAGTGGTCCTCACAAGGAGAGTTTAGGAATTGGCTAACCACACTGACTGCAAAAGAGATGTCAGGCCGAGTAACAGTGAGGTAGTTTAACTTCCCAACTAATCTCCTATACTTTCCCGGATCCGATAGAGGCTCCCCCTGATTTGGTAGGAGTTTGACATTTGGATCCATGGGAGTATCAACTGGCTTGGCATTCAACAATCCTGTTTCTTCAAGGATATCCATAGCATACTTTCTTTGAGACACTACTATACCATCCTTGGATTGAGCTACCTCAACCCCCAAGAAATATCGTAGTTTACCCAAGTCTTTGGTCTGAAAGTGAAGAGAGAGATGTTGTTTTAACTCACATATGCCATGGTGGTCACTTCCAGTGATGACTATGTCGTCAACATACACAACTAGATAAATGCAGCCTTGGGCTGTGTGGCGATAAAACACAGAGTGATCTGCTTCACTTCGAATCATACCAAATTGCTGAATCACAGTGTTGAATCGTCCGAACCAGGCTCTAGGAGACTATTTGAGACCATAAAGAGACCTGTGGAGACGACATACCAGGCTAGAAGACTCCCCCTGAGCAACAAATCCAGGAGGTTGCTCCATATATACCTCTTCTTCTAGATCACCATGCAGGAATGCATTTTTAATATCAAGTTGATGAAGAGGCCAGTGTCGAATGGCAGCAATGGACAAAAACAACCGGACAGAAGCCATTTTAGCCACAGGAGAGAAGGTATCCCCATAATCTAAGCCAAAAATCTGTGTATACCCTTTCGCCACAAGACGGGCTTTGAGACGATCAATTTTACCATCAGGACCCATCTTGACTGTATAAAGCCACCGACAACCAACAACAGATTTTCCAGGAGGAAGAGTAACCAGTTCCCAAGTACCACTGTTGTGAAGCGCACTCATTTCATCAATCATTGCTTGTCTCCATCCGGGATGGGACAAGGCATCACCTGGAGATTTAGGGATGGAAACAGAAGACAAGGAAGAAAGACAAGCAAAGTGCAAAGAAGAAAGGCGGTGATAACTTAAAGCAATATAATGAGGAGAAGGATTACGAGTAGACCGAATACCTTTTCGCAGGGCAATGGGAAGATCAGAGTCGTCTGACAGTGCCGGAGCTGGTAAATGAGTTGGTTCCGGAGAAGAGTCCGCAATGACCTCAGTAGCAGTATCCAGAGGAGGGACCCGGGGTACAGGAGGTTGTGGTCGGCGGTGATAAGTGTGGAAGAAACGATCAGTGGTGCTGGGGATCGGTATGGGTAGAGGGTGGGGCGGTTCAGACTCGACAGTGACAGGGACAAGAGGAACCGGAAGGAACGTAGAGACCGACTCGGGAGGCGAAGGAGACGACTCAAAGAAGGGTACAGACTCGAAGAAAGTAACATCACCGAGATAAGGTAACGTCGTAGAGTAGGAGAATAACAACGATAACCTTTTTGGGACCGAGTGTAACCAAGGAAGACACATTTGAGGGATCGGGGCCGTAAGTTTGTCTAGACCAGAGAGAGATTATGGACAAAACAAGTGGACCCGAAGACATGAGGCGGAAGAGAATGAAGAGGTTGATGTGGAAACAAGACGGAATGAGGGACCCCGGTTATCAAGCACAGAGGATGGCATGCGATTAATAAGGTAGCATGCAGTAAGGACAGCATCACCCCAAAATCGAAAGGGAACCTGACTATGGAGTAAGAGGGTCCGAGTTGTTTCAATAAGGTGTCTATTTTTACGTTCACCTACCCCATTTTGTTGAGGTGTATGGGCACAAGATGTTTGGTGAAGAATGCCATGAGAAGCCATAAAAGTCCGAAATTGATGAGATAAGTATTCACTAGCATTATTGTGAGTACGAATAGGAACACCAAATTGAGTTTTAATTTCTTGATAAAACTTTTGAAATATGGAGAATAACTCAGACTGCTTTTGCATTAAAAATAACCAAGTACATCGAGAGTAATCATCAATAAAGGTAACAAAATACTTGGACCCTAAAGTAGAAATAGTACGACTAGGACCCCATACATCAGAATGAACTAAGGTAAAAGGAGACGCAGCTCGAGTACCAAAACGATCAGGAAACGGACTACGGGTGTGTTTCCCTAACTGACATGACTCACAAGGAAGACTCGATAACTTGGAGAGGCTCGGCACCATTCTCTGTAGTTTGGCAAGGCTAGGATGACCCAACTGAGCATGGATGGTAAGAGGGGAATTCGTGGCAGAGCAAACATGAGAAGGGTTGAGAGCTGGTAGAGGCCATGGGACTCATATCCGGTGCCAATCATCCGTCCCGAACTCCGGTCCTGCAGAGAAACAGAATCTTTAGTGAAAGTAATAGAACAATCAAGAGAACGGGTTAAACGACTAATAGAAAGTAAATTAAAAGGACACCCAGGAATATAGAGAACCGAATCAACAGTGAGCGAAGGTAGGGGATTAGCAGTGCCAATCCCTTGACATTGTGTCTGAGAACCATTAGTTGAAGTAACCATAGGCAAATAACCAGAAGTAGAGAGTTGAGAAAACAAAGCCTTATTACCAGAAATGTGGTCGGATGCACCAGAATCAAGAACCCAAGGGCCAAGGGATGGTGACTGAGAGAGACAAGCATAGGAATTACGGTGTGCGCAATAGAACCAGTGGAACTGAGGACCGACGCTGCTCAAACCACTTCAGAAATTCTGCATAATCAGCCGGAGAGGCTCTAGGTGGTTCAGAAGGCTCAAGAGTGTCTGGTGGAGTAGACTGTGCAACATTAGCAGTACGGGGAGGACGGCCATGTAAAGTCCAACATTTATCAATGGTGTGACCCAGGCGATGACAATAATCACATTTCGGACGAGGTTTGGAACCTGAGTGACCCCCACGGGAACGGCCACGACTGTTGGTCTGAGAGGCAAGGGCAGATGTGTCACCGGTGATGGGAGCAACTAGAGAATCAGTACTGTGCTTAGCTGGAACCCGAAGCAAGGTAGAACACGTCGCAGAAAGAGTGGGAACAATAGGAGATCCCAAAATCTGATCACGGATGGTGGAGTAATCCGCAGTAAACCATAAAGGCCCAAAAGCATGAAGAAGGTGTTCCGTTGTTCAAGTTCCTTCGCAGGGGTATCTCTTTTTCATTGAAATCGTGGAGAGCACCATGAAGTCTCCGCCCAAGTAGGTAGACATAGAGCCATCAAACCTCCTGGGCAATAAGACTCATAAGATCATGACAAACCCCATACAATCGCCGAGTATCATTGGTGTAGAGGACCTTGGCTCCGCGCCCACAGATTCACAGTCAAATGAGCCCGAAAAATCTGCTTCAAAGAGGAGTGGATGGTGGACTTAAGCACACCGCACAACCGAGCATCAATCTTTTTCCACCGGGACGGTCGGCTTCTTGGGCTTCTGTACGTAATCAACCTTGGTAGTGAGATGATTCTGCGTACCCTTGACCCAGAAGCCAAAGTTTGACGTCGGAGGCCCAAGAATCATAATTAGTGCCATCTAATTTGTCGGTGGAGAGATGAGCACCGATATAATTACCGAAAACACTGTGTTTGAGCATGTAGGACTCAAGGAAGCCATGGGTCGATGACAAATAACCCAAAAATCGCAATGAACAAGACCAAACGTATACGGAAGGTGTACGACACGTCTTATGGGTGCGTTGGGGAAGTGGAGGACCGGGCTCAACAGAGGAGAGGCCGGCGACCACTTGGGACGAACGGCGGCCCGCGCCGTCACGCGCGGCTTGGTGAAGCGCGTGGGTGCGAAACGCAGCCCACCGTACTCGCGCGTGTGGGCGCGTGGATGGGCGGCCGGGCCCGTACTTCGGGGACGGCCGAGCAGCAGGAAGGCGCTCCGAGCGGTGGTGGTGGTGGCCGGAAAGGACGTCGGTGGTGGTGGCCGGAGATGACGTCGCCGGCGGCGGGGGCTGAGACGCTCGGAAAAGGAGCACGGAGAGGAGATCCGGTACCGGAGTGATGACACGGGTTCTTCGGAAAAAAATTTTGGCACCGGGGACAGTGGGTCCTCCGGGTAGGCACTGGTTCTAGGATTTGCCTTTCTCTAAGCTCTAGATACCATGTTGAGAGAGAGAAAGAAAAAGAAAGACATATACTGAACCGTGTGTCTCAACTACACAACGGAGACTGAATATATATTCAATAAGTAATAAATAATTACACAATATACATGATGTGGGACTAACAACTGTACTAGTAATTTACACCTAATTACATATATTTCCAACATACATATATTTCCAACAAGTGCTTTATTAATTTGTTGCTTATTTTCTAGGGACATTTAATGTACAACTGCTCCCTATATATATTCTTGTCATTGTAAACTTTTAGAGGTTAGAATAATATACAATTTTTTAGACACTTTGACACTACCCACCTCAGGCGAAGCACTAATGGATGTACCTAGCCCCTCAGATGAGTCTACACTAGGGGTGTAAATGAGCCAAGCCAAGTCGAGCACTTGAAGCTCAGGCTTGGCTTGTGAAAAAAATAAGCTACTCAAGCTTGGCTTATTTATTTAAACGAGCCAAATTTAAAGCTTGAGCTCGGCTTGTTTAAAATATGAAAGCTTGGGCTCAGCTCGTTTAGCTCATTTATGGTTTGATTATTTTATTTCCTTCAATAAAATCTCTCCTTAAAGTTTTTTTATTTTTTAAAATTTATTAATCTAATAATTAATAAGCATCTTCATAGTAAAAGATGAATTAAAAACCTTTTTTTTTTCATAATTCATTACATAAAAATGATAAAAAAATTCATAGTCTTCTACCATTGCAAAAAGAAATTTCAAAATAAGCTTTAACACTTAAAAATGTTCAACATATTTCCATAATGAAATGGTCTTTTTCCTTTGTGCACGGAGATAGAACCTGTTGGCAATTGTATATTTGTTAACTTTTTATAAATACTTATTAAGATAAATAACTTTAACAAATCTATTGTTTTTATTTTCTTATTAACTATGGTAATTTTTGCCTACATATATATATATATATATATATATATATATATATATATATATATATATATATATATATATATATATATATATATAAAATCAAGCTATTCACAAGCTTCTAATGTCGAATCCATAAAGCTTGGGCTTGGCTATTTTTATAATCAACCTTAAATTAAAGCTTGAGCTTGTTTGTTTAAAGTTTGATTGAGTATTTAACGAGCTGAGGTCGAATAGTTTACAAATAGCTCAACTCATTTACACTTTTAGTCTACACCTCTGTTTGCCTCTTCATCACAAGATCTGACTTTAGATCTTCCTAGGTCATCTCATTGCCATTAGAAAAGGTAAACATTCTTATGTCACGTATCATCCGATTGCTTCCTTTATTCATTATTATGACCATCTTTCTCCTTCCTCCAAATCCTTTGTTGCTTCTCTTGATCCTGTCGCAATTCCTAAACCTATTTTTGAGGCTCTGGCTCATGATAGGTGGTGACATGCCATGGAAAAGGAAATGTTGGGTTTGGAACATAACCCGACATGAGACCTTGTTCCTCTTCCTTCGGGAAAACGTGTTGTTGGTTGTAAGTACATTGTTAAGGTGAATCCTGATGGGATTATTGCTCATCTCAAGGTTTGCTTGGTTGCCAAGGGTTATGTTCAGACTTATGGTGTTGATTACTTTGAGACCTTCTCCCCTGTGGCTAAATTCAATGTTTATCCCTTTAGCTGCTTCTCACCATTAGTCCTTACATCAACTTGATGTTAAAAATGCCTTTTTTCATGGTGATTTGCAAAAAGAAGTCTATATGGAGTAACCACCTGACTTTGTTGCTCAGGGGGAGTATGGAAAAGTTTGTCAGCTCAAATGATCTCTGTATGGATTGAAACAATCTCCTTGTACTTGATTTGGGAGGTTGAGTGAAGAAGTCCTTGATTTTTTGTTGAAAAGAAATAGCTATGATCACTCTGTCTTTTATTGGCAATCCAAGGGAGGGTGTGTTCTTATGGTTGTCTATGTTGATGGCATAGTGACAATTGGAAGCGATGCATTTGGCATTTCATACTCGAGCTTCCTTCAAACTAAATTTCAAATGAAGGACCTGGGGCCCTTAAAGTATTTTCTGGGAATTGAAGTAAGTAGAAGCATAAATGCCATTTTCCCCTCAACGAAATTATGTCCTTCGACCTCCTCTCTGTTGTTGGTTTGTTGGGAACTGGGTCTTGTGATACTCTGATGGTCCCAAACGTGCAACTCACTGCAGGTGATGGAGAATTACTATCAAATCCTGAGAGGTATAGGAAGCTACTTGGTAAACTTAACTACCTTACTATGAAACATCCATATATCTCTTTCCCAATAAGCGTAGTTAGTTAGTTCATGTCATCTCCTTAAGACTCTTATTGGGATGCAATGTTATATATCTTGAGATATTTGAAAGGAGCCCCGGGGATTCTTTATAAAGACAATGGACATTGCAGAGTGGAAGGTTATTCAAATGCAGATTGGGAGGGTTGTCTTGTTGATCGGAAATCGACCTTTGGCTATTGCGTGTTCTTTGGAGGTAATTTGATCTCTTGGAAAATTAAGAAACAAAACGTAGTAGCTAGGTCAAGTGCAAAGTTTGAATATCGAGCAATGGCTCAAACTTCCTATGAATTGTTATGGGTGTATCATTTACTTGATGAGATTGGGTTCAAGGTTTCTCTACCTATGAAGCTGTGGTGTGACAATTAAGCTGTCATTCACATGGCCTCACTGGGTATTTCATGAAAGGACAAAACACATAGAAGCCGATTGCCAATTTATTTGAGAGAAGATCCAACAAGGACTTGTATCTACATGACATGTCAGAACAGGAGAACAAATAGCCGATATCCTCACAAAGGCACTTAATGGGAGTAGGGTTAACTATATTTGTAACAAGTTGGAAATGATTTACATTTATGATCCAACTTGAGGGGGAGTGTTAAGAGTAGTGTATTAAGCACATGTTTAATGTGATTAAGGGTAATTATGTCTTTGGTAATATCCTGTACTACATTGAACTACTAGTCAATTTATAGTATATAAATAGATGACCTACACCACACTGGGTACAATTTTCCAATTTCTCTCTTATTTTACTCTTATAATTGGAATTGTTCATCTATGAAATATGCTAGATCCAAAATAACCTTTTTATTGTCTGTCTCTGGATTTTAAGGCCATACATGCTGATTATAAAGATAGTCAAATATGGCTACTCAATTATGTAACCTATTGTTGGATTAGATTTATATACTCTCGCAGTATCAATGAGTTTGACTGGAGTGTACGATATTGTTGTTTTACTGTAGACCCCCATTATTCTTCATGGAGAAAACTTAGGTGAAGTTCATTAGATGTTTGCAATTAGGTTCTACAGTCTTTAAATGACACATGTATTAAAATTTCTAACTTGTCTTATCATCATCCGTACTCTGTCTATTATTAATTGTTTTATTTTTATTTTTATCATTATTATTTTCATATTGTTGTGTACTATAAAACTGAGTAAATGTAAGAGCAAGAAAAGCAGATTACTGATGAAAAAGAATTTGTACTATTCTGTCCAGACTTGTATATTCTGGGTTTGTTGGAATTCAAAACTCAAGAAAAGGAAATAACAGAACAGAAATTAGGAAATGAAAATGACTAAATGTAACATTGAGCCCCCAGCCCTAGGAGAGGCCTACCCCAAAACCCAGAACCAGTTTTCACAATTTTTCTCTCTACTCTCTCTCCACTCCTATGCTGCCTTTTTAAAAGCCTTCCCCTTCCCATTCTGCCTTCTTGTCTTCTTTTCCACTTTACTCCAATTCGATGGTCTCATTGTTCCTAGATTGGTCTGCAACTAATACTTTGTCATTTCCCATGTCATTAATGGATCCTTCATTCCCCTTGTTATCCCTCCTAGCCATGCTTCAGTTGTCTGGAATAAGTTTGGCTTATGAGCCTAACACATATCTTCTGAAATATGGAAGACAAGGTCTCTCTGTCCCTCCAATAAGACAAAGGGAAGCAGTAGAGTTGCAGAGAACTCAAATTCCCACCTATGGAGGTATCTTGGATGTGATAAACTTAGAAAGAGAAAAGGATGATGAGAATAATTCTGTTCAATAACAAAAATAAGCCCACTCGAGATTCAGAGTGCCAGAGAATACAAATACTCACCCAAAATTACAATTTCAGTGACCTTGATTGTTATCTATTTTATTGCATCATTAACTCCTGTGGAAGTTTGTTTGTCTTTTACCGGTCTAAATCTTCCTGGGTTTGCTACTAGTTCTGGCTTAGGAAACTGAAACTATCATCCAAATAATCCCACCGGAGCTGGATATGATTGGTAGATGTATGATGGGTTCCGCAAATGCTCATTTGAGACTCCAACAACGTTGTTCAGCAACACCAGCATCTTGTGTCAGAAACTCATCTTCTAATTCTACGGTTGTTTGGAACAAAAATAACATACTCAGATAAGAAGACTAAAGTAATTTGTTTCATCTCCAACTAGAGTATGGCTGTTGGTACTTGATAATCAATAGTGAGCATCATCAGAGATCTTGAACACTCGCCGGAATAGAGTAAGAGGAAAACTTGGAGCTATAGAGTGTGGCCATCTTTTCCTTTTCTCTTTTGACTTCTGCTTTCATGAAAAGTACCGTGTTTGGAGTTTTGAGCTTTCTCTCTCCCTATCTATCTCTATAAGACTCTCTCATTTGATCTCATTCTATATTTCAAAAGCTTTTATAAAACAAAATCGATAATAATGGGACACAATCAGAGGTTAGTCTGAGTTGGAAATCTTAACACGTGTGTCATATAATGATTGTAGAATTTGAGAGCTCACCTAATGAACTGCACTTAAGTTTTATCCATTCTTTACCTATTGTTTAGAGCTGTATTATGATGAATATGTTACAACAAATGCAATCTATTATGTGTGCTTATAATTGATTTTCTTAGTTTATTCGAACATTACAACACTTTTATTAGCCCCAAAAAAAGAAAAAGCCTTTGAAGTGGAATTCAAACTTGTGATTAACTTCCCAATTTACACAGGTGTATTCTACTTCAGTGGCTATGCTTCTTACAGCAATTGTTTCTGTGTTCCTTTTTGGCTTCCATCTCTCCCTCGCCTTCTTCCTTGGCACAATGTAAGTTGCTGTTTATTATATCATGAATGTGCTTGCCATGTCCTATCTCCTATGGTTGTATTTTTCTTCCCATCACCAATTATTGAACATACATGAAATAGGGATTAGCAGAGAACATCAATTTAAAATAGGGATTAGCAGAGAACATCAATTTATCACATTATTATATCGAGGGATTAAAAAAGATTTAGTTTTAAATGACATTTTTGAAGACTTAGTTTATAATAGGGCGCAATGACGTCGTTTGATCTATATAGTCGACCCCATCTAGTGGAAAAAGACGTGGTTGTTGTTGTTGTATTATATCAACAAGTGAAATTAAAATGTTAAAAATTATTTAGGGTTTTGATGGCTTCGGCTCTTAATGCTAACTTGTGTTAAATTTTGAGATGCTTCATTTTGATGTGCATGCCGTGGGGTAATAGCTTTTAAGTTGTAGTCTTGCACAAAATGCTATAACTCTTTTCTTGCTCTTTTTCTCTAGAATTAAAATTTGTTAAATATGTTTACAGTGTTGTCTCTGTTGCAATTTATCTGCACTCTGCTGGGAAGATGCAAAGATAGCTATGACTGCCTGCTAGTTTTTCCGACCCTTCCCCCATCCGAAATTTTTTTAGTGCCAGAAAGAAAAATTTAATAGTTTGAACGTTGCGATTAAGTTTATCTATGGAACCTCTACAAACTCGAGGTTATTTAGGTGTGAACTAATATCTATGTGAGGCTGACACGTAGAGCATCCAAGTCGGAGTCTTTTCAGGCGAAACTGCATGCGTAGTGTGTCAATCTATTGTAAGTGCAGCGATTATTTATGTATTCAACACAGATGTAGTATACTAAAGGGAAATGAACATTTTCAAAGCGTTGCAACGGATATTTTTTGTCTTGTTGCATGACAAGGCTTTATTATTGGGGCATGATGAATTACTAGCATGTGATTTCTTAATATACTTACTAATCTGATTTTTGACTTCATTATAAAAAAATATGAGTATATACTTAAATTGGTCTTTCAAAGATACACGGAACATTAACTTGATCTTTCAAAGATTTTAGACATTAATTTTGTCTTTCTTAGTATAAAATAAGTATCAATTTACGAATCAAATTGATGTTTAATGATATATTGAGAGACTAAATTGATATTTAAAATATTTGAAAGACTAACTTAATGTCCCATTTAACTTTGGGGCACCGATTTGGTTATTTAGTCTTTAAAGGAAAAATCCACACTACGTCTTAATTGTATTTTGTTTTGGAATAGTTATTTGAACTTTTAAATTTGGATAAAAGATTAGTAAACATTTCTAAACTTGCAAACCTTGTTTGCCTATTAGGTGTTAACTGAATGAAATCATTCATAGTGTAATTTGTTTGTCTTTGTTAACGATCATAGTGTTTTATTTGTTCACATTTTTTCAAAAAATATTTTAAAAAATAAAACGAATTTAGAAAACAGAAATTAAAGTACGAAGGGTTTTTCTTAAATTTTTTTGAAAAAGTTAATGTAAATAAATGAGAGAATGTTGTATATTAATGAACATATACAAGTAAAGAATTATGATTAGACAAAAGGTATGTAAATTATTTATATTAGTGGACCGTATTTTTTATTTTTAGGTGTATTTATGTAAAATTTTTCACTTCATATTAAATCAATTACAATGAATATAGATATAAATAATTAATGAATAATAACCAGAAGATGTGGTGAGTGAGTTGAACTTTCTAGAACGTGGGTAGCACGAGGAAGTTAGCACGTTTTGGTGGAGTGAATGTGAAAACAGATTAGAAAAGACTCCAAACTTGGGAGAGGTATAAAAGATCATCTTGACAATTATATATCTCTTTCAAATTGTGGTGAGGCAGTTAGCATGTTTTCTTATATGTAATTTAATCTTAAATGTAATGGCAAAGTTGGAAAAGTAAGAAATCAGGTATCACCTTTATTAATAGTAATAGATATTATATTTTGATCTATACTGGGTTTTTAAGCCCAAGAAGACCAAGCCCACTAACAGAGGAGATATGACCCATACCTCTCAATCAGTGAGACTCCTTCTAGCTGGACCAATGAAATGACAACATAAGAACATAGGAAGCTGCTACCAAACCTCAACTATGACACCTAAAATGACAAATACCTTCTTTTCGCACTCCACCTCTAAGAGACTCCCTTTCTATAATTAACCATAGTGGTCATGAGGATAAGAATCTTTCCCACTTATTGCACTATATTGTACTCATACTTACTTGAGCGTTAGAGTATCTTGTAGGTACCCAATCCCCCTTTTCCAACACCTCAAAGCTTGAAGGTGTTGCTCTGAGCTAGTTCTAGCCCAAGGAGCCTAACAACTCAAGATAGAACATTGGCATCGTCTGTGGAAATATAATAAACTGATACCCCCACACCTTTACCATGGCTAACACATGAAAAAGCATAGCCACAAACCAGAAACAAAGAGATGGAGCATAGGCCTCAGTGACAGCTAGCTATCCTCGTGACAGACCCACCTCCTCGCAGTGCCTCTGCTCTGTTGTTCAACGAGCAGAACCGCACACTCAAGAGCAACGTGCTTCTTCCCCAGTTCTGCAAGAGGTGAGAGCACTAAACCTATAGCCCTCTAACCAAGAACTGCTGATTATGTTCAATGAACAACAATGACTACTAATGGAGATACTCTGCATGCTCAACTGGAATCGGGAGTACATGGCTAAAAATGATGTTGAAGTAAACGTGGTTCACAAAACATGGAAAGCTAAACAACCCCGTGCTAGGAGGCAACTCTATGTTGACTGAAAACTGCAAAGAAGGCAAGAGCCTTCCGCCACTTCTGGCCCTTCGCATTAGCAAGGGACCTATTATAATTTCAACCATCTATTCTCCGAGTTCATTGTAGGAGTACAGCTCCCCAAAGGCTTCAAACCACCAGCCATCGAGGCATACGACAGGTCTATGGACCCCAAAGAGCACCTGGCCACCTTTATGGCCTCCATGCTACTCATGGGAGGATCCAATCCTATACAATGCCTTGTTTTCCCCTCTACATTGAAGAAGGTAGCTCAGAAATGGTTTACCTCTCTCCTTGCTCACCCAATCAACTATTTTGAGGAATTGGCACATAGTCTCCTTACTCACTTTGTCATGAGTAAGACTCAGCCCCAAACCACTCAGAGCTTGTTCAGCATTTGACAGGGAAATGAGGAAACTCTCCGCGATTACATGCATAGATTCAACTAGGCTTGCCTCAAGGTCCAAGACTTCAACCATAATGCAGCTTTGCATGCGATTATGAGCGCACTTAAGCACAGAGAATTTACCAAATCATTAGCCGAGAAGAGCCTAGAGAACCTCGAGGAACTGAAACAGCGCTCAAAGAAGTACATCAACATGGAGGAAGTCCTCAAGGAAAAGAACGAAGCACAGAAGGATATGAACAAATCTCGATGAAGGACAAAGAACTTGAATCCAAGGGCCCTAAGAACAACTTCAGGGGGTTACCACGAAAAAAGTTCGATGAATAAACCCCCCTCAGGGTCCCCCGTAGTACAATCTTGCAGAAGGTGTATTATATGGACCTCATTGACCTCCAGAAGCCAAGAACCTTGAGGACGCGATGTCGGGTAGACAAATGCAAGCATTGCATCTACCACCACACTTACAGACACAATACGAAGGAATGCGTGGACTTCCGTGATTCCATAGAGACCTTAATACAGCGTGGACGCCTGCAAAACTACGTCCAAAGGTCCAAAGGATCTAGATCACAATGTTATCAGAGAAGGGACGAGAGAAGAAGAAAGCCAAGTCCAAGGCGTTGATCCTCGACACTAGTGGACCGTTCCCCCACCAAGAGAGTAGGCTTGACATCAATGAAGTAAATCCCCCCAGAGAGAGACAAGAAGAGACAACGAGATCACGAGGACCATTAACACTATCACAGGTGGTTTCTGTAACAACCTAAGAAAACATGTTAGGTTTGTATATGATCTTAAAGGTACTATTATACTTGTAAAACATGTTATATAAGTTTTGTGACAAACTGAGTTCATATAAGTGCTTAGTTGCAACCTAAAAGGTGAAAAATAGCTTAAAATGACTCAGATAGTAGCATAAGTTACTATTTAAAGGGAAATGAATCTAAAGAATTGATTTCTAGGTCACAAAAAGGTAGAAATAATGCAGTTAAAATTTGAGAATAATCAGAGTTAGTTTGATATTTTTAGGCATATTGGTTGTGCATTTAATGCCTAATTAGCTAGCAGCAAATTTGAAAAATTAGGATAATGGTGAAACAACATTTTTAATGAATCTTAGTATTTATTTCAAAGTTGTTGGAAGTTGGAAAACTTGATTTAACTAAATCTAAGTATTCATAACAGATCATGAAGTATCAATGTTATATTTAAGTGAAAACAAGTCATTATATGACAACCCCTATATTTGACTTTTGTTTACTTGATATTTCACTCAATTCTCATCTATTTTCACTCAATCTTCTCTCACGAACACAAAAAGAAAAACAACAGCAAAAAGCCAAGGAAAACAAGAGGAAATGAGGAAGAGAAGGGAAAGGCAAAGATTGAAGGTTGATCAAGCATCATCACCACCATATTGATGTAGGAGTTTTTAACCTAGAACTTATTTTTTTTCCTTCATCCCTTTTAAGTTGGATGTTAGGTCACTAGATGGAGAAAATGTGTTTTAAAGAGCACAAATCCCTTTTCTTGTTAGTACTTCTTTTCTTTGAGTGAGCTAAGTTAGTTTTGCTTATTGAATGCAAGAGGATTGGTTTTGGTTATCAAACAAGGTGGTTAGTTCATTAAGTTTGAACTTAGAAATTAGGTTAGGGGAATTGCGATTTTTGTCACAAATTCCAACCTAAGTGCTATAATTATGTAATTAAGTATTACAATATGTTTAAGAATTGATTGTGATGTTAAAAATCACTTAGAAACCAACTTTGAGTGGCTGAATAAGGATAAAATTCCAATGGAACAGTGACTCAATTCTGCAGAATGTTTAGTCAAGAAACACGACTCGTGTCTCAAGACACGGGGGGGGGCGTGTCCTTCACTGCCTGTCAATCTCGTGAAATTGTGCTAACAGAGTAAAGACACGAGGGGGGAGGCATGTTTTCGCACACGGGGGGGGGGGTTGTGTTTTTAGACATAACTCGTGATTTTGGTCCAGAACTTTCAAAATGTCATTTTTGATGTTTTCAAGTTCTTGACTAGATGGATTCATTTATACATGTTTCCTAAAGTGTGTTAAGAAACTCTTAGGATTATTTCACAAGGAAAATAATTACCTAGTAAGTATGGATAAGTTGAGTTTTCTAAACTTCTTAAAAGTTATGAATTGTTTAGAAAAAGGTGTTTGGGACCTTAAGCACAAATTTTGTGGCACAAATACCACTTGTGGTGTGACAATAAGGAAAGCCAGACACAGATTTGATGAGTAAGTTATACTTGTCAAGAAGGTTTTGTTTACCTTATGAAAGCAAGAATTTGGTTATACATGCAAGTCCTTTGATTAAAGCTCTTTTCTCTCATTGATTTGAGTTGTAATAGAGTATTAGTCAAGAGTGGGTCCTTTATCAGTTAAAGTTGAGCTACAACATAATTATTTTAATTAAGGGTGAGTTAAATCCATTGACCTTGCAAAATAGCGAGTAAGACTCTTTGTTAAGGATGATATTGGAGGACAAGATAGCCAGAGAAGCTTCTTATGAGGGTAAAATTGCGAGTAAGACAATTTACCAAGTTTAGTAGTGTTATACAATTGTATGAGCGATTGTGTAATATCGAGATAATTTAGATTTTTATACATTATATAATTGTATGTGCGATTGTATTATGTTGTTGTAGTTTCAATTTATATGTCTATATTAATGAATGTCATAAGAAACTTGTATATTACTGAGAAATATTATGTTCTCACCCTTTTCTCGTGTTTCTATGGTAAAGCAGGTTAGTACCCCTCGAAGGGTCAAAAGAAAACGAAGATAGAGCTACGAGATTAAATAGTTTAGTTTATGTTTTCTGCACAATTCTTGAATATATATTACTCCTGCCGTGAAGGCTCTTGATGTATATATATGCGTATGATTTTCAGTTTTCGTGGCTCTTCATATCAATTTTTCATGAATGATATAGGATTAGTATATTAGATAATATATAAGTAACATGCCTAATAATGTATATCTTTGTGCGTTATAGTTATATTGAGATATTTGTCTTAAGGTGTTACAGTTTCACCGGGGGTAATCAGACAAGGTCGGCTCGAAGAAGACATTTGAGAGTCATACTCGTTTTAACATCATGCCCCACTATGAAACATGGTAGCGGATCTCGGACCCTGACAATTAGCTTCGTTGACGAAGACAGTGAAGGGATTATCTTAGGAGGAGATGACCCTATAGTGATCATTGTAAAGATGGTCAACGTAAAAGTAAAAATGGTTTTTATTGACCAAGGGAGCTCACCTGACATACTTTTCATGGAATGTTTCAAAAATATGGGCATCCCCATATACAACCTCAAACCCTTTGATACAGATCTCTTGGTTTCTCAGGGAGCAAGGTAAGACCGAAGGGTTATATTGAGCTGTTTGTAACCTTGGGAGAAGAGCCCCTGCACAAAACAGTGAAAGTAAAGTTCCTAGTAGTAGATTGTCTTTCAGCTTATAATGTCATCCTTAGAAGGCCATCTCAGAATAAACTTGGCGCTATAATTTCCACACACCACCTATCCATGAAGTTCTTGATAGAAAATGGACAAGTGGTGACCGTGAAAGCTGATAAAGTAGCAACAAGAAGCTGTTATAATACAAGTTTAGACATCATAGAAGAAGTATAGAATAAACAACAAACCCTGCTACCTCAGGGTAAAAACAAACACCAGTAATGATGACAGAACTCGATGTCCGAAGTGATATGACGGAGATGCGACCATAGTCGAAGGGGAAGTTACTGGACGTTAATCTCGAAGATCGTGCTGACCAAGTTACAAAAACTAGGGGGACCCTGTCGAAGGAGATCAGAGAAAGCTAACAGAGTTCCTCCAGTTGAATAAAGACCTCTTAGCCTGAACGTCCGCAGATATGCCTAACCTCGACCCCAACTTCATATGTCATCGACTGTCGGTCAATGTAAATGCCAAACCAGTGGCATAGAGAAAGAGAAAGTGGGGCCTAAACATCAAAGAGCCATCAAGGACCAAGTCAAGGAACTCCTCAAGACTGGTTTTACTAGGGAAGTATCCTTCGTTACTTAGTTTTCAAATATGACTTTGGCTAAGAAATCCTTAGGGAAGTGGCGCATGTGTGTAGACGACACCAATCTCAATAAAGCTTGCCCTAAGGATCCTTACACATTACCCAATATAGATAAATTAGTGGATGGGTCCTCTGGTTACCATTTTTATCTTATATGGATGTTTATTCACGATACAATCAAATTTCGATGCATCTAAAAGACGAGGAAAAGGTGACATTTATCACTGAGAGAGCCAGCTACTGTTATAGAGTGATGCCTTTCGGGAAAAAAAATGCAAGAGCCATTTACCAGCACATGATGAATAGGGTCTTTGAGGACCAAGTTGGAAAGATCATAGAGGTTTACATTAATGACATGATCATGAAAACCACGAGCATGAGAGACCACGTGAATGACCTCATAGAAATTTTCTCCCAGTTGAGAAAGCATAACATGAGGCTCAACCCAGACAAATGTGTATTTGCTGTTCAAGTCGAAAAGCTCCAAGGGTTCATGTTAACCAATAAAGGAATATAAGCGAATCCTAACAAATACCAGAGCATCATCAACATGCATAGCCCCAACTCTCTAAAGGAGATTCAACAATTAACAAGGCAGATAGCGACAGTGATGAGGTTTGTCTCTAAATCTATTTAGAAAGCTCTGCCCTTCTTCAAATTTCTAAAGAAAGGGTAAAGACTTTGAGTGGACAACGGAGTGTGAGGAGTCCTTCTAGAACTTGAAGACCAGGCTTGCTAGTATCCGCAAAAGCCATCAGTTTGGTCCTCGTTTGGGAACAAGCGAAGGACAAAAGCTCATCTATTTTGTGAGTAAAGTCCTCTAAGGACCTGAGCTTTGATATCAAAAGATATAGAAATTGGTATTCGTACTCCTTGTCTCAGCATTGAGATTGTGATAGTACTTCCAATGTCATTCTGTGATCGTCAAAACGACCATACGGCAGGTACTTCATAAGCCCGAGCTCATAGGAAGGGTAATAGCTTAGTTAGTAGAGTTGTAAGAGTTTGTGATAGGGTATGAGCCCCACCAAGCCAACAAAGCACATGCCCTCTCTAATTTCATGCATGGTAGAATTTACACACACCCCAGCACCTAACCTCGAGGATGAGTAGACGATCTTCGTAGATAGAACCTCCAATCCTAAGGGAAGCCGAGTAGGCATAATCCTTGAAAACGTCAATGCAGTTGCCCTTAAGCAGTCTAGAAGTGGAGACAAGGTAGAGGCGGGGCGGGTAATGCTTCTCCCACCCCCACCCCCGTCTCCATCGTGGGTGCCTATTTACGATCCTTACGGGGGAATCGGATATCCATGGGTATCTAATAATTCAAAATGAAATTTTAAAAATAAAAAAAGAAACATAAATAAAATAAACTTTAACATCGCATACAACAATATCTTTCAACAATTTAAAATTTTTACAAAATTAAAAGAATGTCACAAATAATATATTAAGTTTAATTATATTTTGTAATAATCAATCTACATAAATAATTATCACAAGAATGATATATATATATATATATAACAATTTTATCATTATGGGTTTATTCATTAAAAAATTCATTGTAAAATAAAAAAAAATATGATTTTTTTATCTCATCTCAAAATAAAATAGAGAAAAAAACATAATATATGTAAAATACTATATAAAAAAATATTAGAGGGTTTGCGAGTACTCGTGGAGCGAGTAGTATGATCCCTGCCCCCGCCCTTATTTATTAAACATGTATCCATCTCTCGCCTTATTGTAGGTAATCCTCACGAATCTCCACGGATGTGAATATTTTTGTTATCCTTCGAGCAATCCCTCAAGTTCGAATTCCCCAACCTCAAACAACCAAGTGGAGTTTGAAGCTATGATCGCGAGGCTCCTCATGGCTAAGGTTCTCAGAGCAATGAAGGTTAGACTCTACAGTGACTCCAAGCTTGTAATCTCCCAAGTATTAAGGGAGTACCAAGCCGAGGATCCTAAACTACATAAGTACTTGTTGAAGGTGAAGAAGCTAATGGAAGCTTTCTCGAAAGTGAAGGTGGACCATATCCCTAGTGAACAAAACTCTAGGGCGGAGACCTTATCCAAACTCGTAAGTACAAAAAGTCCTAGGAATAATAGGTCCGTGATCCAGGAAACATTATTCGCACCCAGCATTTTAGATGACGGTCAAGTGATGGCTGTATTTGATGACATAAGTTAGATGAAGCCCGTGATATAACCTACCTCAAAAGAGGGGAACTCCCAATGAACAAGTCAAAAGCCAAAAAGTTGATAAAAAAAGTAGCTTGGTACATAATTTTTTATGATAGGCTCTATTGTAGAGGTTTCTCACTCCCATTGCTCAAGTGTCTCTCCCTTGAGGAGACCCAATATGTCCTTGAGGAGATCCATGAGGGATATTGCAACTAACACTTAGGGGAAAAGCCTTTGCAAGGAAAGCTTTGCGTGATGGGTACTTCTAGCCAACCATGACGGAGGATGTTATGTTCTATGTACAAAACTACGACAAATGCCAAAAGTTCACTAATATCTAGAGCGCACCTCCAGAAGAACTCTTTATTCTTTTGGTATTATGGTCTTTTTACATAAGGGGTTTGGATTTATTAGGACCATTCCCCCAGGTCCCTGGTCAGCTAAAATACTTGGTGGTGACAATAAACTACTTTAGGAAGTGGATTGAGGCAAAACCTTTAGCCACAATCAGTACATAAAGGGTCATGAAGTTTTTGAGGAAACTCATTTTTAGGTTCGAAATCCTTGAGTCTATTGTTACAGACAACCGGAACACAATTTGTTAATAAAAAGTTCCAAGAAATGTGCTTCGATCACAAAATAAGGCAACATTTCACCTTGGTGGAGCACCTCCAAGCCAACGGCTAAGCCGAAGTTGACAATAGGGTAATCCTCTGAGGACTTAAAAGAATGTTAGAAGACACTAATGGAAAATGGACGAAACAACCGATTCATGTTCTATGGGCATATTGGACAACCCTTCACTCAGCTACAAGTGAGACACCGTTCAAACTTACCAACGGATGTGAGGAAATGATCCCTATCGAGATGGGGGATCCAAGCTAGAGAATAGAACACTTCTCCAACGAATCCAACTACATATCACTAAGGGAAGAGCTCGATGTAAGTGAGGAACATTGAAACATAGCCTACATCAAGAAGTTGCCTTCAAACTCTAAACTGCCTCGAGATACAATAATCAACTCTCCCCTCGACGCTTTCAAGTGGGAGATCTCATCCTAAGGAAGGCCAGAATCAGAGGACGGAACACACAAGATGTGAAATTGGCTGCAAATTGGGAATGACCATACCGAGTAATGGAAGTTGTCGAGAAGGAAGTGCACAAAATTACTGACCTTTCACGGAAGGAATTACCTAAAGCTTGGAATGCCCCAAATGTGAACAAATATTACAGTTAGTTAAGCTAGTCAGATATTTGTTTTCACTAAATTTTGTAAAAAAAAATTATTGAATAAAAAGAGAAAGTTCAGCGATATAACACATCTCTTTCCTAACTCTGAAACCCATGGTGATTACTAAAAGGATGTTAGATCTCTAAAGCATCCAAAAAATACAAGTGTGGGACCATTGATCCCAACTCGTTATGGGATCACGAATCCCAACTCGTTATGAGATCACAGATCCTACCTTGAACAGATTGCTAAAGGGATGTTGAATCCCTAAAGCATCCAAAAATACAATTGTGGGACCACAAATCCCTACTCATTATGGGACCACGGATTCCAACTCATTATGGGACCACAGATCCCACATTGAACAGTTTGTTAAAGGGATATTGGATCCCTAAAGTATCCAAAAAACATAAGTGTGGGACCTCTGATCCCAACTAGTTATGGGACCACAGATCCTACCTTAGATAGATTGCTAAAGGTACGTTGGATCCCTAAACATTTTAAGTACGGGACCACAAATTTGAATATTCTTCAAGGCATTGGACCTTAGAAGGCGAGGAAGCAAATTAAAAGTAGTATAGGAAGAAAGTAATAGAGATTCAAAGGACAAAATATCATGGAAAACCCCCAAGTTTGGGCAAAGGAAAAATACATCCATACAAAATAATAAAGGCCTATACAGGGGCTAAAAACATGAAAAAAAATGGTTTAAGCAGGAGTTAGGTTGGCCTCGATCTCCGCCCTTACAACAGGCTCATCAGGTTGCCCAAGCATCTCTTCATTCACCACGACTTCCCCTTCCACGTGGCCGCACTCTGTTGCAGGTTGCTCGTCGTTATCATCCTCTTCATCGCTCAAATCCTCCACAGGGACAATTTTCCCGTCCTCCACTACACTCATAGGGTCTTCCTTGGGTAACTCTTTGATCTCAGGATAGATGACGGAAACCTGCTCCAAAGAGTTTAGGAAGGAGATCCTGGTGGATGCCTTCTAGTTGTGGAGGTAAAGATCCTACTCCTCCTCCAGCTCCACCTACCACTTTGCCCACTTCCTGGCCTCAGTCAGTTCCCTTTTCAAGCTTTGAGAGCCAATCTTCTAGACTTGTCTTTTTGGCTAAAACACTTTTCACTGTGGTCTCTAGAGCTATGGTCTTCACCTCGTGGTCCCCAGCCTTAGTCCTGTACCGCTCAACTCGATTGTTAGCCTCGATGTGCTTGTTTGAGACAGTTTGAACCTAATTGTTGAGCTCAATCATCTTCTCTTTAATCTCTTGCTGAGAAGCCTCAAGCTTAGCTACTTCTTCCCATAGGAGCTTGTTGTCAGACTCTAATACAGACATCATCTTTATGTCCAAAGTTTTCTCTAGGTATCGGATCTTAGAGGCACACTGGTGTTGGTCCTTTGTTTTTGCAGGAAGAGCTCAAAGGTGATTGCTGATTGACCATCACCAGATCCTCATCTTAGAGGAATAAGACATCAGAGTGCCTCTAAGCATCAAAGGCTTTGCTCTAAACAAAAGCAGAAGAGGACGGAGAGGCCTTGGTCAGATCAATGATCCTTTGTACATCAGACTAGGCTAAGGATTCATAGACATCCATAGGGATCGGATGCGAAGGAGCCGCATGGGGCATGACCTCGGAGGTCTAAATTTTCTTTAGCCGACTCACTTCAGCCTCCTCGTGATCCTTGCACTTCTTCCCCTTCCTTTTATCAGCTGGAGTAAAGGGGTCAAAGGAAGAATCCCCCCTAGACCTGCCAATAAGACCACTCTTGACCCTCCGAACCTTGGAGTCTGTCTTGGTGGCCTCAGAATTAGCAGCCCTCGAAGCTTCCCCTATAATAGCAGCTAGAGCCTCCTTTTTGTTTTTCCTTATGGCTCTCCTAGAGCACGAATATCGCCGACATCTGTCATATTATCTACAAAAAGCAACACAAAAATGGAGTTATAAACTTTGAAATAGTTACATAGCAAGAAAAGCATTTTAAAGACATAAATCACAGATGAAGGCACCTGTGACATCAAACTTACTCAAATATCTCTTCACCTCCTTAGGGGACTAGTTCATTAACTTGGCGTACTCAAAGTTGTCGAACCTATTGATTGCGGAAACAAATAAGTTGTAGGTGGTCTACTTAACCTCCGACATCCACTCATACTTGGTTTGGACATTTGCCTTGTACAAGAAGTCCTTGTTCCAGTGTAAGTGGAAGCAGAGGTTGTGCCATCCTTCCATATGAAACATGGAGCTCCGAGCCCCCTACCCCAGAGCTTGAAATATGTCTCCTTAAAGTCCACATAGGACTCATCGTATAGCTCGAAGTACTTTCGCCCAATATGGTTACATATAGTGACACATACCGGCTTGCTCCCTTCTGTCGAGCCCAGTACATCAAACATGTAAAAGAAGAGGTCAACTGTCGATTCTACCTCAAAATGTCGACACACGATCTCGAATGACCGAATATACGCCTGGCATTTTGGGTGAAGTTGGGAAGGGGCCACTTAAACCCGGTTCAGGACGTTTATATAGAACTCGGAGAATGGTAGCATGATCCCGAGCCTAGAAAGAAGGTCTCATACATATACGTGTATAAAGGACCTGGTCGTGGCAAGTTGCAAATGCGTTCATCCTTGTCACAATGGTGCACAAGGTAATCGTCCTCCGCCGTGCCGCTGGAAGTCAGCTTCATATAGAGATAGAGATTTGTGACACTCTAATGGGTGTCAATAAGAGAAGGAAACCCCAAGGGCTTGTATTGAACCCAAGAGTACTCCCTCGTGTCAGGAGGCTGTGGAAACTACTTCTTAAGTTTATCTGTTGTTTTCTTCACCCTACCCATTATATCGGAAGCCTGAGCCTAAAGAGTACCTACAGAGGGTGAAGAATTGTCAGAATCACTGCTCGTGAGGCCAAACAATTTATCCAAGTTAGCTGCGATCTTGGAGTATGAGTGAAGCCTTGGAAGAATTACCCTTGTCCTAGAACCCCTTGTAGCCCCTCTATCATGAGCACGAAGCTCGATAGTTTGGGGAGGCATATGTTCTTTCGGGGCAGAAGCACATCTTGGGGCCTCTTTGTGCCATGACGGAGACAGCAGCTGCTTCCAGAGAAGATCCCTCTTCTCCTTTGTTCCCCAACACCCTATTTCTAACCATGAAAACAAGAAATAGAAAATAGGAAGAGATTTGTGGTACCTGGAGAAAGAAGAGGAATGGCTATGCACAAGGGAAGAACCCACTAGAAGTAGGGAACCGTCACAACAAAGCAATGGGAAACCCATAAACTAAGAGGGTTCGCTGGAGAAGAAAAGTATGACAAGGTTTTCTAATTGAGAGTAAAATGTGAAGGAGAATAAAATGGGACTCAGTTTCCCTTGTCCCTTATTTATAAGGGGAATAGTAACTACCACCCACTAATAGGAACAAAACCATTCATACACATTTAATTCAAATAATTATAAGGCTCATAACCCGAAGCTACCAACTATACGTGGACCAATCACCAAATGCCATGTGGCCAAAAGGTTGCTAGCATGCAAGCGAAAAGACGTCTACGCAGCAAGTGAAGCATTTCATGCAAGCCAAATGCCACCTCTTGAGAGACCTCAGGATTTCTCTACCGCAGAACACGAATGATGGGATCCGAGACCTCTCACAACAATTGTCAATCCTAATGACAATGCACAGTGTGTCCTCAGACATAGTCCTTATAACGCCATCATCCAACGCCCTGCGATTGTTTCAGTTCGACTATCAAGGGCCAAAAACCAATGAGATTGGAGCTCGACGCCATGACAACCATCAAAGCACTGATTAAGGGCGATGATCCATAATGAGTTTTTAGGCCCAAGAAAGCCTAGCCCACTGACATAGGAGATGTGACTCATACCCTTCGATTAGTAAGACTCCTCCTAGTTGGACCAATGAAATGCCAACAAAAGAACCTAGGAGGCTGCCACCAAGCCTCACCTATACACCTAAAATGACATATACCCTCTCTCAACACTCCACCTCTAAGAGACTATCCCTTTCTGTAAATAGCTACAACGGACATGATGATAAAGATCTTTCTCGCTCATTGCATCATATTGCACCTATACTTTACTTAAATATTAGAGTGTCTTACATATACCCAATCTCACATCTCCAATGCCTCAAAGCTTGAAGAATGTGATGTTGTGCGCTAGCTCTAACCCAATGAACCTAGCAATTCAAGACCAAACATATTTAAAAGAGAAAATAAGGAACTTCATTTCTAAAATGATTCTCTACTTATAATTTAATCCTCGAATTTATTTGTGTACGAATTGGTCTATAAAATAATAAAACTTGTATCATATTATTCCTTCTTGTATCTTAATTTAGTTTCTAAATATGACTAAGTTGATATTGTAAATTTAAGGACTTATATCTAAGTATATTTATTCTTTGTTGGGAATATGATTTTAGATGGGAAAAATGTCATTTTAAGTCTCGGTTTGTGTTTTCACGAAGAACTGGAGAAACATTAGCCGATTCAGCCCACCGAAATGAACATCCTTCCCCAACCGAGGCAACTACAATATTTAATTTTATTGCGCAAATATTAAAAAAAAAATTATACCTCTATAAGAAGTATATATAGTTAAATGAGTTTTTATCGTGAGTGTAAGAGAAGTAAATCTTGACTATACAATCATATATGAATGATCAAGATTAAAAGTTATTTAAAGGTCATGTGGTCACTTAAAAAATTACATACATTTATATTCTAATCTTAATTATTCATATAAGATTCAATTGTCAAGATTTATTCATTTCACCTTTTATAATAAATACTCTTATATATATATATATATGCTCTTCATATATATATATATATGAAAAGTAAATATCTAGGGATCAAAATTAAAAATTATTTGCCATATAAATTTAAAAAATCACACGCATTTAAATTTTATTATTATATATATACGATAAACACTCTTTTACAATATGCGACTTGTTAGTTTATTCTGGCGTGGGAAGAAGTTGGAATATCGCGAGAAATGGTAGGCTTAGGATGCGTAGTGGGAGTTCCTTCCAGTTGGCAGCATCATCCGATCCTTGCGTCATTCTGTATTAAATCTGAGCACGCAGTAACACTAACACGATCGTGGACATTGTTCCCTGCTACTGCTTCTACTAACAAGAATCATCGGCGCTTTACAAATGGCCGAATTAGGCCGAGGCCTCCGTTTTCTGTGCCTGAAAATAGCCAAAAAACAGAAGCTGAGGAAGGAGCTTCAGAACTAGAATGGAAGCTCCTCACTAGAAGGATTCGAAATTCAGGAATAATATCTTCATGCTTGGTTGGTCTCCTCACCGGCGTCGCTGTGGTGCTCTTCAATAATGTTGTAAGTTAACTTGCAAGTATATATTATATGCAAATGCAATACAATTATAATTCATTCATATCTAATATCTCGTCTGTGATGTGTCATTCTATGGCCTAATGCCTGCCTTACATGAAGTTTAAAAAGTAAACAAAACATAAATAATGCATAGGACTAAAATTTGACTAAGGTCCATGAAATTCGTGATTTGCTCTGGGATGGGATCCCCTACCGAGGCGCCTCGTGGTTGAGAGAAGCGCCTATTCAGGCAACCTGGACAAGAGTAATACTGGTTCCGGCTTTCGGAGGTGTAACTGTGGCTGTGTTGAACCTCGTTCTTCAACGTTTTGATTCTGCTGTCGAGCAAGATCCATTCCTCCAAACTCCATCTTCTTACCTCAAGTCTACTTCCCGCCCTTTCTTGAAGGCTATGGCAGCTTCTTTTACTTTAGGCACCGGTAATTCCTTGGGTCCTGAGGGTCCCAGCGTCGAGATTGGTACTTCCATTGCCAAAGGTGTTGGTTCTTTCTTTGACAAGAGTTCTGGCAGAATGCTCTCCCTTCTGGCCGCTGGATCTGCTGCTGGCATCTCTTCCGGTATGTACATGTTACTTACTTTTAGTATTACCAAATGCATGACATGCTGCCTTGGCCTCAGCTGGGATTATTCTCTTATCTAATTTATATTTCTTTTCAGGTTTCAATGCTGCTTTTGCTGGTTGTTTTTTTGCTGTAGAGTCTGTCTTGTGGCCATCACCTACTGTTGCTTCTTTGCCACTCACTAATACCACTTCTATGGTAATACTTAGTGCTGTCATAGCTTCGGTAGTTACGGAGATTGGCCTTGGCTCTGAACCAGCCTTTAGAGTTCCAGAATATGACTTCCGTTCTCCTGGTGGTAAGCCATGAAAAGATTTTTCTTTAAGATGATTTACAATTTCATACATAGAGTGTTTGTTTCTGTTTGTAGCGTTTCATTCTCTCCCTCTTGCTCATTGCTTTACTCCTTTCTTCCCTGTCAAATATCAATAAAAGTATATCAATACAAGAAGAACCATTGAGAATCAAAACAAGATATTGGTAAAGTGCCAATTTATGTATACATGTGTACTAATTTGGTTTAACTAAGCACTACTGACTTGAATGACTGAGCTTGTAACCAGGCCTATCTTAGAACCAAACAACTCAGGATCGCTGTACCTGGATATTTCCTTACAAACTTTGTTAAATCTAGTAAAGTATAATAATACATCAAAGCCCCTAGCCGGCTAGTCCCTTTTCCCCTCCCATGAAGATTTGAGCTACCAAAATGCAAGTTAGCTATCAGGTTAGAGTGTCATATGGAACCATTGAACTACTTGAGCATAAGTTCCATCGTATGACCATTTTACTTTTATGTTACTGCTTCAATACTATAACTGTGCATAATCTACATGGCTCTGACTATGTTCATCCTGCCACTATTGTTATCATCTTTGACATTTTCTTCTGCCAGGCATGCCAATACTACAACTAATGCTCCTTCATAGTTCCTCCTTTTTGACTGCTGAAAATTCTCCTTTATTAACAACATTGCTGCTACTACCGTTAGTTTTGTTCTAATTGCTTCAACAATTGTCCGTACTGCTGGAAAACAAACTCTTTGACTGCTTCTAAGACAGTAGTCACAGGTGCACTGCATCACTACTGCAGAATCTCCTGGTTTGACCATCAGAAGCAGAGCAATAAATTAATGACATTGTCTTACTGTTTGCAAGATTTTAAACTTCTACATACAAAACTGCTCTGTTGTAGTTCAATCTGGTTTCGTTTGTAAAATATTGCTTATAGTAATTCAGGTTTGGCATTTTATATAGCAAAGTCGTCTATAGGCTTTTTAGTCTTTGTTTAAAAGAAACTGGGTAATATATTCTATTGAGGTGATGATTTTGAATTTCAAGAAAACACAAGCTGATTTCTTTGGGAACATTTCTTGCTATTTTCAATCTGATGGGTAAGTTTTACTGTGAGAGTATTCAACTTGTTTTCAGAGCTCCCACTCTATCTATTGCTGGGTATTCTATGCGGCCTGGTGTCATTGGCCCTATCTTGGTGTACATCATATATGTTGACTATTGTTGACAATCTTCACAAGGCCACTGGCATGCCAAGAGCTTCATTCCCTGTATTGGGAGGCTTATCAGTTGGGTTGATAGCATTGTTATATCCTGAAATCCTCTACTGGGGTTTTGAGAATGTTGACATTTTGTTAGAATCTAGGCCATTTGTGACAGGCCTTTCCACTGACCTATTGCTTCAGCTAATAGCTGTCAAGATAGTTGCAACTTCTCTGTGTCGGGCTTCTGGATTAGTGGGAGGTTATTATGCCCCATCTCTCTTTATTGGTGCAGCGACTGGGATGGCTTATGGAAAATTCATTGGTTTGGCTGTTGCTGAGTTCAATCCTATGATTAGTCTCTCTGTGTTAGAAGTGGCATCGCCGCAAGCTTATGGCCTGGTACCATTCTCTCCTTTTTGGCTATATAATTTTTACCTGAAGGTATTTTATGTTTGGAAAGATCAAGTTAACACAATAAAAGCAATTAACTATTTGACCAAATTCTGAAGCACTGTATTATGTAAGAACATGATTCCTTTTATGAAGGCGATAAGGTCTACTTTGGATGAATTAAGGGACAGATATGAACAGAGTGTTCAAGCTGGGTGTTTTGACGTTGATGGTAACTTACAGGGAGTGAAGGAGCTTTTTCAATAAGAAAGTGCTTAGTTTAGCCTTCCAAGATTCCAGAAATGGAAAGATTAATGTTGAGGATGATGAAGGTCTACTTTTGGATGGTTTAGAGGCAAAAATTGATCATCAAAAAGTTCAGGAAGAGTGTCTTGACTTTGATTGTAACTTACAAGGAGTGAAGGAGCTTTTTCA
Organism: Ormosia emarginata; assembly: GCA_029884605.1. Classification (NCBI taxonomy): domain Eukaryota; kingdom Viridiplantae; phylum Streptophyta; class Magnoliopsida; order Fabales; family Fabaceae; genus Ormosia; species Ormosia emarginata. Next base: position 14,530,939 of record JAQQTP010000058.1, read on the forward strand.
ACAACAAAGCGTTGAGGTTAGCGATACTTTAAATTAGGCTGCCAAGATATCATAGAGGACAAGAATGGTCTTCTAGGAGGTCATTCTATTAATGCCGGTTCTGAAAAGGGAATTCTGCCTTGTGCAGATGTTGAAAAGCTGAAACCTTTTGACCAAGGTGAGAGGGCATTGGATCAGGAAGTTATTTCTATTAGGTTATCACTTCTTGATTCAGTGGTTATAAAGTAGGTTAATCCATAATTTAATAAAGATTTGCACGAAAATACCTTAAAAGGATCAAGAGACCAAATCCTTTTATCTGGACTAGAGGACAAAAGAACAGAGTAGGAGACCCAAAAGAGACTCCAATTCAGAGAATTCCCTATCATTTAAGTTATGAAAAAGCGGAAATCCCATGAAAAATGGAGTCTTGAACACTTTAAAATGGAAATCCCTTTTGTTGCGGGTGTTTTGTGGAGGGAGTTTTGGAAAATCTTTTGGTCTTTAAGTTCTCTTATTATGAGCATATTGTTGTCTATCCTAGAATGCTACATCACTTATATTTGTCGAGTAGGAATGGGTCTTGTATGATTAGATACTGCTTGAAAGAAGACACAGAAAGGGTTAGGAACAGACAGCCTTAGTTTTTTATTTCATCTATCTTATGCGAATATTCAAGAAAAGATGCTGGGATGGCATGGATGATCATATTGAAGTTCCTTTTGCAGGTTGGAATGGCTGCGACTCTTGCAGGAGTTTGTCAAGTGCCTCTTACTGCAGTTTTGCTTCTGTTTGAATTGACACAGGACTATCGGATTGTTCTACCACTACTTGGAGCAGTAGGCTTGTCTTCATGGATTTCATCTGTACAGACAAAGAGAGGAGATGGCAGGGGGACCAAAAAGCTCAAGCTAGAAAACTCAAATTCTGCTAAACTTCCAGAAATATCTTCCTACAGTTCAATTGAGTTATCTACTGGTAATACCTTTGCTGAAGGTGTTCCATATTTGAGTAATTTGTGTGAAGTGGAAAGTTCGCTTTGTGTAGAGGATGATACTGTTGAAGCAGCATATTTTGTAAGAAAAACATTTGTTTCAGAAGCCATGAAAACGAGATTTGTGACGGTCTCAATGTGCACACTGCTTATTGAAGTAATAGATCTCATGCTTGCTGAGAAACAGTCTTGTGCAGTAATTGTTGATACTGATGATACTTTGATTGGTTTATTGACGCTTGGAGACATTCAAGAGTATGGAAAATTTGCAAAAGCAAGAAGCAAAAAACCTAAGGTACAACAATCCGAGTTTAACCTTAATTGGAAGTGAAATCTATATATATTTTTTCAATGGTGACATACTTTATGGAAACCTAGATTATTTACAATTGTAAGCTAAGTTTAAGCCAAGGAACAAAAAGCCAGATGCAGAAACTCTATTGAATCTAGGAATCCTAAGATAATAGACGATGAATGTGCCATTGAAATTTGTGTCTAAATTATGAACTTGCAATTTCATACCATCAATTGCGGTTGATGGACACTTCTGATAATACAGAATAGGGGAGCTAAGTTCTGATACTACACATTTAGCCAAAATTGATTGAAAACCAACATGTTCTTTACACTAGTGTAGAAATAACAAATGTAGGTGTTCTATACATGTAATCTAACCTGGGATGCACAAGTACAAGTTTAAAATGTGCCTTGTGGATCTATTGCTTGAAGAAAATATATATATTTTTTTATGTAATATATTTCATGTTTAGAGATTTGGTAACATTGTATGTCAAAAATTTGGGGGAAAAAAAAACTACCTATCTGGTCTCTGTAGTGAGAATTTGGTCACTTTATGATTGTTTAATTCAGCTCAACTCAGTCAGAAAAATGCTTGTGGTAGAGCTGGTGGGGCCTTTGATTAAATCAATAGATACTGCTAAAGCAAGTGCTGAATTAAACTACTTTGTTGTGACTTCACAAATTTGACTTGTTTGGTTCTTCCTCTTACAGGAACTTCTAGTTTCTGAATTATGCCTTTTAAATGAAGGAATATGTACTATACCATGGACTGCTACTCCTGATATGGAACTTCGTTATGCTCAAATGAGTATGAAGAAACATGGAGTCAATCAAGTTCCAGTTGTGAGGAATATCTATGAAAGAGCATATCCTGTTGGCATATTAGACTCTGATAGTATCAGTCTAACATTCAGGTTTTGTTACTCTGCCATCATACTCTAGTTTTCATTGGAAATCACAAAAATGTGTTTCAAAGAACCAAATGAAATAAAAGCTTTATCAAGCAAGGGTTCAAGAATGACTTTTATAACATCAACAAAACCTAATTGTAAAATTGTTATATAAGTTTAGCCATAACCTTTTTTTTTTCCAACGATTTATTTGTATCCCTTATATTTTCCCTTTAATAAAATTTGTTTTCTCATCCAGGAAAACAAATCTTGCTTCAAACAGAAAATGTATATTTAAATTCACATTTCTTTCTTATTTTGAAAGGATTAAATTTAAAACAGTAAAGGAGAAATAATACACATGAATATATATGCCTTGTTATATCAGTGTTGTATTTAATTAATAGTAAAGTGTCAATGGAAAGTGTAGAATAGTCGAATGCTTGCCAGTTGCACAAGACAGGTAGATTCAACTGGATGTTTCTCATAGTAATGGCTGGTTTGATGATTTGGAGTACATTTGGAGTTTTTTTATTTGAATATCTTGGAGGTTGAATGGTCAATTTCATTGCATTTGCCGTACTTACTATGCTTCATGACATGGAATGCTGGCTTAATAAGAAGCCAAATGTTCAACAGAATAATACCAACATGTGGAACGTAGGCTAGAAAATATGGAATTCGGATGTGGAATACAGAGATGCAAATTCCTTTATAATGAAAGACGACAAATACTAAAGTAGGTGGATCTAAAAGGAAAATCTAGAATGGCATGGGTGGAAATGAAAAGGATGATAATAGGTGTAGAAGCTTTTCAGGAGAATATGAGCAACATTATGTGGAAAAGAATGCTATTAGAACAGGGGACGATCATTCTTAATTTCAAGCTCTTTGGGGTTAAGGAGGGGATTACTATTTTCTCTTTCATGCTTTGTGTCTGTATGTTATGCCTGTACGTAGTTATTTGTTTTTGTTAAATGCAGTGCTTTGGCCACCAGACAGTCACTCAGCTAATGTTCCACCGTTAGGGGGATGAAGAGTCTGCTCTCACCTAATATTTGTTGGTTTTCTATTATGAGCCTTTAACACGTCAAGTCAAATCATGCCACTTTCCGAACACAAGTTTATATCCATATATTTTCTACTTTCTGGATAACTTGTCTCGGGTTCCCAAATAGCGATGGAGGTTTTGGCCTGGCCATGTAGGCTCCATGCTTGCGTATATCGCTGTCATTGGTTCTTATATTGTATATTATCAGTGACTGGCGAGAGTACCTCCATATATTCAGAATTGGAAACATAGTTCAACTTGAGCCTGTGCGTGCAGCACGGGAGGAGCATTTAATTTTAAACGCTGAAGCAACGCCAATGGCCACATGCCATTATGGGGATGTAATCACAACACTCATAGAACACATGCAGGAATTGTATTATGGCCATGCAGCTGAAGTCGGAGAGAGATATAATGGTTCCGGGATTGTACCTGGAAAAAGTTCAAAATAATGTGTTTGGTTATCTTCGTTGACAGTATGTAGATAAGTCCCGAAGGGACACCCATTGTAATATGATCAAGGTAACCGTATTGTCCTATATTTAATTTACATTGTAAAATCTTGAGGCCGCAATGATTAATTCTTGTATGTGAATTAAAAAGTAAAGTGACGAGTGACTACTAAATAATATATGATAAAAACAATATATTTTAACTTTTGCAGTGTAACAATCTTGATACTTGTCAAGCACACAAAAGGAATATCAAATTTTAATGTGTAATATCCTGAAATGATGAGGTATAAAAAGCACATGACAGCTCAAGAGATACCAAATCTATTTCATGATTGCTTGCTCTTTCTTTTTATGTTGTTTCACCTACAGTTTAGCTTATTTTTCTATGTCACACACCACGTCATTTAGGCTTTCTTTGTAATAAAAAAAAAAAGGGCATCGGAAACTCTGAAAAGTAATTCGCTATTTGAAAGATCTTCTCCATGCTCGCACGCGAGGTTCAAAAATTATATGGTTTCTAGTGACATATTAGGATTCTCTTTGATTGCAACATCAATGAGTAATAGAGATGGTATTCAAATTCGGGACATGCTAAGGAAAGCTTTGCGTGAGAATGCTCTAGCTTTTACACTGACGTTTTTTCTTTCTTCTTTTTTTTTTAAAAAAATCTTTCAATTATAAGGCACGCATCCCCTACTCTTTGCTGCATCCAACCGTGAGAATGCTTGATTGTTCTTACTCACTCTTTTTTATACATTCTTTTTTTCCTCTTCCTCTTAGTGGCTTTTCTTTATCTTGCTTGCAATTGTTCTTGTTAGTGAAATATAATTAGGATTGATCTATTGGCCTGAGTCTTGCTTTTGTATATCACTACTTTCCTATATTAGTTTTAATCGTTTAATATAAATATAAAGTCAGGGTGGTTAATCATAACAAGTTAGCTATTCTTTTTTTCTATTTTACTTCTCATACTTTTCTATTTCTCAATCTCTCCTTTCTCATAACATGGTATCTAGAGTCAGTTCAAACAAATCCTAGCCTCCCAAACCATAGTCTCCCTTTTTCAAAAAAAAAAAATACATTCGTGCTCAGAATCTACTGATCTACCCTTCCTTAAGGTTGGCTGATTTTTCCTAGTACTACTGAGGTCCAAATCAGTGTTTTTTGTGGGTGAGCGTGAGGGTTACACGCTAAATGCGCTGATCAGTTGTCATGTGGGTGCCGCGCTTGCTGTTTCCGATGACGAGGGGTGTCGCTACCGGCCAGGGGTGCTATGTTTTTAGTGTTTTCAACCACGATTTGGAGTTTCAGTTCGAACCCAACAAGCCTAGTTCGCGATTTGGGCATTTTCGGGCGTGCTTTGAAGCTTTCTTTCGCACCCAGTTCGGTTGATGTGTTTTTGGGTGACATTTGTGTGTTTTCAATTCGGTTAATGCGTTTTTCGATGGTGTTTAGGTGTTTCTAGTGCAGCTTGGGTGTTTTTTTTTAAGCCCATTAATTTTTATGTTGTTTAGAGTGTACGATGGTGTCTTGTTTTTCTCTGATGGATGATTTTGATCATAATTCCAATTCCACTAGTTCTGATGAATATGAGAAGTTTACGAAACCTACCGTCATACCTGAGGTTATCTCTGCTTCTATTCGCATTAGTGATGATAAATTTGACAGGAAATACTATATGGAATGACATAAAACTATCACCATGTTTCTCACTGGGATTGAGAAAGAAGATCATCTGACAGATGACCTACCAACATCCACAACCAGGCGTGATCGGTGGTTGCAAGAAGATAACTGACTATTTGGTATGATCAACAAAACCCTTGATACCTCCATTAAGCATGTTGTTTCTCACTGTGATACTGTGAAAGAGTTATAGGAGTATATGGAGTTTTTTTTATTCCAGGAAAGCCAACTTAACTCTTCTTTATGAGGTGTTACAGGTGTTTTATAGATCGGTACAACATGATAAGTCCATTCATGGGTATTTTACTAACTTTAAGCGTACCTATGAGGAATTGAATGACCTTCAACCTATCTCTACTGATGTTAAATAGATGCACCTACAACGGGAACAATTGGCAGTTGTGAGTTTCTTGTTTGGATTATCCTCTGAGTTCAGTGCCGCTTATAATCAACTCTTGACTGGTTCTGATCATATGACCTTTGCTTATGTTTATCGCCGCCTCATGCACACTCATTATGAGTTGCATTTTGATTCTTCTTTTGGATCACCGACTGCTTTGGTTGGTCGTGGTAGTCGTGGTAGAACAGGTGGTCATTTTGGTGTCCATGATGGTGGTCGTGATTGTAGCTTTTCTAGTGGCCGTGATGGTGGTTCTTATCTTTGTTACCACTGCGAGAAGAATGACCATATTAAGAAGAATTATTGGAAGTTGAATGAGAAACCTGATTCCTCCCAAGGTCAGCGTTATGCTTATTCAACAACTCAAGAAAGTCTCTTGCCCACACTTGTCACTGCTCCTCAAACATAGGGTCTCAGAACCATTACCATGTTTGGTGCTAAATTTGAGGCTTACACTCAGTTCTAGGCCTCACAGGGTATTGGTCCTTCTTCAACTACTACTCTTGTCCAGTTAGGTAATCTCACTACTTGTCTCACTTCTTTCTCCCGTACTTGGGTCATTAATTCTGGTGCAACAGGCCATATGACAGGTAATACTGGTATTTTATCCTCTTTTCTTCCCACTTCTTCCTTACCAAATGTCACTCTTGCTAATGGTTCCTCAACCCCTGTTATAGGTAGTGGTGTTGTCAATCCTTTATCCTTTCTTCCCTTACATTATGTTTTATGTTTACTACATTTTCCTTTTAATCTTTTGTCTGTTAGTAAAATTACTAATAGCATGAATTGTAGTGTTCATTTCTTTCCTACATATTGTTTATTTCAGGATCTTGGGACGAAAAAGGTGATTGGTAGAGGTCGTGAATCTAATGGCTTATATGTTTTGGAGTTCGCCAATTTGGGACCATTATCGGTTACTTGTCCTACTTCCATTTCTATGTTTCATCTTCATTGCCAGCTTGGACATCCACCCTTGCAGACATTGAAGAAGTTATGTCCTAGTTTAGAGTCTTCTTTTATTTTGAATTGTGAGTCTTGTCAGTTTGCTAAACACCATCGAGGATCTTTTCCTTCTAGGGTCAATAAGTGTTTTGCTTCTCCTTTTACTTTAGTTCATTCTAACATTTGGGGGCTTTGTCCCATTGAGTCTAAGGCTAGTTTTCATTATTTTATTACTTTTGTCGATGATTACTTTCGTGTTACTTGGCTTTATTTAATGAAAAATTGTTCAGAGGTGTTTAATATATTTCGTTCTTTTTGTGCTGAAGTTTAAACTCAATTTAATATTATTATTCGCACTCTTCATAGTGATAGCATTATTCATGAAACCTCATGCATTGTCACCCCTCAACAAAATGGGGTGGCAAAAAAGAAAGAATCGACATTTACTTGAAGTTGCTCGTGCTCTTTTCTTTGAAAGGAAAGTTTCTAAACACTTTTGTGCTGATGTTGTGTCTACTACATGTTATTTAATTAATTGTCTTCCTTCATCTATTCTTAATGGTTAAATACATCATTCCTTGCTCTTCCCCTCTCAATCTCTATTTGCTCTCCTTCCTAGAATTTTTTGTTGCACTTATTTTGTACAGGATGTTCGCTCTCAGGTTTCCAAGTTGGATCCTCTCTCCCTCAAATGTATTTTCCTTGGTTACTCTCAAAGTCAAAAAGGGTACCAGTGTTACTCTGTTGACAACGTCGATATCTTGTTTCTGCATATGTGACATTCTTTGAAACAACTGTTTTCTCTTCTGAGTCTACCCCTTCCTCTTCCCCAGATAATGATGAGGACTTTCTAGTATATTCTTCTCCTACTCCGGGTACCTCTTCTTCTCCTTCTTCTTAGTCTCGTCCATTCCCTCGTCCTTCTGTGCTCCACCATTATGTTCGATGGAACCAGCAACCTACTGTGGTCAGTCCTACTACTCCAGACCCTACGAATTCATTACATGTTCCAGTTCCTACTTCATCTCTAGATCCTACTCTACCTGATTCGAGTCTTGATCTCTCAATTACTCTTCGAAAAGGTAAACATAGTTGTACTTATCCCATTTCTTCCTTTGTTTCTTATGCTAGTTTATCTAGTTCTAGTCATTCTTTTGTTGCTTCTCTTAATTCTCTTACCCTTCCTAATACCGTTACTGAGGCCTTGTCTAATGAAGGGTGACCTCAGACTATGTTGGATGAGATGCATGCTCTTGAACACAATGACACTTGGAAGTTAGTTTATCTACCTACTGGTAAACAGTCAATTAGTTGTAAGTGGGTGTATGTTGTGAAGGTTAATCCTGATGGCTCTGTGGCTCGTTTAAAAGCTCGTCTTGTTGCTAAGGGTTATGCTCAAGTATATGGCATTGGTTATTTTGATACATTCTCTCTTGTTGCTAAATTTGCCTCTATTCGTATCTTTATCTCTCTTGCAGCTAGTCATCATTGGTCCTTGCACTAACTTGATGTCAAGAATGTCTTTCTCCATGGTGACCTGTAGGAGGAGGTATATATGGAACAACCTCCTGGGTTTGTTACTCAAAGGGAGAATGATAAAGTTTGTAGATTAAAGAAATTATTATATGGTCTCAAACAAGCTCCACGGGCATAGTTTGGGCGCTTTACTCAAGTTGTTCTTCAGTTTGGGCTACAAAGAAGTCTTTTGAACATTCAATATTCTTTCGATGCTCTTAGGATGATTGTATTTTCTTGGTAGTTTATGTGGATGATATTATCATTATTGGGAGTGATGAGTTGGGATCAGAAAGCTTAAGGGCTTTCTTCAAACACAATTTCAGACTAAGGACTTTGGTGCTTTGAAATACTTCTTAGGCATTGAAGTGATGCGGAGTTCGAAGGATATTTTTCTTACTCAGAGGAAGTATGTGTTTGATTTACTTAGAGAAACAGGTATACTTAGAGTCAAACATGTCGAAGCACCTATGATCCCTAATGTCAAACTCTTACCAGATAATGGAAATGATATGCCTGATCGTGAATGATATAGAAAGTTAGTTGGCAGGCTTAACAACCTCACGATTACTCGTCTTGATTTTGCTTTCTTTTCTAGTATGGTTAGTCAATTCATGTCATCTCCACGAACCACTCATTGGGAGGTTGTTCTTCATATATTGAGGTATCTAAAAAGGGCTCCAGGTTGTAGTGTCTTGTATAGAGATCATGGACATAATATGATAGAAGGGTTCTCTGATACTGATTGGGATGGTTCTTCCATAGATAGGAGATCTACTTCAGGTTATTTTGTTATTGTTAGAGGTAACCTTGTTTCTTGGAGGAGTAAGAAACAGAGCGTTGTTGCTCGTTCTAATGTCGAGTCAAATTATAGGGTCATGACCCAAGCTACTTATGAATTGGTGTGGATTCATCATCTTCTTAATAAGATTGAAGTTGAGAGTGTAATGCATATGAAGTTGTAGTGTGACAATCAAGTTGTTATCCATATTGCCTGTAACCTCGTTTTTCACGAACGGACAAAGCACATTGAAGTTGACTATCACTTTGTGCGAGAAAAGGTTCAACAAGATCTTCTTGTTACTGGACATGTATGGACAAGAGAACAACTTGCAGATATCTTTATCAAAACACTCAATCAAAGTAGAGTTTACTATATTTGTAATAAGCTGAGCATGATCAATATCTATACTTCAGCTTGAGAAAGAATGTTAGTGAAATATAATTAGGATTAATCTATTAGGTTAGATTTTACTTTTGTATATCAATATTTTCTTGTATTAGCTCTAATTGTTTAATATAAATATAAAGTCATATTGGTTAATTATAACAAATTAGCTATTCTATTTTTCTATTTTTCTATTTTACCTCCTATGCTTTTCTCCTTCACCGTGTCTCTTTTCTCATAACAGTTCTCTAATGCTGAATAAATGAAATGCACCTCTATTTTAGATGGTCATGGCAAAAGTGTGAATATTTCAGTCATTTTCCCGTACACATACCACGACCATCATCTAAGAGGAGTATATCATGTGACTGTAAATTTTAATTTAAACTTGATTTAAAACTCATTTTTATGCAGTCAAATCCCGTAAATTGTTGAATAAGAAAACTAGGTTATTCATGCGCTTTGACTTCATGCAATTAAAGAGTTCATTGTATGAAAGATTAGAGATAAAAACTAGGTAAACGATGATTGAACTTGAAACAAATATTAATGATAATATATAGATGCTAAACTACTTATAAACAACTTCAATTATAAAAACTGATATAATAAACACCGCAAACCATCTTCATAACAGAGGGCGAGAAGACAAAGGTTCAAAAGACTAACAATTTCAACCCAAAGAAAAAAAAAAAACCTAATCAAGGGAGCGTTATTGAAGCACGACTGGAATGCCCAAAAAGAAAATATAAAAGAAGTATCTTTTCAATTGTTTTCCTATCTGTTTCTATGTTATTTCTCCACAGTCCTTAGAGGCCATCTTTCATGCTTATCTTGATGTTTTCAACCTTAATTGACAACTCTAACTTATGATCCTCAACAGCTTTCAAAACAGAGAGTAGGTTGGACCGGTAAATTTCACACTTCCGATTTGCACAGTCAAGCTCATTCATAACTTCTCTAATATTCTTGTCCATATCATCCTGCAGGATATAAAGCAATGAAGTTAAAATAAACAAAAGCATTTTTTAGCATGAATATATTTAAAACCACTGAAATGGTAAAGTCCATCAAATAAGAAGTGAATTTTTTTTTTTAAAGAAGAATATAATATTAGAACGAAATGAGAGAAAGTACATGTAGGGGGAGAATAATAAAACCTCCTAAATATAAAAATGAAAAGAAATGCAAAGTAAAAATGTAACAGTTGTTCAATCTCTTCCCATGTCATTAATATTTAACCTTCCTCAACAAAATGCATGCAAGAACAAAATGGACCTGAAAGCACTATCTGACAAATTTCACAAGGAAGTACACCAATATCATATGGTTCTGTTCCAACAATTGATGGAAGCTAGGGAAATATCATATGGTTCTGTTCCAACAATTGATGGAAGCTAGGGAAATATCATATGGTTCTGTTCCAACAATTGATGGAAGCTAGGGAAATATCATATGGTTCTGTTCCAACAATTGATGGAAGCTAGGGAGGGAAGTTTACAAAATTTTGAGCTGAAGTTGATATCAGTCGATATCCAGTCAATGGAAATGTAATTATGATATCCCATTAAATATATCATGCAGACTGAATAACAACATAAAGGCGATAGCACTTAAACAAGCCTAAATCCAGCTTCTGCATCGCAAGGAAAGTTTATGTTTCTGCATATCTTCGTGTAATTTTGTAAATGTATACTTTGGCTTAACTAAGTCTAAATGCTTATTCCAAATATTCGTTCACTTAAGTTTATTTTTTTTAATATGTATTTTTCTTACTGATGTTTTGGATTGATAAGTATTGACATTCTCCTATTTTTTTCTAGTCTCCATATCACACCAACAGCACCAAAACCCAAAATCCTGAGCATTTGTATGCTCGCCAATGCAGCAAACATAACCCCATAATATCAAAATCCATAATATACGACATCTACAGGCCAATGTAATCAACATCAATTGCTTAAAACCCACAAATAAGACCACAAAATCTGCCTTTAAAAAAGATTAGGACATGATATGTGGTGTAAATATTTTCTTATTTGCCCTGAGGGAAAAAAACATTGCAGATCCAACATAATATGCATACTCGATGGAAAAAATAAAACTCAGCCACAATTAAGATAATCCTCTCAAACAAATAAATTAGGGAAAAGAGAATGCACATCAGACAACTGAGTGCGGTAATCAGAGAGGCAAAATACCAATCCTGAAGGAAAAAAGAAAACTGACGATTAGATATATTCATGTGCACTGTAAATTGTAAGGATGAACAACACCAAAGCTGCAAAGTGCTTGGTCCGATGAGAGACCAAACAGCGAAAACACTCAATGGATTTATCTGTGGAAAGGCCCATTTGCTCAATCAATCAAGATATTAATTTTCTTCTCTAAAAATCTGAGTAAACTACCATTTTGGTTCCTGAAAGATGAGTTACAACAATTTGGCTTCAAAAGATTATTTACATCAATTCTAGATTTGACTCAATTAAGTCCTAATTGATGTAAACCCAATATTTAGAGGACTGAATTTTCTTCAAGATTGATGTACTTGTAGCCAATTGATTTAAATATTTTTTGGAGAACTAAATTTGTCGCAAAATGAAATTTTCAGGGACCAAATAGGTAGTTTAATGTAAAAAAATCTATTACACATATTTAACTTCGCTATAATATGTATAAATCAATATGACTAAGGTGCTCATCATTTAGACCATAAATTACATAGAATAAGGGTGAAAATGAGTGCTTCATAGGTATTGTTCAAGTTGAACATATATTCAGATACTCTTCAATCATACATAAGTCAATAGTCTGAAGATTCTAGTACCAAAGTCATAGACATGCAGAAGGAACCGAAAGCATCTGATGATTATATATTAGTAGTACTTATAATAAATAGAGAAAATATACAATAGCACTCAACAAAACTGAAGGTGATCCAAGGGTTAAAGCTGAAAAGTACCATGTCTTACTTTGAGAGCTCAAAAGGGTGTGTCAACTGCCAAGGACCAACTCTTCTAAAAGTTTAAGCTGTAAGGTGAAGGTTCAAAATTGGTTTTATATTTCTAACACCCCCCCTCATGCTAGAGTCCTTTGGGCTTAAAGCATGGCAATGCACATGCTAACTCTACCTTGTGCTGAAATTCAAGTTTATTTAGAAGAATAGGAGCGGCAAGGATTGAACTCTTGACCACTTCGTCATAGAGTCTCTGATACCATGTCAAGATTCAACTCTCCCAAAAGCTTAAATTTTAGGTGAAGGTTCAAGATTGGTTTTATATCTCTAATAGAGTGGATGAAAGAGTAAAACACAGTCAACACTGTCATCATAAAACGGGCAAAAAAACAACTATGAAATGGAACTCTGACCTCAGACATATGATGGCCCAAGCTTTCATCCTGGCGTTCACTTGTGTAATTAGCATGACTTTCATCATTCAGCAAGTGACTCCTAACTTTTCCATTGCTGATGGGAATTCTTCCCTCATTTTGCATTGCCTGAGCAACTCTTTTTGCAGCTTCTCGTAAAGCTTCCATTGCAACATCATAAGTTTCAGGAGACTTTGCTCCTTCATCAACAAATTTAAAGGCCTCATGTCGGAGGGTATTATATCTAACTGTATGAGATTCCAAATAATAAGTATATACATCACAAGAATGTTCTTCTAATATTACATTGCTCTTGGCATTTCTTGTCCAACGTTTCAATATATAATGAGATGGGAGAGTAAGCACATTGGTTACTCTAAAGACTGCCAAAACATGTCTACAAAGAAGGCCAGAGAATTCAAACATTTGGCAACTACAAGTAGCTTTCATCTCCAAAACATTGAATTTAACGTAGTATGCTTTATGGTCCTCTCCAAATTTTGCTACATGATATGTAATGACCTCCCCATCATCCTCAGCTTTGGTTGCCATGAATGTTAGTGTCCCAACTAACTCCTCTTGGAACCTCATGAAAATTTTTCTAGTGTAAAGCTCAGATGCTTGCTTCTCCATTGGAGATGGGGTCCTCAATACTGGCAAAGTATTCATTGTGTCATAATCTGCCTTCACTTCTTTTTCATTGCGACTTTCCAGTGCTTTCTCATACAGCTTAAAAAACTGATTTAAATTGGTTGAAGCATTTACATACCCATCAAAGTATGAATTCATGCTATCACTTCGCTGAGTGATGGACATTTCTGCAAAGAATGTGTCCCGCAAATATACAGGTACCCACTGCCTGCAAGCAGAATATATTGCTTGAAGCCATTCATGGTCCCTGAGATCATATCTATCAACAAGTGTTGACCAGCAAGACTCAAATTCCTCAATCGACTCAGTCAAGTTAACACATTTGTGAAATTCAGCTTCAAAATTTGGATGTTTGAGGAAAATGTGAGATAACTTCTCCTGGCATTTTTTAAAGATGTGCCACTTGCAGAAACGGTGGCGGGTCTCAGGGAATACTTGTATTATGGCTGACCGAATTACAGAATCATGATCGGTTGTTATTGACATTGGAGGGTGTCCAGACATGGCCATGAGCCAAGTCTTGAAAAGCCACACAAATGATGCTTCAGATTCATTTATTAGGAAAGCACAACCAAAGAGAACAGGTTGTCCATGATGGTTTACACCAGTAAAGGGAGCAAAGGGTAACCGATACCTATTGGATCGATAGGTAGTGTCAAAAGTTACAGTATCACCAAAAAAAGTATAATTCATCCTTGCCTTGGGATCAGCCCAGAAAACATTGTTCATGGACTGATCCTCATCACCTTGCACAGCATAGAAGAAATTAGGGTTTTCAGCATGCATTTGTCTCAAATAATCCAGAACAAGTTGAATGTCTCCTTCTAAACTTCTCTGCCGATTATTCCTCATGTAATTCCTACAGTCAACCTCTGTAAACCCGACTTTGCTAATCCCACCATACTCTTTAATGAGTGCTGACATAATTCTACGAGGACCCATTCCAGCAGCCTGTAAAGTATCAATCAGGGTCTTGGCAGCTCCCGATATTTGCCTATGAGAGCGAAGGCAATGCACCTGATCTGGTGGAACCAGTTCATGATTATGTTCTCTAACAAACCCAGACACGACCCACTTGCCAGAATCTTGCATTTTGACAGACAAAGATGCTTTGCATCCTACTCTGGTAATGGTTCGTGGGCGCTTGATCTCTCTATCCTTGGTGCGTTTCTCATTCAAGTTGCGGAACCCCTCCTTTGCGCAAACAAATTGCCTCTGTATAATAGCCCCATCGCGCCTGGAACGACGGGATGAGCTGACGCGAGTACTGAACCCAACACGACGAGCATAGGAATTATAAAAGGCCTTGGCAGCCTCCTCAGACTCAAATTCCATGCCCTCATAAGGTTCAAGATCTAAGAGGTCCCCCTCAGGAATATATACTTCACCACCACCAGTGGCTCCAGTAGCACCACCACCACCACCACTGCTATCAGCCAATTCCTCCTCATCAATAGAGTGTTCAACGTCACCCCCATCATCGTCGTATTCTCCCTCGCCTCCTCCCAGTCCAATATCAAATTCTAACACCTCGTTATCCATGATAAATATCCCAAATACCAGTCGTGAGATCAGAATAGGAGGTAATATTATAAGGAATTCATATGAATGAAAGCAGAGGAACTATAAATTAGGCGAGGAGATATGGGAAAGAACTGACCGTCGAATGTAGTGACAGTAATTGCACAGTGTCAGGTTCAAGAGCTCCGGCGACAATTAGAGGAAGCGCAAGGAGAATATGCTAACGAAAAAGAAATCATACAATACAATGATAGAAATATTCAACCCCCAAACAATTAGGAATTTATGTTATCACTGTGCCTTAAGGTAGTGATTGCTGAAACTGAAAAGTGAAAACTGACGGAGACGAAGGGCACACCGATAATTTTCAGAACTTCAGCGGCCATCCGCCTTACTGTTTGTTAACTGCTTTTTTTTAATCAATTGTGAAAAATTATTATGTTAAAAATTTGTTTACGTATATAATTAGTTTTTAGAAAATTAATTAATTATCAAGAAATTAATTTATGTTTAGATATATTTTTTTTTTTAACGAACGGTACGTTAATTTATATATTTACTTACTTATTCTATATTAAAATAAAAGTCTATTTAACATGTCGTATTAGGATTAATATAATAAATTAATATAATATATTATGACAGTATTCATTGTTTGATACAAATTTTATATTGTAAAAATTTATTTATTAAACTCTTTTTATATATTAAAATGATGTATAATTTAATCGTTCTTTGAGGATAAGATTAGGCCGATTAGATTTTGACATATAATTTTTATAAAAACTTTTTTATTATAATTTAAATATCCCGATATCTCTAACCCTTATGTATTGCGCTTATTTATACTATCAAGTTTTATATTATAAAATCTTATATTATCATATCTAATACTATCAAATCTTATCATATTCTTTATATCAAATGGACCCTAAGTTCTTACAAGTTATTTAATATTAAATCATCATAAGTAACGATGTGATATTTTTCAAAGAAAAGTCTATATTTTTTAAACCATTTAATTTAATTATACTTAAAACCTTCCACTTTAGACCATTTAATGCAACATATTCAAGGAATTTACAAGAAAGAATTTTAAATCAATAAATCTAAAAAAGAAAACTACAATAACTTATTTTAAAAAAAAAATCTTAAAAACCAAAAATAATAATAACAACAAAAAAGAGTATGAATATCATGATATAAGGCCTACATAAGATACAAAGAGAGATCTTGTGGAAGACTTTAAAGAAGAAATGAGTTAATTTCGTTTATATTCGAATAATCAAAGATATGTATGAAGGAGTTAAAACTAATGTGAGAACACGTGATACGATCACATAAGATTTTCCTGTAACAATAGTATAACACCCCTAAAAATAATAAGGAGGATAAATAAAATAATTATATTTATATATATACTGTAATAAAATAATAATTACAACTCTCAAAATTAAATAAAACAAGATTATTTAAATAAAAGTCATTTTATTCGAATAACCAACCGGTTATTCAAATGAACTCACTTCTGTATATAAGGAAAATCATAACTTTATTTAAATAAAATTGTTTCAATTTGAATAAAATTACCTATTGAAAACCTATGACAGAATGGATTATTCGAATAACCATATGGTTATTCGAATAAATGACTACAAAATATCATAAATGAAGACAAAATATCATGAAACCATAAATACAACTTAGTTTCCGTCTAGTTTATTTCTCTTTTGATTTTTCAGATAAACTAGTTCCAATTGAACTAAATTGATGTAATAAAGATGAGAACAATAAGAGTGTTGGGTCCAAATTATTATTATGGAAATGAAAATTGTGTAATCGCGCACAAGAATCATTAATGGTATGCAAAATATTAGCCAAGGATTAAATCAATGGATGTGGTTTTTTTGGTGATTTCTAGCCATAGAAAATGAATGGTCATGATTCATTCTTGAAGCCTATATAAGGGAGGCTTAAATGAAGGTTTATGCATCCAAGAGGCAATCCGAGAGAGAAGAGGCAAGTTCTTTGAGTGAAAAGTATTTTCTCTGAATGAGAAATAGAGAGTTTGAGTAATTCCCATTACTTTGTGAGTGTGGGTATACACCGAGAAATATTCAGTTTCATCTCTAAGGGTCTCATTGATTGCCACTATAATTTTTTGTATCACTTGAAAGATAGTAGAGTGTGTGTGAGGATACTTGTAATTATCCTTATTATAGTGAAATATTTCTTGGAACTTGTCTCATGGTTTTTTCCTCAAACATTGGAGGGTTTTTCACATTAAAATTGGTGTCTCTTAAATTTATTCTTTCTGCTTGTAATTTTATAGTACGTATTTATATATGCTAGGAAAAGGGGATCCTGAGAAGCATCCGTTGCGTATCAAATCTCTGATCAATTTCCCAACAAGTGGTATCATAGAGTTGTTGGTTACGACAGTGTCAGATTCTCTAGGAAATTCTTAGTATACTTTGTGGTTGTAACATTGATTGATCTTCCACATCAGAAAAGAATTGTTCTTGGTTTATTTGGCATGAAGCACTCTACTTATACCCCTGATTCTACCGTGTCAAAATTGTGATAGCGTGAAAGTGCATGTCTAGAAAAAGTTCTAACTAAGGAAAGATTTGGTATTTAAATGCGTCCATTTGTGACTCACGTTTCTTTCCTAGGAACTTACCTGGTGTACTATTCATGTGCTGACATTATTCTGATATACAATTATAATTATTGGTGAATAAGTAGAAGTTTGATGGAAATTAGTACAGGCAGAATGATTAGTCTAAATGAGACCAACTATCACATATGGAGGGGAAAAATGAAATATCTCATTTATGTGAAGAGTTGGTATCTACTGGTATTTGAGCATGCCTAAGTATGTGATTTTATTCGGCAATGGGTGGATGACAATGTGCTCAATCATATTTATGATGAGATGCACGCAAGATCGTTGTGGGAGAAACTTGAATCTTTATATGCTAGGAAGACAGGCAACAACAAACTCTTCTTAATCAAGAAGATGATGAATTTACAATACAAAGAGGATAGGACTATCTCTGATCACTTAAGTGATTTTCAAAGAGTTTTGCAGCAGTTGTCCTCTATGAGTGTAAAGTTTGATGATAAGGTTCAAGCACTTTGGCTACTTGGAACTCTACCAGACTCTTAAGAGACATTCAAAATGTCCCTTTGCAACTCCGCTCCTAATGGTGTGGTGACGATGGAACTTGTCAAATGAGCTGTTTTAAATGAAGAGATGGGGAGAAGATCTCAATCCTCGTCTTCACAATCTGAAGTTCTTGTCGCAGAAGATATGGGGATAAGTAAAAACAAAGGTTCGAGAGGTAGAAGGAAAAGTCGAAGCAAGTCAAAGCCCAATTACAAAGATGTAAAGTGTCACTATTATGACAAGCTGAGACACATTCAAAAGAAGTGTTTCCTTTTTAAGAAAGATAAGAAAAATGGCAAAGTTAAAGACAGTCAGAAAGACAATGATCACAATGATACAATTGCTGCAGCCGACCTTGTCATTGTTTGTGATGAGGAGGTAATTAATTTTTCCTGTCAAGAGACAAGCTGGGTCATTGACAGTGGAGCTTCCTTACATGTTACATCAAGTAAGGAATTATTCTCATCTTATACACCCGAAAATTTTGGGGTGTTGAAGATGGGTAATGATGGTTTTTCAAAGGTTGCTGGCATGGAGACATCCATTTGGAAACCAATACTGGAACACAATTGTTTCTTAAGGATGTTAGGCATGTGCTTGATATCCGCTTTAATTTAATCTCGGTGAGAAAACTTGACGAGGAGGGCTATTGTAACACCTTTGGTAATGGACAGTGGAAGCTTACTAAAGGTTCATTGATTGTGGCCCGAGGAGAGAAAAGTCCTAGAGCTTGTATTTGAGACAAGCTAAGATTGTTGGTGACTCCGTCAATGTGGTTGATGATGAAAAAACAACTGAGGTGTGGCACAGGAGACTTATCCACATAAGTGAGAAGGGATTGAATTGCTTGGCCCAGAAGAAACTATTGTCGGGTATAAAGAGCGTTATTTTGAAGAAATGTGCGCGCTGCATGGCTGGAAAGCAAAATAGAGCTGCCTTCAAGAGTCACACTCCTTCAAGGAAATCAGATTTGCTAGAGTTGATGCATTCTAATGTTTGCGGTCCCTTGAAGGTAAAGTCTTTTAGAGATGGACTTTACTTTTTGACGTTTATTGATGATCATTCAAGGAAACTTTGAGCTTATGTTCTGAAGACCAAAGATCAGGTGCTTGATGTTTTCAAGCAATTTCATGCATCTGTTGAAAGGGAAACTGGTAAGAAGTTGAAATGTATTCGCACTAATAATGGTGGTGAATACAACAGTCCTTTTGATGAGTATTGCAAAATGATGGGTATTAGACATCAAAATATGCCTCCAAAGACTCCACAATTAAATGGTCTGGCCGAAAGGATGAATCGAACTTTAATTGAGAGAGTCAGATGTTTGCTTTCAGAAGCAAAATTGTCAAAATCTTTATGGGGGGAGGCATTGCTCACAGCAGTACATGTTATCAATCTGTCTCTAGCAGTGGCTCTGGATGGTGATGTCCCTGACAAAGTTTGGTATGGCAGAGAAGTTTCTTATGATCACTTACGGGTTTTTGGATGTAAAGCTTTTGTTCACATTCCAAAAGATGAGAGATCAAAGCTTGATGCTAAGACACGGCAACGTATCTTTATTGGGTACGGTCTTGATGAATTTGGCTACAGATTGTATGATCCGATTGAGAAGAAACTCATTCGAAGTCGCGATGTAGTATTCATTGAAGATCAAACCATTGATGATATTGAGAAAACTAAGAAAGAAGTGTCTAGTAGCAGTGAAGACTTGGTTGATCTAGATTTAGTTCCTATACTGAATTTTCTAGATGCAGTTGATAATGATACTCGAGCTAATGAACAAATTGCTTACCAACTAAGGGCAGATGATGCTTCTGCAAATGATGTTGGAGATAATGATGAGGTTATTGAGCAGGGGGAGCAACCCCTTCACCTCAGCTTAGAAGATCAGAGAGAGAGCGACGACCTTCTATCAGGTACTCTAGTTTAGAGTATATCCTTCTTACTAATGAGGGGGAGCCAGAAAATTTTGATGAAGTTCAAACTCATAAGGATAAAGCCCAGTGGATAAGAGTCATGCAGGATGAGATCAATTCCTTGTAGAAAAATGACACTTATGAGCTTGTGGAACTTCCCGAAGGCAAGAAGGCCCTGAAAAACAAATGGGTGTTCAAGCTTAAAAGAGATTGTAACAAGCTAGTAAAATATAAAGCTCACTTAGTTGTGAAAGGCTTTGGACAAAAGCTAGGGGTTGATTTTGACGAGATTTTCTCCCTAGTTGTCAAAATCAGCTCAATCAGAATCATACTGGGTTTGACAGATAGCTTGGATCTAAAGCTTGAGCAACTTGATATGAAGATTGCATTTCTCCATGGTAATTTGGAGGAAGAAATCTACATGGTTCAACCAGAAGGGTTTAAGAAGAATGGGAAGGAACATATGGTTTGCAAATTGAAGAAAAACTTGTATAGGTTGAAGCAAGCTCTGAGACAGTGGTATAAAAAGTTTGATACTTTTAAGATAAGTCACGAATATACTAGAACTAATGCAGATCATTGTGTGTATTTCAAAACTTTCCCAGATGGCAGATTCATTATTCTTCTACTATATGTAGATGATATGTTAATAGTGGGGCAGGACAAGGTGATTATTGATAATCTAAAAAAAAAAGGAATTATCAAAAGCATTTGACATGAAAGATCTAGGACCTGCAAGGCAAATTCTGGGAATGCAGATTTTGTGAGACCGAAAAGCAAAGAAGCTTTAGTCATCACAAGAAAAATATGTGGAGCGATTCTTAGAGAGATTCAACATGCAGAGTGCTAAACCAATTAGCATACCATTGGATAATCATTTTAAACTCAGAAGAAGTTGTCCCACAAGTCAAAAAATTGAGTAAGTTGAACTTTTTTGATGGGTTATAAATGTTCCACTTATCCAAAAAATAAAATTATTTGTTAAAAGTGTAATTTTTTTTACCGAAAAGAGTGTAAATTTATTTTTAATATTTGTGAAAAGAGATCTTATATGAATTGTCATTTAAAAACTTAATTTTTTAAGTTTATATGTGGAAGATGATCGATTTACATCAGTATAAATTTTTTTTGACTTATATTTATTTTTAACCATTAGATCCATTTTCATCTAATGATTGAGATTATTTCGTTAAAAGTAACTATTAGATGAAAGTGAATCTTACAACTGAAAATGAGTGTAAGTCAAAAAAAAATTATATTGGTATAAGTTGATCATGCCTCTTATATGTGTGTAACATAACACAGCATTGAATTTATCGTAGAGGAATCTAGGGCTAGAGAATTTATTATTGCATATTTTGTATAGATAAAATGGAAAGGATGACAAAATTTTAATAAGTCAGATAGACTCAAAAAAGAGCCATAATATGCCTCTGAGTAGATCATTCCCTATTTGCCGTAATAAGATATGATTTTAAATTAGTATTACATATATTGCTCAAGGTCGCTTAAAGTTAAACCACATCTTACAAAATTTCTCCACGTCTTGACTG